>KZ451979.1:740156-802592 GCA_002786265.1 Apostasia shenzhenica
TATATAATTTATATGTTGAATAATTTATGAAAAATTAAAATTATAAATTACCTAAATAATTTGTTAATTTAATATTTTTTTAACTTATTATCACAATTTATGATATGATATTTATTATATGAAATTCGGACTGAAATAAAAAAAATTAGATATGCAGTTGCACCCCCTGAGTACCATGTGGCTCCGCCACTGGTTTTCAAGAACAAATATTACAAATACAACAAAAGGTATGCGGTGCGAACATCCGAGAGCGAGAGTGCACAAAATAACGGTCATCTTTATTATGCTTGTTCTGGCAACAAATCCGTTTTTTTTTTTTTAAAAAACAGCAATTTTTTTAAATGGTGGGAACCAGAGGGACTCATTATTGTCGAGTGATGAACTTTCATGATAACGGACTTGAAAGAACTTTAGTCGAACAATGCCTTAGTTTATTCAAAGATCAAATCAGATGGAAGTCGTGCTAAAATCATTAATCTTTTCTCTGCTATAGATAAATGTATTTCTAGAAAATCTGGTTCATCTAGCTAAATAGGAACTTCTGCTGTAATTTGCCTTATCTGCAGTGTTTTGATTATGTGCATTTGACTTTTGAAAGGAATTATTTTCTTTCTGTATAAATTTTTGATATATTATAACTCACGCATGCAGATTTATGCATTCCAAAAAGCTTTTCAGCCTGAACACATTAGTATTTGAGTCTACATTATTCCAGATGTTCTGCTACCTGGATCTCTACAGACAGTTTGATTCAATGAACAACATTCAGTCCAGTAGCTACTTTAACTTCTGTTAACACGTGGTTTCTGCGCTGTATCCCGGCCGTACACGTGGCGCCTGGCTGGCCTCCAGTTACTTTCATTCATTTGCTAACTTCTTTGTTCGTACAGGTTCTTGACCGGGTCTAACCCCGGCCACGAGGATTCACCTAGCCTCGTCCACGACGAGCCAGGATCATCCTTGGTAATGTTGGGCACGAGGTTACAAAGCGGTGCCTGTCACAATCAGCTTGACCCGACTGCGTCATTTCCCGTATAAAGCACCTTTTTTAGACCCACAAATCAAGGATCCGCATGCTCCAGCCGTCATGGATCCTCAGAGGAAGTACCAATATTAAAAGATAGCACCCTCCTTTCGCGGCTTCCGGCCCCTCCGGCGGTCGACAAGCGGCGCAAACCCAGAGCTTGTCCATCTCCTTCCCTCCGGAAAACCAGGATAAAGCTATGCACTCCATCGCCTACAAATACCCTGGAACAGTTTCCAGGCAGAAGGGGGATCAATCGGAGAGAGGAGAAAAGATCAGAAATCAAGGGAACATCCAGGGTGCAGGCAACTTCCCAGATTCTTCCACCCTCATTGTATCAGAGCCCCAACTGAGGAGCTCTCTCTCTCTCTTCTTTCCTTTCTCTTTCAGAAGCACTGTATTAGTCTTTGCGGCTACTTTATTCCATTAGTAAACCTTCTTCGTTGATCGCCCGGTGAACATAGGGGATTTCCTCCCTGAACCACCTTAAATTTCTGTGTGTTCTTCTGTATGCCCCGAACTCTCTCTCTCCCTCTCTCTTCCTTAAGCGTCCATTAACAGGCTTATCCCCTGTGCGCCGCCGTCTCCTGGAACTCTCTTTCTCTTTCGGTGTTCCTTGAGATCCTCTACATCCTACGTCAACTACTTCAAAATAAAAACATTTGATCTAAACACATATAGGAATCGGAGAGTTACAAAGCAGAACTATTCAGTCATCTAAGCTTCTCAAAACTAACAACTTCACCTGTCTGATTCTAAAATGGAGTTGTACGACGGAAAAAAATAGCCGTTAAAATCCCTGATCATTCAAAAAATGGAGTTGTATGACCATTAAACACACCATCACAAAACTGCAGGGGGCTTATCGGATTATAATATCTTTAGTAGAAAGGACTAGACGATTTCTGAGACTCTTTCATAAAGCTCGCTAACGAAAAGATGCCCTTTTTGGATGACTGCTTTGGCATCACAGGAATCTTCATACGGAATTCCGGCTAAGGCCCTTGACCAACTGTGCATCTCCCTATCAGACGGCTCAATGTCACTACAGTTATCTATGGACTGGCTTTCCTTATCTGCAACACACTCGTCCATTTGTTCATCCTCATCAAAACATTCATCCTCGCTGATTTTTGCTATTTCTTCATTCATTAATTCTTCTTCATATGAAGAAGCATCTGATTCATCGACTAACTGAGTGCGATTTTTTGCCTAGTGAGCTTCTATACCTCATAATAGTTTGTCAACGACATCATTTCCAAGATCGCTCTGATTTTGTTGGGATTCGCTTTGACTCCCTAAACAAGTACAATGAATCCCAGAAGCTTGAGGGCAACACAAAGTGGCATTTTTCAGGTTTTAGCTTCATATTATTCGCCCGAAGAATTTGGAACATCTTTTTGAGTTCTTGGAGGTGTTGCTCGACCTGATAGTTTGGAGAAGATGAACAGATGGTCTAGCAAGTAAAATGCATGAGGCAATTTCGACTGAACTGACCAGAAGGTTCAGTTTGGTGAGGCGGACAGTCCGATTTGTACATAGCTAAGTAATTAACTAGTATGGATTGTCTTTGAAATTAATTGATCTATTGTTTCAACCCAAAGGCGTTTTAAAGCATGCTATTATTATTTGATATGAGTTATACTTTGTAAACATACATGAACTATATCTCAAGATAGAACGACAAGTAATGAGAGCGTCTATGAAATTAGTACTACCAAATGATGTTATTTTGTTTTTATATTGATGTAGTGGCGACAACTGATAGTTACTTAAACTTAGATAAGAAGTTGGTAATTGATAGAGCGCAATGGAAATAAATGATTCATGTAGCTGACCCCACCTAGTGGGATTAAGGCTTGGTTGTTGTTGTGTTGTTGTTGTTTGTTAGATCATTATTCAATTGGATCAATCATATAAAATGATGGTGAAATAGATAATGACGTTATTAGCAAGATTCAAGTAGGATGAGTAAAATGGAGAAATATTTTTGGTGTGTTGAGCGATAGAAAAATCTCATCTAAAATCAAGGGTAAATTTTATAAAATTATAGTAAGACCAGCAATGATATACGGTGTTGAATGCTAGCCTGCAAAGAGGAAACATACAAAAAGATAGAATGAGAAATGAGTATATCAGAAAGAAAATTAGTGTTGTACCAATTGAAGATAAACTTAGAGAAAGTCGACTTAGATGGTTTGAACATATAAATCGTAGGTCAATTGAAGCTTCAGTTAGAAAAATTGAGTTATTGGATTTTGCCCATGTACAAAGAGGAAGAGGAAGGCCAAAGAAGATATGGCAAGAAACTATAAAAAGTGATTTTAGTTACTTAGGCTTAGATAAGAATTTGGTAACTAATAGGGCGCAATGGAAACAAAAGATTCATGTAGCCGACCCCACCTAGTGGGATTAAGGCTTGGTTATTGTTGTTGTTGTAGTGGCGACAACTATAAAGATAATAGGGAACTCGTAAACGACACTTTTTTATGGAATGTAAGCGACTCATTTGACTAGTAGAATAATGAACCATGAGGTGTATGAACATCAGGTGACTACACTAAAATACAATGAGGTGATTTGATGTACCTTGTAAGGCGTTGACTACAAGATGACACACAATGATGTGGTGAACCACGAGATAAAAACCCATTGGATGGTTTAATTGAGGCAGGCGTAGGTTCGTGCACGAAGAACAGACAAGCGAATCGGCGCCGGTGTCTTCAGCAGTTCAGCGGCACGACAGGGCAGCGTACCACCGATCAGAGAAGTCCCGGGTCCTCTAGGGCTGAACTTGACGGTGCAATTACAAAATAGGTCCCCCTACTTGTTGCCGCTCCATATATGAATCCATTAATGACTCAATTTGAATCGTTTGTAAATTTAGAGATAAAAAAATGTTTTATTAATTTTTTTTATATCTAATATAAATTTTCATGTAATACATCAAATTTATTTCTCATTTAATATAAAATATAATAAAGTTTTAATTTTTATTTCATATTATTACATAAATTTTAAATATATATAATATATATGTTTTACTCTTCTAAAAATAACTCTTTTAATTAAATGAGAGCTTTAAAGTTTAATGATGACTAATGAGGGTGAGGGGGAGGGAAAGAGATAGAGGGGAATTCATGCCATTTATTGCATTTTACGTTTGTTTGTCTAACGATAAAAAGAGTTTTTGTTTATATATAAATAAATAATAAATACATTTTATGATAAATGTGGTGAAAATTATTAGATTTTATTGTGTATTACATCAAATATTTAGTATTCTATACGCACAAGATGTATCTGATGTATTAATATTCATTGAACTATTATTTTGATTTCTATATTTTGTATATATTTTGTTTCATATATTCTTTTTTAATAGTTATAACAAAGAAAAATTCGTCTAAATTATAAAAAATATTAATTATGTAAAATAAATGCAAAATATATACAAATTAAACTAAACAAAATAATTAATAGTATTAGCCCTGATTGAATTTAATAATTTCTCCTAAAGTTTTTATTATGTTGAATATTTTCAATTGGGAATATTTCTAATTAACCACAACAATCAACCACGGTCAGGGTCCACTTATGCGGAATACGATTAATTAGGTTGACCGTGCCATCAGCATGGTCGACCTTGCGCTGACGAAGCCGCACTTGCTTCGAGCATGCCCTGATGTGCACGTGTAACGAATGGCTTTAAGGTTGGTGATGGCACGGTCGACCTTGCACTGACGAGGCCGCACTTGCTTTGAGCTTGCCCTGCTGTGCATAGGCCTGTCAACGGATCGGATCCGGATCGGGTTGACCCCGACCCGGATCCGATTCTAATATATTCGGATTGGATCGAGGTCAACCCAGTTCCGTTCCATAACTCGCCACGGTTTGGCTTTTTGGATCGGATTTCGGGTCGACCCGAAACTTTTTTTACATAATTTAACACTATTTTTTCAATGACTACAACTATTAGTTGTATATATATTCTTATATTTTTAAATACAATTTTGATCACTAAAATTTATAATATAAATTCATTATAGTAGAAAATATAAAGATAATATATAAATATTTAAAGATCACATCACTGACATCAACATTATATTACAATATTACAAAACATAGAACCAACAGTTGAATGAAAATATTAAAAAAAAAATAAAGCCCAGTTCTGTTAAAATTAGCACTAAATATTTTATTTTAATGGTAAAAAATATTTTTCTAACTATTTATCTCATTTCACAATGCAAGCACTTCATAGTTACTGCACTTAAAATAATTTGCAATAGTCTCTTTAATAATTATAGGTCTCAGTCACATTTCAAACCTTCATAAAATAAAACAACAATTAATATATGCAATTAAATAATAAAAATATAAATACGTACTTATAAATTTCGGATCGGATTAGCATCGACCCTGATCCGACCCGGCAATACTTAAACGGAGCGGGTTGGTTTTTCAGAATAATCGTGCGGGTCAAAAATTTATTCCGTTTTATAAGATAATCGGTTCGGTTCACGGATCGGATCGGATCAAGATCCGACCCATTTACCGGCCTAGCTGTGCACATGTAACGAATGACTTTAAGGTTGGCTAATTCAACTGTGACGCTGTTTGGCACTACACAGGAGATCTGCCAATCAACTATTCCCGCTTTCCCGCTTCTTCTCGAAGCTCGGTGCATCTTTATGCGCCTGCAGGATCGGAGAATGATCGGGCCGTTGATTCAGTCTTTTGATCAATTCTTGCGTTCAGATTAGCGTACGAAGGCGTGTCAAAAAATGAAATGAATACCATCACAAATTTTGGAAAAATTACTTATGCTAATACGATCGTATAATATTTGAATATTATATAAATAACACTCAATTAATATTTATTAAAAAAATAAAATATATTAAATATTTTATTTATAAGTCATTCTCACTGATACTCTATTGAGTATTTCGTTATTATAATTCGATCACCACTGTATATTGGGGGCCACCATCTATTGACTACCATTGACAACTACATTATCGGCCATTACCAATGATCATATTGCCGATTGCTGGCCACCGGGCATCACTAGTAGCCTCCATGATCGCTGCCATAGATATTTAAGTTAGATTAATTATAATTTAATTATAATAATTTTGAAGGAATTAACGAATATAAAATATTACTCAAAAATCAAACTTTCATTAATTTCACAAATAAATTAAATTACAGTTTTGCAATAATTCAACTATCGCAATCTTAATCTAGGTGCTATGTGTATTTTTTTAGATTTATTTTAAAAAAAAATTGAATGAAATTGGTGCACAAAGGAGAAAAAAGTTTGTCGAACAAATAAAAAACTCGTGAAAAACATGATAGGTCTTATTCACAAAAAATGTATCACGCTTCATCTCCTAAGGAGTTCATAGAGTTTAAGGAGTCTATTAATTAACAGTCTTTCTAATTCTCAATAATGTACATTAAAAAACAAAAAAAAATTTACAAAGAAAGATTTTTTATATTTATTCTTTGTATTAATTTTTTTTACTATTTATTTAAATCGTTAAGTCTGATATTGTGATTTTTCTCTATCAAATGATTATTTTGCTTACAAAATTCTATGGTGTTGATTTTTATTTTTAAAATTTTTTGTTGTTTCAATCTTTTAATTCTTTTGGTTTATTGATGATTTTTTTAAATCAGAATTTAAAAAAATATAATAATGACAAGCTAAACTCAAATTAAATTTATATTAAAAAAATTCTTTTTATAAACAAATGATAGCAAATTAACACACATGTGAGGGAGAGCAAGCACATCCCTTTAAGCATTATTTGGTATTAGAATCAAAATAGTACTAATTTAAATAATAATAAATAAATAAATAATTTTTTAATTATTTTATATAAATTTTAATATAAAAAAATTTATTTTACTTCACATACTTTAATAAAAATATTAACTTTATTTCACATTTTAAATCAAAATATTTTATTCGAATATTTTGGTCTAGAATGTAAAATAAATTTGATATTTTTATTAAAAATTATTCAATATGTGAAATAAAATATTTTTATATTTAAATTTATGTAAAGTGATTTAAAAATTTATTTATTATTATTATTATTTTTAAATTAGTATTATTTTAGTGCTAATTTTAATTCTTGTGCTTTTAGGCTTTAAGCAGCGTTGAGATCATCGCCCGATTGAAGGCGTCAGAGCCCTCCTGCGTAATATTGACGCGATTCATAATTAAAAATATTAAAAAATTATTCACATAAAATTTGTAAAACAGCGGAATCCAGCTTTATGACTGCCGCCCTTCGTTCCTTTTTAATAAATTATTTGCATTTATTACTTTTTCCCCATAAAAATATACTCAGCGTTATTTGTCTCTCTCTATCTCTCTTTTTTTTTTTTTTGATATAAAGTTGTTTGTTTTGTTATACATAAGTAATAACAAAAACTCTAAAAAAATAATAACAGTTGACGTAAGATGTAGGGGATTCTAAGAAACATCGAAAAAAAAGAGAGTCCTGAGAGACGGCGACGCGCAGAGGAATAAGCCTGATGGTTGAGGCTTAAGAGAGAGAGAATTCAGGGCATCCAGAAGAGCACACAACAATTTAAGGTGGTTCATGGAGAAAATTCCCTACGTCCACCGAGCGATCAGTGAAGAGACTTCACTAAAGGAAAAAAGTAGTCATGAGGGCTAATACAAAGAGCTTATAAGGGGAAAAGAGAGAAAGAAGGAGAAATAGAGAGCTTTTCTTGTTCTCAAGCTTCTGTTTTACAAAAGATGATAGAGGAGAGATTCTACTCTTCCTGGGCACTCGATTCCTTTTTGAATCCCCTGCTTGAAGACTATTAAGGGTATTTGTAGGCAGCGAATGATGTAGCTTCATCCTGATTTTTCGGAGAAAAGAAGATGAACAAACTCTGGGTTCGCGCCGCTTGTCGGTCGCCAGAGGGGCCAGAAGCCGCGAAAGGAGGATGCTATCTTTTAATATTGGTACTACTTCTGGGGATCCGTGGTAGTTGGGGCATGCGGATCCTTGATTTGCAGGTCTGGAAAAAGTGCATTATATGGGGAACGGCGCGCTTGAGTCAAGCTGATTGTGACAGGCACCGCTTTGTAATATCGTCCTCGACGTTACCAGGGATGGTCCTGGCTCGTCGTGGTCGAGGCTTGGTTGAACCCTCGTGTCCGAGGTTTGACCGAGATCTGACCTATGAGAGCAAATATATGGATTAGTTAAAATGAATAAAAGCTGAAGGCCAGCTAGGCGCCACCACGTGTACGGCATAGATGCAGCGCTAGAACTACGTATTAACAATAATAATATTTTAATTTTTCTAATTAGAAGAAAAATGCTAACATCTTGTATTTCAAGTTATGGATATGCAATTTTTTTCATAGAAGAATATGCAAAAAATTTAAAATTAAAGTAATGTAAAATCACTCTTATTTCTTATTATAATGTCCTAGCAATAGAATTAAGATATCAAACAAGTTAAATTTTGTGATAATTTTGTATGCATATAATAATTAATATTATGTTTTTTTTTGGGAAGAAATTCGTGCATTACCTTGAATATATAATTTTTTATAAAAGAATATACATGTTACATGCTAAATTAATAATTTTGCAATATAATACAAACACCTCAAAAGTAACAACTTATTTAAATTCTAACTCATAATATTGAGAGTGGATGACATACATTATGCAATTAAACAGCTCTTAATTTATAAATTTTTCAAGCTTAGTAAAAAAAGAGTATATATAACATCCCGTGATCTCAATATAGAGGTATTGTCCGCTTTAACTTTAGAAAAACTGCGTGATTTGAGTGCTTCCTAGGAGGTCATCCATTCTAGTGCTACTTCAGCCCAAGCACGCTTAACTATAAAGTTTTTCATCACTAGCCTCACGATTTTGCCCCAAAAGACGCCTCTACTATTTGAGATTACGTTATCTACTTATACAACTCAGGATCTCCATTCTTTTTTGATATGGAACGATTCATTCCTGTGCCCCTCTCACCACTCATTATTCGACCTAGAAGCCTGTCAGAAGCCGCACTTTACCTCAGTGATTCATTTTTCTTAGAATATTACCTGGCGATCACTCCCCGCCCTCTTCGGCTATGCGCGTCACAGTATATTTGAATATTAGGTCCTAAGTTCAAACCACATCACCAAACTTTTTAAGTGGAATAATAGAAATTGTAGTTGCAAAATAATAAAAAAACTCTTAATTTTTAGTTACCATATGTAATTTATAATTAAATTAAATTTAAACTTTATAGCAAACCCACATTCTTCCAATTTAAATAATTTTATTTAATTATAAAATTATTTTATAAAATTAAATCATATGATGTTTCTAAGAGGATTTAGTGCAATATTATTTTGATATTTTATCATTTTATTTATATATTTTGACATTTAAGTGTTATATTTTGTTTGACAACTCGAGGCCAAAGAGAGCGGGGTAATATCCATATGATTAAATTGGAATTACCTAAATAAAAAGTGACTTTTAGAAAATTTTTAAGTAGAGTGATACAAAAATATATCATTCTACATCAGAAAGAATGGGAGGTCCCAAATTGCATAAATAAATAATGTGATTTCAAATAATAGTGGCATGTCTTTTGGAAAAAAATTATAAGGCTAATAGTATACTATATAGTTAAGCGTACTTGTGCTAAAGTAGTACTATGATAGGTGAACTTTTAAAAACTATTTATATCACGCAGGTATGTTTCTAAAAGCCAAACAGGATGACGCATCCACATTTGAATCACGAAATATTACATTTTGAGTATTAATTAATTTTATAATCTTTTATAATGACATCAATATATGTCATCAAAATAATTATTTTTTTTATATGACATTGAACTAAATACTCCATTAATTTATTTGATTAATGATGTGCATCTCCTAAAAATTACTCCAAGCATTGAAACTAAGTAGAATTTCATATGAAGCAAGATTGTCATGTAAGTAAAATGAATATTTTGCCTATATAATATCGTTGCTATATAAGAATCTCAGTTGCATTCAATATGGGACTTTAAAGTATTTCTCATTTATTTTTTTTAAGGAAAACTTACTAATAAGTTTCTATAATTTGCCTTTAATAATATTTTGGCCTATATTTTTTTTTTAAATATTCATTTAGATTCATAACTAAAATCATTGGGACCTATTAAATTTTTTAGGACCCTATTTTAAATTATAAGAATCTAAATTAAGAATTTAAAAAAAATGTTATGAACTTAAATGGAAATTTTTGAAAAATATAAACCAAATATAATTATAAATAAATTGTAAAGATATAATTTATTTTTTTTACACAATCTAATTGCATATTTATGTTAAAAAAATGATTTGTAGCCTTCATAATTTTTTTTTAAATTTTAAACTCAATTAGGAGCAGTAGTACCATGTAAATAAAAAAGAAATTAATTTTATCTAAGTGGTATTATTATCACATATAAAAATTTTAATTAGTTTTAATATTTAGTATATTTATATTAAAAATGTGACAATTGGTGATCAAATTGTCAAGAAGCGTGAGCGCTTTTGATACATTGGATCAATTATACAAAATGATGGCGAAATATATAATAACGTTATTAGCAGAATTCAAGTAGGATAGGTAAAATTAAGAAATGCTTCTGGTGTGTTGTGCGATAGAAAAATCTCATCCAGAATCAAGGGTAAATTTTATAAAATTGTAGTAAGACCAACGATGATATATAGTGCTGAATGCTGGCCTGTAAAAAGAAAACATACAAATAAAATAAATATTGCAGAAATGATGATGTTAAGGTGGATATGTGGATATACACGAAAAGATAGAATGGAAAATGAGTATATCCGAAAGAAAGTTGGTGTTGCACTAATTGAGGATAAACTTAGAGAAAATAGGCTTAGATGGTTTGGACATCTAAATCGTAGACCGATTGAAGCTCCAGTTAAAAAATTGAGTTATTAATTTTGCCCATGTATAAAGAAGAAGAGGGAGATCAAAGAAGACATGACAAGAAACTATAAGAAGTGATCTTAGTTACTTAAAGTTAGATAAGAATTTAGTAACTGATAGAGCGCAATGAAAACAAAGAATTCATGTAGCCGACCTCACCTAGTGGGATTAAGGCTTGGTTGTTGTTGTTGTTTAATATTTAGTATGATTTATGAGAGACGCATACAGCCGGTGCAATAGGCATTGAAATTCGCTTGGATCAGGTGCCGAAATTCCATTCTTCACGCGTCAAATTGATTGGTTCAGGTGAGCCGCGTTGGTACCAAGCTAGACCCAGCTCTCCTTTGCACCGGGGACGCATACAGCCGGCACAAGCCGCACCGTCCTCTTCCCTGTAGCCATTCCTGCAGCCACAATCTTCCTCGACTTTTCCCGTTTCTTTCGTCGTCCCATCGTCCCATCGTCCCTTCCCCTGCTTCCACGCGAGAAAGGAGGCTATAAACTCTCATGCTTTCTCCCCTTTCTCTTCGCATTCAAGAAATAGTCATCAGATCCAGAAGAGAGAAAGCATTACATGTCCCAAAGAGCAAGCTTTCCTCACTCCTCCTCCATAGCCTTCGGCCTCCACTTCCATCTTATTTTCTCCAGTGAGATAAACCCCAACTCTGATTGGTAGAAATTCTCTCTCTCTCTCTCTCAATTTTGATCGGCGAGATGGGCGTCAAGGGATTCGTGGAGGGCGGGATTGCTTCCATCGTGGCCGGGTGCTCCACGCATCCGCTGGATCTCATCAAGGTCCGAATGCAGCTGCAGGGAGAGTCGCCCGCGCCGGCTCCTGCGCTCCGGCCTGCTCTAGCCGTCCCTGGCTCCGCTGTCGCTATGCCCCACCCACCTCCCGCCCCTCGCAGACCCGGCCCTATCGCTGTAGGCGCGCGGATCCTCCGCGCGGAGGGACCCGCAGGCCTCTTCTCCGGCGTCTCCGCCACCGTCCTCCGGCAGACCCTCTACTCCACTACTAGGATGGGCCTATACGACGTCCTCAAGACCAAGTGGTCCGGCGGCGAGGGGGGGGCGGCTGCTGCTGCGCTTCCCCTGCATAAGAAAATCACGGCCGGGCTGATCGCCGGCGCTGTGGGCGCAGCGGTGGGAAATCCCGCGGACGTGGCTATGGTCCGGATGCAGGCCGACGGGCGGCTGCCGGCGGCCGAGCGCCGGAATTACCAGGGCGTCGGCGACGCCATCGGGCGGATGGTGCGGCAGGAAGGGGTCGGATCTCTGTGGCGGGGATCTGCGCTGACGGTGAACAGGGCGATGATCGTGACAGCGTCGCAGCTGGCGACGTACGATCAAGCGAAGGAGGCGATCCTGGGGAAAGGGCTGCTCCCGGACGGGCTGCCGACGCACGTGGCGGCTAGCTTCGCGGCGGGGCTTGTGGCGGCGGCGGCGTCGAATCCGGTAGACGTGGTGAAGACGCGGGTGATGAATATGAAGGTGGAGAAGGGGGCGCCCCCGCCGTACGCCGGCGCGTTGGACTGCGCGATGAAGACGGTGAGGGCGGAGGGCCCCATGGCTCTCTACAAGGGATTCATTCCCACCGTCTCCCGCCAGGGTCCCTTCACGGTTGTCCTCTTCGTCACCCTCGAGCAGGTTCGCTCCCTCCTGAAGGACTTCTGAGTAACCGAGTTTTGCCTCCGCTCACCTCATCCGACGGTGGTGATTTGTTTAGTATTTATACCGACGATGACGATAACAAGTACGGTGATTACCGGTTTAAGATTGAGTTGCGTAATTTTGTTACTATTGAACTTGTTTGGTTAACGCTCAAAATTAAATAAAAAATTTAATAATAATATTTTTAATTTATTATAAATTTTAATAATTTTATTTCACATTCAACATAGATTTTAATTTTAAAAAATAATTTTATTTCACATTCTACACACTTCTCAATATTAAAATAAATTTCTTTTCAATCAGTTTTATAAAATAAAATATTTTTTTTTTCTTATTCAAATTTATCCTTTCAATCAAATAAGCGATCCATTCAAAAAAAAAAGAAATTTCAGAATTTTTTCAACCCCTCATTTAGAAAAGCTGTAAAAGCAGTATGTCTGATTTTTTTTTCTAAAAAAAAATATAAATGTCCTGCATTTTCTTTGAGATTGATTTTCAGATACTATATGTGTAATTGAGTTAATTTGGAATAGGTATAATTGATGAGATGTACTTAAAATAAAGGGCCTTTCAAATTGTTATAATTGCGTGTTATTACATAAATTATCGTCTTATTTGTAAGTTTATACGATAGAAATATATAAAGAAAGTTAAACAACGAGAGGATTTAATGAAAATAGCCGAGATAAAAATAAACACTTCGACTCATATTATTCAACTTGTTTTCGATTGGTCATTGAAGTTAGTCTTATTATCAGGTCGGCTATTACAAAATTTCTATTGAGAAGACGGTCCCTTGAGTGAGGCCATCCAATACATGTATTTAATGAAAAAAAATACATGTTTTTTTTTATGGAAAAAAAATACATGTTAAAATAAAAAAAAATCAAAGTGTGGCCATCCAATACCATTAAGCAATTATTCCTTCTAACTTTATCAAAATTAATCCTTTATTATGAATAATTTCTCCTACTGTATTTTGAACTTCAGTTTTCTTTGATTTCTTAATGCCAAAACAATTCTTAGGTCTCATTTAGTTCGAATTTTTTTTTGAACAACAAAAAAATATTTTATTTTTAAAATTTAATACGAGAGAAATTTATTTTAATATTAAAAAGTATGTAAAATATAAAATACTTTTAATTCTAATATTCGTATTTGTGTTGGTTGTAAAATAAAGGTAATTTTTATAATTGAAATTTGTGTTTTTTCGACTTAGTTGACCGATTTCTCGTGTAAATTTCACAATTTTTTGTTAAATGTTTCTAGGTTAATTCCAATCATCATATATAAATGAATCCTTTTTGTTAATTTTTATTTATTTATTGAAAAATCACCCCCCTCCCCCCCCCCAAGAAAAAATAATAGGTCTCTCTCTAACCTGCAATGTCAATTTTACGATTTTCTCTAATGCATATTTGTTTGATAGGTTATCAAATATATCATATTATACGTATAATTTAATATTAAAATTAATTATATTCTACATTATATATATAATTTAAAATAAAAATAATTTTATTTTACATTTCCTACATATTAAATTAATAACTAATTTATATTACATTTTTTTTATATCTTAATATAATAATTAATTTTATTTCAAATTATTCATAATTTTTAATAAAAAATATAATTTTTTAGATTTAATTTTAACTCTATTAACATTAATTTTTACAAATGAACAAAACTTTGTGCATATTTGGCTCTAAACATTCTAGGCATACGAAATGCCAATATTACCAAAACATTTATATTATTTAATTTAATATTATTATGTAATGTATTGTGTAAGAGCACATTATCTTAAAATAATTATTTGTGTTTTTTTTGTTAGATCAAAAAACAAAAGTGTATTGACACTGGAGAATATAATTTGATTTGTTCACGTATAAATTAGTTCAGTTAAATTATATATAAAACTCAAATAATTACTAAAATCGTTTTCATAATTTCAAAAATCAGAATTGACTCAAGTTCACTAGATTTGAATTGGAACCAAACTTAAACTTTCGATTCGGTGTTTGGTTCCAACTTTAAAAATATTTGTAAATTTTCATTTTCAAATTTAATGTTATTTCAAATTTTCAAATATATAGAATAGTAAACTTCAAAATATGATTAAGTATATACTTCAATGAAACAGGAGAGCAAATAAAATTTAATTAAAATTGTACAAATATTTCTAAATAAAATTTAAAAATTATATTTAATTGATGAAAATAATAAATAATTTAAATTTAAGAGCTTAAACCAATTTAAATCGGACAACAAAGCCTAATTATGAAGAGATGCATTCCAGAGCATTTTTTTACCCAATGCATGACTGCCACGTAGATAGTGGGTCCCCTCCCAACCTACGCACAGCTGGCCATTCGGCGTAGAATTGTGCGTTTGCCTGCGCTCAATAATAATTTGTTATTGTCACACGCAATAATTTTCCGGCTACGGCAAGTCTCCTCCTTGGCTTGTTGTGGGTTTTGAGCGGCTGAGTTGGTCTCGAATTTGTGCTTCTCCTTCGTCGATACGCCGCCCTTATCCGCCGCTCCAGTCCACCACACGTTGAAGCGTTTGATGATCAAACCCTAGAAAGAATCCCGCTTGTCTTCTGCCTCTTTCCCTTACTGCACAGGCGAGAACGACGAAAGGGGAAAGACTGAATTGGGGAGAACGATCGCCGCCGATCTCAACAGAATGCCGACCGCGGCGGCCGCAACTTCAGCCTCCCCCCTTGCCGTGACTCTTTTCAGACGGCCTGTCTCCCTACTCCTCCGCCCTCGCTCGGGGTGGTCTCCAGTGGTGCGGTGGAAAATCTTCTGCGAGATCGCCCTAACCACCGACGTTTCCTCGTCATCACCGGAGGCGGTGGTCGAGGAAGAGGCGGAAGCTGCTGCTAAGATTGGGGCGAGGATCCGCGTGAAGGCGCCTCTTAAGGTCTACCATGTGTCGAAGGTGCCGGATCTGGATTTGTGCGGTATGGAAGGGGTAATCAAGCAGTACGCTGGGTTGTGGAAGGGGAAGCGCATATCCGCAAATCTCCCCTTCAAGGTGGAGTTTCTATTGGCCGTGGAGGGGCAGGAGAAGCCCATCAAGTTTGCTGCCCACCTCAGGGAAGACGAATTCGAGTACTTGTCTTCCTCTGATTGAGCTGTGGAGATTTCAGATGTCCTGTTCTTCTGTTGCTGTGGAGATTTCAGATTCAAGGGCTCCTGTTGGATTTGGATCTGGGACCAGTGGACTGCGCGTGTTTGAACTGTAGAGGTAGCTATATACTTCTCTTTGCATCCCCAGTAAAGTGCTATGTTGTATATTTCCTATTACGTGATTCTTACAGAAAAAAACAAGACCTTGTTCGATTAGCAAAGTAAGGTGCATATGTTATACTTCTTTATACAGTTTAGTGTTGTAGATTTGAGCTACTCTGGAGATTGCTTTCATTATTTAGTTTAAAATTTTTGGTCCCATGGCAAAAGCTAAGAGGGAGACTGTAGATTTTTGAGGCTGTTGGGCAATCATAAGATCATTTAGGTTTCCATATAGAAGATGACAAATTAGCTTGTATGGTTTGATGTGCACTTATATATAGAAAACAGATTTATAGAAGAAGATTGAATGGAATATGTAGATTTTCTTCATTTCTGAGAAAAATGATTTATTGATCTCTTGTTGGACAACTCAACTGCCCTTTCATAAACATCAAAAAAAAAAAAAAACTGTCCTTTCAACAACCAACACCACCACCACCAATGAACTGAACAGCAACAACAATAGAAACTTAATTCCAAACTAATTGGAGTTAGTTAAGCTACATGGATTTCCTTCTCCATTCTGTTGTATTTAAAACAACATTCTCTATTGTGCAAGCGAGGCATGATCCATGTATATGATCAATATCCCAACTCAAATCCTCCCTACTCCCTTTAACATTGTGACTTGGATCCCTTCAAATTTACATAAAGAAAGCCTCTATAGGTTGGTGATGGATGGTTGAGTGTTTTTTGGAGTTATTTTTGTGTATAACGTTATTAGTGCAAATCTCCAATATTCAACACGAAGCTTTGGCATTCATATATTTGATTCTCCCTAATATTTTGTGTGGGGAGTGCCTATGAAGAATTTTCCTACATTGGTAGTCTAACAACAAGTTATGGGACTTAAATCCTTTTTTTGGTTTATTAATGGTCTATTTTATAAAAGTTAAAAATGCCGCCTATTTACTTGCATATAGGGCCCAACTTAGCCCTCTCAGGCTCCCCTAACACGTGGTATCATAACTAATAGTTCGGCTTGAATCAAGTGGTTTATGCGACTTGTATTTCAGTGGGTCTCTTCACCGTTTTTAAATATGATTGAGCGAGAAGTTTAAGAGCCGGTGAACTCCCGCTGTCTCGAGTGTTTAAACAGGGCTTGATGTGCATGCCATAATAGTCTAAAATTGCTCATGGATAGGGAAAGACCTATGTGAATGGATTATTGGGAATTCACAGGAAGACCTTCCGCAAGTCAAAACCAGAAATTTTTGGCTCTTAATAGCATAGTTTTTTTTTGGGTTAAATGATCTTCATTCACTTGTGTATTGGCCCAACTTGACCTAACATGGTGGCCTAATTAATCCTTTGTAAGGTGATCCGACCTTAGGTGGATAAGGTTTCTTGTTCATTACCTGGCAGAAGAAGGATTGAATGGCTGTGTGGCCTATTGGCCTTTCTGGTTTCCTTCCTTGCAGTTCATCTGAGGAGGATATACTATTGCTTGCCCATGTAATTACATAGCAGCAGTAAGGTTTGCCTCCCAAATATCCTTCGTAGTAAGCACAACTGCATATAAATGATGGAATAATGTTAAAATGCTGAACATTTGTTAATAGGGGGATTTACGTAGAGAACATTAAATTCATCACAAATTACGCATTTCACCATCATTTAGTAAATATTACGCATATCACATTCTCCTTATTGTTACAATATAAATGTAAAACCCATAAGTAATATAAGGAGAGTGTGATATGCGTAATATTTACTAAATGATGGTGAAATGCGTAATTTGTGATGAATTCAATGTTCTCTACGTAAATCCCCCTTGTTAAATATTATACTCAATATGGGTGGTGATAATGGCGTCGTAATCCATGTTATATATCTTTTTAGGCTTCAAAGAGTGTTTAAACATGAATCATGCATATGATAAGATAAAATTGGTCATAAAACGCATCATGGTCTTCTTTGCTGCAGCAAGGGAAAGGTCAAACTTACTCCCAATTCAGGTATCTTCAATATTTTGCCTTTAATCTGCAAACTAATTTTGAGTTAATTGATTTGAATTTATATGCAATTAAGTTAATAAATCATATTATTTTATTAAAATTTTCATTGTACACATTATCTATATCAAGTTACAACATTGTTGAATAATTTATATATTTTAAAAGAATATTTATATTAATATTTTTTATAATTCATCTTTAAAATTTACATAAATTCTGTCAAAAATAAATTAATTATGTAAACATTTAGTTATATGCAATTGTCTTTTTTTTTTCATATTAACTTGTTGATAAGATGCTACAAAAAACTTGCAAATAAAATTTAATTTAAAACCAAAGAACAAAACTGCCAGCATGCCCTCTAAGGCTCTAACGGTCGGTTCCGCCTGCATCGTTTGTTCCAATTATATATCATATAGCCGTTATATGATTCAAATTTTCAAAAATTCTATACTTTCTTCTCTGTATATCCCATGAATAATAAATACATTTTAATAACTGAAAACCACCTAAGGCTGCTACCAATCCGATTTCGAGCCGAGCCAATATCGGCTCGAAAACTTCACCTATTTGAGTTTAATTGAACCCAAACAAACTTAAACTTGATCTCGATTTAGCCTAATCAATATAATTGAGTTCAATTGAGTTATTTCTAATGTAATTTATTCTAAGTTTAACTTGATCCAAATTGAATATAAATTACTTAATTTGAATCCAATCTTCTCAAATTAACTAAAACTCGGATTGATCACATTTCGATAGACTCAAAGTCGATTGAGTGCGACTTCGAGCCGGCTCAAGTCGATTCCAATCGACTTCGAGTTGATTCGATTTATTTTCGAGCCTGCTCGAAAATTAATCAAATCTTTTTTTTTCGAGCCGATCTCAAGCCGGGTAAGCTCGACTCGATCCGGCTCGAGATTGGCTCAATTTATAATATATATGTATATATTATAATATAAAATATATTTTAATTCGAGCCGATTTCGAACTTGGTCGAGCCGAGCCTACCCCAGCCCAAAATCAGCTCGAAATCATTATCGAGCCAAACTTTTGGCTCATTCTTTTGCTCGTTTAGATCGACTCGATTTCGATTCGATCTAAAATTGATTCAATTTTCGATCTTCTATCCATATTAACACCCTTAAATCCACTTCAACTTCAACGCTTTAAAAGAATTAGGGCTACCATTTCTTTTTAGAAGACAGCTGCCAATTTTATTTGAAAACAAAATTCATTCATATTTTACCCAAATTAAAATTAATTTAATTTGCTTATGACTCAAAATTAATTTATTTAAGATAAAACTAATTCAATTTATAATCAATTTAATATATATATATATATATATATATATATATATTTAAGATATTTAAAATTATTATACATCATCCTAATTTATATAAAAACTTAAATCACAAAAACACAATTTGTATAAATTTATAATATTATAACATTATAAATTTATTAGGAACCAAGGTCCCAAGTATGAATCACACCGTAATTTCTAAATTTGGCTAAAAAAACATGTTTCAAGAATAAAAAATATAATATCAATTATTAAAAATAATGAACATTTAAATCAAAATAAGGCTAGTGATTAGGTTCGATTAATAAATTTTGAATCAAATTCATCAAATTATACCCGACTTAAAAATCAAGAATTCGAGTTTAAATTGAGGGTAGTGTTGGTCTAAGCTCAACTGAGAAGGGAAAGGGACAGTTCCCAACGGCTCTCTCCAGAGGCAGTGTCCCGCCTGTTGACACAAATTTGAAATCCAACGGCCCACACCGGTTCCTCGATCTCCGTGTCCTGACTTTTCCCTGTCGCCCTCTTAAAATCCCGATCCCCTGGCCCTTCTCGCCATTTCTATTCCCCGTCTTCCATCTCAGATCCAGCAGAAAGGAAATGGGCGTTTGCTTCAGCAAGAGGGGAGAAGCTTCCTCCTCCCCCACCAAAGTTCCCCTAAACGATCCGCCAAAAGAGAAGAAGACGGTGAAGGAGGTAAAGAAGAAAAAAAAAACTGAAGCCGAGGTGAAGAAGCCGGTCTTCCTCGTTGCTGCTGCCGAGGCAGCGGCAGAGACAGAGAAGAAGCAGCCTCCTCCAGTTTCTGAAGACAAGGAGAAACAGAGAGGGGAGACCCCTCTGAAGGCGAATCGGCAGGATGAGGGGAAGGCCGAAGAGCAGCGGGCGGGGCCATTGAGGACCTCGAGCTGCACCAAGGAGGAGCTCGATGCCATACTCATCACGTGTGGACGCCTCAGCCGGAGCTCCTCTGGCAAGGCAGAGACTCCGGGAGCCGGCAGCCAAAGGAGGTACTCAGGTTCAAAAAGAAGCTATGACTTTGACAATGACAGGAAGGATGAAGACGATCTGGACAAGCCAGCAGCGAGGCCTTCCCCACGCAGGCGAACTCCCAGCCGTGAGAGAGATGATCAAAAACGATCTGGCAGCAGGGAGAGGGGAAGCAGAGGTGGGGGCAGAAGGGTAAGCAGGTCGCCGGGAAGAAGGTCCGATGGTCCTGTTTGCTCTATTGCCACCGGCGATAAGCCGGGGCAGCAACCAGCGAAGATGGTTTCCGTGCCAGCGACAGAAAAAGCCGTCGCCGTCGAGATCGCTGGCGGCATCGGTCTGGGTCCCAAGAGAATCTCACCCGCTGGGGGACTGCGGAATGCATCTCCAAGATGCCGATCGCCGGCGAACACTACCAGGATATCCAATGAGAACGCCCAGCCCCCTTCTCTGAGTCGGAATAACTCGAGGAAAGCCGAGCAGTCTCCTCTACGGAGAAACCCTATGGCTGAGATCGACGAGAACTCCCTCAAGACGGAGAATCTACCGCACTCCAGAGGCCAGACTGAAGGAACGCTAGCCCAAGTAAGCACAAATCGCCTCTCTCGCGCTGATTTCACTCGATTCTTTCGTATTGTACCAATTTCCCCTCTCTCTGATTATCAGAGAAGCAGCAGCGAAGTGGTGGGCGCTTCGGATTCCAAAGCGGCAAGCATTGCGGTTGAAACCCTAAATCCTCGATCCTTAACTCGAACGAGATCTTCGAGGAGAAATTCTAGGGATTTTGACAACAATTCGGGATTCAATCCAGCGTCTCACGCCTCCCTGCTGCTCGAAGAGAAACAGAATCCAGCTTTCTCCCTCCCAGCCTGTGTATCCAAGGCTTGCTCCATCCTCGAAGCTGTCGCTGATCTGAACTCGTCCTGCTCCGAGCAGAGGGCCTACGAAGCGAGAAGGGGATTTGGTCGGAGGGATCCATTGCCGTTCATGGAGTCGGAATTGGTGGTAAAGGATGATCTGATGGAACCCAGCCTCCACAAGTATGTCACTGTGAGGGAGAGGGAAAGGGATACGGAACCTCAGGAATCAGCTGGGAGCAATAGCATTGTTGGGCAGCCATGGCCTTCTTCGCCATGGGAGCCAAGCTCGGTTGATTCGACAGATCGATGCTGCACGGCGAGGGTAGAAGAAGAGGTTGGGAGAGATTGTGATTCGGTAGGCCATGGGCAGAGATCAACGGCCTTATCCAGCGGTAAAAGTCTCACCGCTTTCTCCGCCAGCGCAACAACGCCGTCGGGGAAGAAGAGAGAGTTCGAGCAACGGCAGGTTCAGCGAGGCGGCAGCGGGAGGATTTGTGGGAGGGCCTTCTCACCTTCGGTTTCTGCTGCAACCTCTTGATCTGGAGGGAGAGAAACAAGCATGTAGTTTATTTATTTTTCTGCTTGTACCACTGAACTTCTTCAGCAAGTTGTTTTCTGTTTTTCTTTTTATGAAAAAACTTCAGCAAGTCTAATTGCGAACAAAATTATGTTCAATTTCAAGTTTTGCGTTGCACAATTTTTATTCAATTCTTCCCTTGAGAAAATTCATAATCAAATTCTCAAACTCTTGTATGTTCATCCTAAACCTAAAATTCATTTCTTCAGTTGTCATCTTTAAATTGTTAATTACGTTATGATTAAAATATGAAGCCATTATTGGTGCTACCAAAACATCTTAATCATGGCATTGTTACATTGAACATTTATGTTTCTTTAACACATTTTCTTTTCAGCTATGCCTTGTGCTTCTTTTTATTTGTAACTTTATAATAACGCACATTATGAATCAAAATGACACTTTTTTCATCAACTTGAACAAATAAATTGAATCACTTGCAAGAACAAATCAAATAAAATCATAAATATCATTACCCCAAAAAGATAACTGACCTATGTCAACCCCATGCTTCCCCATGCTTATATTTTATCACATATTTTAACATAAAAAATTAATTTCATTTCACATTCTATTTCACATCCTACACATACTAAAATAAAATTAGGTTTAAACTTATTGAAACAAATAAGTTGTAAACTCTAGAATGCTACAGAACATGCCACAAGTTTTAAACTCTAGACAAATATGTTGCGAAAAAGCAAACCCTTCAGTAGATATAACAGCAGGTGGTTGTGGTATTGTTCCTGTTCAAATATTAGCGACAAAGCATGAAAACCATCCCGTAATAATATATAGATGCTCAGCTTACTTGGTCGCCAATTTACTTGGCGCTGAGAACTTCAATCTCAAACACTAAGACCGAGTTTGGTTGAATTCCCCATGATGGAAACCCACGATCTCCGTAAGCGTAATCTGCCGAGCACTGAATATTTATTTCAGAAGCAATTAGTCGATGGTTCCAACGCCCATATAAAAACAGCATATGCGAGATTTTCCAAAAATTACAGAAAGAATGAATGCTGTTTAATAGGCCAACTTCTTTATAGCAAGAATGACTCCTTAAAACTCAAACTAAATGGCATCAACTATATAGATTTCTCTACTTTTAACTCAATGTAAAGCAAAGCTCTAATGAGTGTGAGCCAAGGTCATGTGTAAGTGTGTTAACGTTCATATCCCAAATTATTTACAGTTTCCAATGGTCTCCTTAGTGATCAATTAAAGGTGCCATGCATACATTTTTGATACAATCATTTTTGAAACACTCTTGAGAGAACACTCACTTATCAAATTCATTTGTCATTAGTGAAATTGTCATCTATGAAATTAAATTTGTTTCTCTTCTATAGTGATCTTTAAAACTTGACTATCCAACACTCCACTCATACCACTAGAAGATTTCGTAAAATGTTTTTGAGTAAATTACACTCGGCCTCTGAGTTTAGGATATATTATCGCGCAAATCCACCCGAGGTTTTAATATAATTATCAAATGAGTCCTATTTTAAATTTCTTATTATTAAAATTTTTTAAAATTTTAATTATAGCCCCCCGCTGGTGAACTGCCCTAACGAAGCGATTGCCCACCAGGGGGCTCTGCCCCTTTGCCAGCGAGCAGTCACTCTACCAGCAAGAGAGAAAAAGAGAGAAAATAGGGAAGGAGAGAGAGAGGAGAGAGGGTAGGTAGGCCCCTCCGCCGCCTGCCGGTGGCTATGCTAAAGAGATGAGGGATGAAAGAGGGGCATAATTGAAATTTTTAAAATTTTTAATAATAACAAATTTAGAAAAGTACCCATTTGATGATTATATTAAAACTCAAGGATCCAAAAGTTAAAATTTTAAAAATGTGAACATGTGCGATAATATACCCTAGACTCAAAGACCCGAGTGAATTTACCTAAGTTTTTTTCATATTAATAAATATCTATCTATATAATATATAAGATATCATATAGTAAAGCTTCAACACATTCCCTCTCATTATTCTTCCCATTATTCCTTTATCCCTCTCTTCCACCCAACCTTTTTCCTTCTGCACCTTCCCTCCAAGCCCAAAATACCCATACCTCTGTAGCAGCTGACAGTTCCCCATCCCAACCTTTGTAGCTCCTTGAAGAGTCAAATCAACATACGCCACACACTCCTTTACCACAACAACTGACCAACTGCAACAAGGCTGGCCTCACAGACCCAACAAACAACCCAATAAGGGGCCTCCACACTAGATTAGTAGTGGACACATGGCTACATAAGAGCTTGCCTCACCTCATATAAATAAGTTGTCACAGCCCCCCGAGGAAGACCATGCAATCCTGAGTCAACTTGAGACCATTCATGTTCTAGCAATCCTCCACTACCTCTTTCTCTTTTCTCCTTAGAAACGCACACAGCCACCTCACCAACCCTCCCACAACTTTGACCATTGTCTGACCTATACCACATCCTATCCCCTTCCACAAATCACCAGCCTCCAAAACCCTAGCTTAGGGTTAACTTCATCAAATTATGACCCAAACCAATATGATTGATCCAACCTTTGTCAACCTAACTTAAATCAATTTAGCACAAATCAACCTAAGTCAACATCTAAAAGATTCATCAAGCCTGGATAGTACAGAGAATGAATCTAATCTTTGTCAGTTTTCACTCGGGTAAACTATCACATTAAAATCCTCAAGTCACCTAGCTATTACCAAATATATACATACATATGAATTATTAAATCAACTAAATATATTTATACAAGAAATTTCACCAAATTGATTATGTGACTACTTGATGGGAGATACTAGCCTATAAGATTTAATGGTATGATGACTTGGAATACAACTAATTGATGAACCACCTTCCCGATGTGTAACGCCTATAAGGACTTAGCACTAGTGATACTTCTGTAGTCACATGGTGAGGATTTTGATCATATTAATGACATTTTTGTCATAATTCTTACTATAACCATATTCCATGTATTATGTAAATAGTGATACATGCCTACTTTCATTTTTACTTGAAGTATCATACCAACCTGACTTATTGTGTGGTCGAAATCATTTACTTTATCTAATGACTGACTTGTTGGCATTCTTACTATTTTAATCCATATATCTACGTGTGCAACCCCAAGAGTCTGCGTCACCCGCATTAGGATGGCTCTCCTTTATCCTTGTTTGATACTATTGTCAACCCATCTAAGTCTATCAGTATCATGCTAGAATTCATTTAAATGTCCAAGATTGCTGGATGACCTACCTTATACTAGAACTATGTGTTTCCATAATAAAATCACATTTTATATAAATAAAGAATTTTTTTTATAAACTTTCTCTGTAATTTCGATATTATATTATTCACACCTTTTTGTAGATATTTCACATCAAGAAAAATGAGAACATGACAAGTTGGTATCAAACAAGTAACCTTAAACCTACCTAAAATTATAACCTAGGCTCTTGCTGCATATCTTTGATTTTAGGAAGGACCTAGAATCACTTTTCCTCGAGTTCAGAGTAAACTCCAAACTCATGATGATTGCCAACCAAGACCAAACTTTAGACTATTTTTAGCGTGTTAAATACAACTGAGGAAGTAGAATTAGCATGACGAAGCCAAACAATATAGCCTATCAATCTTATCTCCTAAAAGTTTTGTGACCATAACCTACGTGCTTGTGGGTTGTTACATATGGTCACACCAGTGACATTTCTGGTAACATTTTTGTTATATTTCTAGTTACAATCATATTCCATGTGTAATGTAAATAGTGAAACTTGCCTACTTTTATTTTTACTTGAAATATTATATACCAGCCTAACCTATTGTGTAGTTGAGATTATTTACCTTGTCTTATAACTGACTTATTGTTATTTTAATTCATATATCTAAGGGTGCAACTCCAAGAGTCTACATCACCCGGATTAGGATGGCCCCTCTTTTATTCCTTTTTGATACTATCATCAGCCCATTCATGCCTATCAGTATCATGCTAGTTTTCATTTAAATGCCCAAGGTTGTTGGACTAACTTACCTGTACTGAAACTTGTGTTTTCATAATAAAATCACATTTTATATAAACAAAGAATATTTTCTTATAATCTATAAATTCCGGGTATTATTCACACTTTTTTGTAGGTGTTAACACGTGGTTCCTGCGCTACATCCTGGCCGAACGCGCGCCCTACAGGGCTATAACTGATTGATTGATTTGCTGACTCAGCTTTGGGTCTTGCAGAACTTTTGACCCAGGTCAAACCTCGGGCACGAGGGTTCAACCAACCATCGTCCACGACGATCCAGGAATAGAGCTTCGTAACCTCGGACCCGAGGGTACGAGGTAACGCCTGTCACAATCAGCTTCACCTAACTCCGCTGATTTCCGTACAGACGCTCTTCCCCATAAAAATATCAGCATTAAAGGATGTCATCTTCCTCGTACAACAGCGGATCTCTCCAGTGACAGATGAGCGGCGCTCAGAGCTCACCCATCACCTTTCTTCCGGAAAACAAGGGTGAAGCTACACACGCCAACGGCTATAAAAACCGCTGAACAGTTCCAGCCAAAAGAGGACCATCATTCGGAGAGAGAAAAAAGGAAAAGGAGGCAGGAGGGGCAGAGAAAGGCTCAGACTCTGAGATCCCTAGTTTTCTCATTCTTTTGTAACGAAGCCCCAACTGAGGAGCTTCCTTCTTTTTTGTTCTCCTTCTTCTTCTTCCTTTGAAAAAAGCACTGTATAAGCCCTGTCTCGGGGCCTTCTTTTCCCCACTTAGTAAATCTCTTTACCGATCGACCGGTGGACGTAGGGGATTTCCTCCCTGAACCACCTTAAATCTCTGCGTGCTTTTCTGGTTGCCTTGGACAGAATCTTCTCCCTGAGCCTCCATTAACAGGTTCACCCCCCCTTTTTTGCGTGCCACCGTCTCCCGGAACTCTCTCTCTTCGGTGTTCCCTGGGACCCCCACATCCTACGTCAACAGTAGGTATTTCATAGCAAGAAAATTGAAAACATGTAAGGTTAGTATCAAAGCAAAGGTTACAAATAATCTTAAACCAACCTAAAACTATAACTTAATCGCATGATTGCATGTCCTTAATTTTAGAAAGGACCTAAATTCTTGTTTCATTGAGTTCAAAATGAACTCAACCTCATGAACACAACCAACCAAGAACAGCTTTAAATTCGTTTTTAGTGTGTTGGATACTTCCAAGGAAGTAGAATCAGCTGTGACTAAGCCAACCAACATATGCTATCTTACCTCCAACTTAAAGTTTTTTGGACTAAAAGATCTTCTCACCGCATTAGTGTCCATGACATACTACTAATGATACACCCAGTTTGCCTTTAACAACTACAAAGTCCCTAGTGACATAGTGGCAACTAGAGCCAACTAGATACCAACCAAAAATAAATCATCTCTTACGTATCTTCTCCAGAACCACAATCAGCATCCCAGAAATACTGAACCTCAAGAAGACCCATACACCCTTCGCATAACAAAAGGATACTGACTATTTAAGGATGTGTCAATTCCTATTAAGAAATCTTTCACGCAATTTACAACACCCTATGAATCAAGTCTAAGGCTATTAATGTTGCTCAAAGATCAAAGATCATTT
Source organism: Apostasia shenzhenica (assembly GCA_002786265.1). Taxonomy (NCBI): domain Eukaryota; kingdom Viridiplantae; phylum Streptophyta; class Magnoliopsida; order Asparagales; family Orchidaceae; genus Apostasia; species Apostasia shenzhenica. Next base: position 767,451 of record KZ451979.1, read on the forward strand.
GAAAGTTAAATCGAATTTTGGATCGAGATTTTGGATCGAATCAAGCTCGATTCGATCCAAATGAGTCGACTAACAAGCCGATTTTTAGCTTGAAATTTTTATCAATCCAATCTTGAGCCGACATAGGATTGGATTGAGACAGCTCAAAATTAGATCGATTAAAAAAACAAAAGATATTATTTATGCATATATTTATATATTTAACTAGGATTCATGTAGCCGACCCCGCTTAGTGGGATTAAATAAGGCTTAATTTTTGTTGTATATATTTATATATTTAACTAAATTTAGTATGTAGATTTTTTTTTCAATAGTCTAACGAAAGACTTCATTAGAACTTTTCTATAGTCATTCAAACTATATTTATTGTAAACTTTTTTTTTAATCTTTAAACAATAGATCAAAATGAATAACCATAGTTTAAATTGATTAAATAATAACAACAACAACCAAGCCTTAATCCCACTAGGTGGGATCAGATACATGAATCATTTGTTTCCATTGTGCCCTATCAATTAACAAATTCTTATTTAAGTCTAAGTAATTAAGATCACTCCTTATAGTTTCTTGTCATGTTTTCTTTAGTCTCCCTCTTCCTCTCTGTACATGGGCAAAATCTAATAACTTGATTTTTCTAATTGGAGCTTCAATCGGCCTACAATTTATATGCCCAAACTATCTAAGCCGACTTTCTCTAAGATTATCCTCAATTGGTGCAACACATACATTCTTTCGGATATACTTATTTCTCATTTTATTCTTTCGTATACATCCACACATCCACCTTAGCATCTTCATTTCTACAACATTTATTTTATTTGAATGTTTTCTCTTTGCAGAGTAGCATTCAGCATCATATATCATCACTGGTCCTACTACAGTTTTATAAAATTTAGTCTTAAGTCTGGATAGAATTTTCTATCGCACAACACACTAAAAGCATTTTTCTATTTTACCAATCCTGCTTGATCCTGCTAATAACATCATTATTTATTTCACCATTATTTTATATGATTGATCCAATATATCTAAAGTGCTCACTCTTCTTGACAACTTAATCACCAATTGTCACATCAATAATATAAATATTTTTATTCAATTTTTAATCTACTAAGATGAAAACCTTTAAATTCTAAACATTCTTTTAAAGCTCAAGTTTCGCTTTAGCTCCCTCTTTAGTTTTATCGACAAGAACAATATCACCTACGAAGACACCTCATCTTCGATATGTCCAGTCAGGACTTTCATAATCAAAGCAAAAAAATACGAAATTAAAGTTGAGTCTTGGTGTAATCCAACTGTGGTAGAAAAATTCTTAGTCAAACCTCTTTGTGTTCGAACATAGGTAATAGTTCTTTTATACATGTCTTTAATAACTTGAATATAAGCAGTGCAAATCTCTTTCTTTTCTAAAGCTCTCCAAAGTACTTCTCTTGAGACTTTATCATAAATTTTTTCAAAATTAATAAAAATCAAATATATGTTTTCCTTTCTTTCTTAAACTTTTCAATAAATAAATACCTTTTATAGTAGATCCACCTTACATAAAACCAAATCGATTCTTTGATACTTTAGTATTATGGCGTAACCTATGTTCGATCATTCTCTTTCAAAATTTTAAAGTATGACTCATTAATTTAATTCATCTATAATTAACATAATTCTGTATATCGCCTTTATTCTTATAAATAGGTACTAATATACTTTTTTTTTATTCATTTGATATTCTTTTAGTCTTTAAAATCATATTAAATAATCTAATAATCCTTCATCTCCTAAGCACTTTTAAACATTCATTGGGATGTTATCCAGTCCTACTGTTTTTTTATATTTCATCTTCTTTAAAGCTTTCCAAACTTCAGCTTTACTAATACGTCGGATATAAGAGTAATTTTTAATTTCTTTTGGGATGCTAAGTTCAGTAAGATCAATTGAATTTTCACAACTTTCATTGAAAAGCTATTGAAAGTAACTTATCCATCTTTGATATCTTCTTCCGTAAAAAGTATTTTTTGATCTTCATTCTTAATATATTTTACTTGAGTTAAGTCATTAGTTTTTTTATCTCTTGTCTTGGCCATTTTATATAATTGTCTTTCTTTTTCTTTAATGTCTACTTTTTATATAAATCCTCAAGGATCATATTCTTTGCATTGCCGACTACTTTCTTAGATTCTCGTCGAGTTATTTTATATTTCTTCCATTTATTCTTATTTTTGTTTTTAAACCAATCTCCATAAGAAATTTTCATCTCAATTTTTTCTTGTACATCTTTTCATTACCAAGCATCTTTATTATTTGGATTCTTTTGGAATCTCACACCACATTCTTCGCCATCTTACAGATGCAGTTAGCAACCGCCACATAAGATCATTTTTTCCGTTAATGTTTCATTGCCCAAGTTCTAGAACTTTTTTCTCAGATATACATCTGTTCTCATACTTTAAATTTATCATCAAGTCCGAGGATAGTGTTGAACAAGGGTCGTGTAGGATGTTTGGAAGGCTCCAAACATCACTCACGATGTTTGAAGGTGAACACAGCTTTAAAGGTTAATGCACGATGTTTGAAACCGAACAGGTTTGAAAGATCGTATATGATGTTTTGAGCTGAACCAAAGGTTCGAACGCTCGAATACGATGTTTCAAGACGAAGGAGCGTATTCGATATCTTTTCAAAAGATCATGTACGATATTATGCTTCAGAGATGCATGCAAGTTAAATCTCAGTAATTTTGATGATATCAATTACTTTAGTATTATTGTACTAACTTTCGTCTTAAGTGTGCTTACAGGTTAACTTCTCATTAAAGACAAAAGAATGCAAGTCCAAGAGATCAAAAGCTACAACTGTTTATTTTATTTCTCTAGGACATTGATGTAAGTATGTGCATATTTGCCAAGGTTTTCACTCGTATTTTTCCGTTTGATTTTCTAGTTAAGAGAACTATACTTCCTTTCATATTCATTCTAATTAGGTAGCCCACAATCTATCAGATAATATTTGTATATTATCTAAAAAGATTTATGGGTAATAGTAATCCAACTTGAAGTGCTTTCATACTATCTTGTGAGCTGACCGTTTTGCCTTTGAATTAATTTTTACAGCCTAATTTGACTTATGTGATGGTTGTCTCATTAAAATATTGAGGCATGCTGTTTGTTCCATTTTTTTGCCTCCACTTTATGTTGTCTCCTTTATGTTGGCCATCATTGAATCCAATTACACCAAATAAGAATTCTTGTTTTCCTTCTAACGGTCCAAATCTATATCTATTTCTTCTTCTGAGCTTCAGCTAAAGAGGAAGTTTTTAAGACAGAAAACACACCATCTCCCTCTCTAGCTCACATTTATTTTTCTCACTCTCCTAAGGTCATACTTCCAAAACTCTTCAAGGAGATCTTAAGGAAGGAGATTGTGTTTCTTCTCAAGTAAAAGGAAGCTAATTCTCTCACAAGTTCCTTCTTTCTCAGCTTCTGAAATTTCTTGCTTTGCTGCACCCTTAAGTTTTTCTGTTTTTACTTGGTGCAATCTATTTAAAACTCTTAGTTTTGATTAATTTTTGATACATGTTCTCGAATTTATTCGAGTATTTCCTTGGCAACTTTGTATGTGCATAGAGCTCCTCATTGTACTATTTTCTCTTGTTTAAAGTTGTAATTTAAGCTAGCTAGTCTAGCAAACCTTTTCTCTTTATTCTCCCTGTGTGGAGGTTATATTTGTGTAGGTTTTTTCGGCTTTGATTTCTGCAAAAAACTGTAAGGTTTAGGAGGTTTGCTCGGCTTTGATTCCTGGAAAAAGCCGTGGGTTTGTACTGGGTTTTTTCGGCTTTGGTTCCCGTAAAAAACCGGTGGAGTTTAGTGTGAATTCCCACTTGAGTGTGGGGGGTGGACTAGGCGGAGAGCCGAACCACTATAAATCTTTGCGTGCTTTGTTCATATAACCATAACAAAATTGATATACTCTACTTAAATCTACTTTGAATTCTTCTCAAACTAAGATTTTCATACAACTTGATATAATTATTTAAACCTCATTCTTATTTATTCTTGCTATTAACTTGCTGTTCTGTTTGGTCTATTATTGAAATTGATCAACTAAATCATATTCTCTGGTTTACTGCCTATTTTCTGTGGTGCTGTCAAATTTCTGAAATTGGTCATCTCTCTACTTTTTAATCATCTGTACTATTTAGTAAATTAATTTCAATTATTTCCGATTCACCGCCCCTCTTGGGAAGCTATTGGGCCAACAAGTGGTATTAGAGTAGGTCTTTTTAACCTTTTTATTAAGTGTTTCAGGACTAACCGCCTAGAGACAATCCATGGCTCTTCCCGCACATATTCCTGATGATGCTATATGTGAGGGGCTTTCGGCAAATCATTTGCCTCTCTTTAAAGGTCAACACTATAATTTTTGGAAGAGAAGGATGATGATTTACCTCCAAGGCATAGACATAGTACTATGGGAGGTACCTAGAAAACCATTTGTCATCCCAAAGAAAGAAGACAAGATGACGCCGAAAGAGTTTGGTGATTTAGACTTCAAAGAAAGAAGGTTGGCTCAACTTAATGCTAAAGCTCTCAATTATTTACAATGCGATCTATTTCCTAGTAAGTTTAACCGCATTTATAATCTCACTATAGTTTATGAGGTATGGTCTAAATTAAAACTTACATATGAAGGAACAAATCAAGTCAAAGAATCAAAGATAATTTATTGATTCATGACTATGAGTTGTTTGAAATGAATCCAAAAGAATCTATTAAGGAAATGCTTACTTGTTTTACTAACATTACTAATGATTTTATTTCTCTTGAAAAGACTTTTACTAATGAGGAACTTGTTAAAAAAAATTTGAGATGTTTGCCTAGGGAATACGATGCCAAGGCGATGACCATTATTGAAGCTAGTGATCTCTCCATTCTAGAGCTAAATATGTTGTTAGGCTCACTAACAACATATGAACTAGAGATGAAAAAAAAGAAAAAGAAAATGCAAGAAGAAGAAAGCACAAAGAGAAAGAAGGCTCTTGCTCTTAGAGCTATATCTCCACCTACTTCTGATTGCGATGAAGGCTCTAGTAGAGATGATGAAGGAAAGGTAGATGAAGAAATCGCCTTAGTCTCAAGGCGATTCAATTCTCTCATGAAGAAGAAAAGACAAATTTTCCGACGATGCTTACATCTAAATGCACATCTTGTGCATGGATTCCTAAAGACATATCTTATATTAAGAACCTTTACTACTAATCCCTTAGGACCGAAATGTATTTGGGTACCTAAAACCAAAACTTAAGGTTCTTTTGTAGGTATGTCTCCACATAGGGACCGATGGAAGCATGTGGTACTTGGATAGCGGGTGTTCACGCCACATGACCGAAGATAAATCAAAATTCACCTCGCTAAAACCAAGGAATGATGGTTTTGTGACCTTTGGCGACAATACGAAGAAACGAATAATTGGAATTGGTAAAGTCGGTAAAGATTCCACTACCTCTATTGATAAGGTCTTTCTAGTTGATGTACTTGCTTATAATCTTCTTAGTATTTCTCAACCATGTGATAATGGTTATGAAATTTCATTTAATTCTTCTCAATCCTTGATTAGATATAGTGATTGTGTATGTTTATTGGGACTAGAGTTAATAATGTTTATCAAGTTGATTTAAGTACTATTGATTGCAATGATGTAAAATATTTAGCATCATATACTAGTGATTCATGGCTATGACATAGAAGATTAGGTCATGTTAGTATGCATACCATCCAGAAAATTTTCCTAAAGATTTCCCTAGTATTGTATTTGAGAAAGATAAGTTATGTGATGCATGTCAACTAGAAAAGCAGATTAGAAACTCTTTTAAGACAAAGCATGCCATCACATCATCTAAGTCCTTTGAGATCTTGCATATGGATTTGTTTGGTCCAAATAGGACTCTAGTCTTGGTAGTAAGAAATATTGTTTAGTTCTTGTAGATGATTACTCTAGGTTCTCATGGACATTATTTCTTGCTCATAAGCGTGATGTATTTGATTGCTTTAAATCTTTGTACAAGCGCATTATGAATAAAAGAGGTTTTGATGTTTTATCTATTCATAGTGATCATGATGACGAATTTAAAAATGAACGGTTTGAATCTTTTTGTGAAGAACATGGTTATCTCACATAACTTTTCGGCCCCTCGAATACCCCAACAAAATGGGATTGTAGAAAGAAAAAACCGAACTCTTATTGAGATAACACGATCTATGCTTCATGAGCGTGGACTTCCAAAGTATTTTTGGGCCGAAGTGGTAAATACAACTTACTATGTTGTGAGCTGTGTTGCTATTCGTTCTATACTAAGGGGTCCTTCCAACGGTCCAAATCTATACCTATTTTTTTTTCTGAGCTTCAACTAAAGAGGAAGTTTTTAAGACAGAAAACACACCATCTCCCTCTCTAGCTCACGTTCATTTTTCTCTCTCCTAAGGCCATACTTGCAAAACTCTTCAAGGAGATCTTAAGGAAGGAGATTGTGTTTCTTTTTAAGTAAAAGGAAGCTAATTCTCTCACTAGTTCCTTCTTTCTCAGCTTTTGAAATTTCCTGCTTTGCTGTTTTCTTGTTGCACCTTTAAGTTTTCCTGTTTTTACTTGGTGCAATTTACTTAAAACTCTTACTTTTGATTAATTTGTGATACGTGCCGTTCTCGGATTTATTCGAGTGTTTCCTTGGCAACTTTGCATGTGCATAGAGCTCCTCATTGTACTATTTCTTCTTATTTAAAGTTGTAATTTAAGCTAGCTAGTCTAGCAAACCTTTTCTCTTTATTCTCCTTGTATGGAGGCTGTATTTGTGTAGGTTTTTTCGGCTTTGGTTCCTGCAAAAAGACGTAGGGTTTAGGAGGTTTGCTCGGCTTTAGTTCCTTGCAAAAGGCGTGGGTTTGTATTGGTTTTTTCGGCTTTGGTTCCCGTAAAAGCCAGTGGAGTTTAGTGTGAATTCCCACTTGAGGAGTGTGGGGAGCCGACTAGGCGGGCAGTCGAACCACTATAAATCTCTGTGTGCTTTGTTCATAAAACCATAACAAAATTGATATACTCTACTTAAATCTACTTTGAATTTTCCTCAAACTAAGATTTTCATACAACTTGATATAATTACTTAAACCTCATTCTTATTTATTCTTGCTATTAACTTGTTGTTCTGTTTGGTCTATTATTGAAATTGATCATTTAAATCATATTCTCTAGTTTACTGTCTATTTTTTGTGGTGCTATCAAATTTCTAAAATTGATCATCTCTCTACTTTTTAATCATCTTTACTATTTAGTAAATTAATTTCAATTATTCCAAATTCACCCCCCTCTTGGAAGCCTTTGGGCCAACAGATAGGATTTCAGCTTATTATTTCTTCTCCAATATTTTATCTCAAAAACTAAAACCAGTAATCGATGTTAAATAGTCAAATATTCACTTAGAATGACTTTATAATCTTTACAATTCAAGCAATCTCATTTCCTTATTAGAAAATAATCAATCTGAGTGCTTGAAGTTTCATTCTTGTATGTGATAACATGCTTATCTCTCTTCCTGAATAAAGTATTAGCAATTACAAGATCATATACTAAAAAAAATTCTTAAATAGTTTACCTTCCTCATTTATCTCTCTGAAATTATATCCATCATGAATGCTATCGAATTCCTCAGCAACACTTCCAATATTTTCATTTAAATTTTCTCAAATAAATAATCTTTCATTCTGAGATATCTTTTGTATTAACTATTTCAAATCACTCTAAATTTTTTTTCTTTATGGTTTTAACATGATGGTATTAACAATATGGCATTAACTTTATGGTATCTCTTGAATAAGAAATATTAACTCTTATAATGTTAATAATCATTCAATTGATTATAATTTTTAAAGTCATAATTCTATCACAATTTCTCTTAACTTTCACTATATAATCTTGCAAGCTCTTATTCAAAATATACCCACTAGATCTGCTTGTTGGACCGGTTCTACCTGAAACCGGTCCAGTAAGAACCGATTCTGATGCAGAGCCAGATCACCAGCGTCAACGACTACGTTATAATCTACGACTTTGAGCGTAGATTATAATAATTTCATCTTGTACATAGTTATCTTTATTTCTGCACGTTTTATTTGGGTCATTTATTGAGTAAAATAATATGTTTTTATGTCGGTGGGAATGCCCACTTTGGTGTCTTGTATTTGTTTCGAGTCTTATTTGGTTAATTTGGATTAATTAAATTCAAGTTGAATTATTTATATTCAATTTGAGTCAAATTGGATTCAAATTAATGAAATTAGGTTGGATTTGATTCGATTGAACCTAGGAATATTAATTTAAGGTTCAATTGAAATCAAATTGGTATTAGTATGAGTGTTGTTTGGGTCATTTGAGTCAATTTGATTCAATTGGATTGAGTTGGATCCAATTTGAATTAAATTTGATTCAAATTTAACTCTGTTGGTGAAGGGGCAAAGCATGAGTGGATTTATTTATGAAGGAGCAGAAACCGAAGGACTCACCTGCAATTTTACCTAAAATTAAAACAGAGCAGCCCTAATCCATGATGGGTGCGGGCTTTCTCTTCTGTTAGCCTGCGCGGAATCCTCCCGACGAGCCGGACCTCGCCTTCTTTCCACGCCGCGCCAACCAACCGGTCCGTCCGCGCACGTCGCCGGCCTCGCCGAAGCTCTCGCGCACGTTGATGACCACATCTTCCACTCCCGCGCTCTTCCTCCGCCGAGTCCGGGTATACGGTTAGTTCCGCCCAAGCTTCCCTCTCCTATAAAACGGCCGACGAAGGCGACGAAAAGAGGAGACGACTTTTCTGTGAGCGATTCACTCAGAGCAGAGATTCGAAGAGATCCGGGCAGGTGGCCAAGGATTTCTCGTTGGCACGGCAGCAGTGGCTGCGTTCGGCGCTTTCTCCACTGATCGGAGTCGAGCAGGTGGCTGCGGATTCGTTCAAGGACGATTCAGAGATCCGGACAGGTGGTCGTGGATTTCGTCGTCGGCACGGCAGCAGGCGGCTGCGTTCGGCGTTCTTCCATTGTTCAAAGTTGGGCAGATAGTTGCGACTTTGTTCGGGGACAGTTCGGCTTCGTCTGAGGCTACGGCAGGGGGCTGAGGCTTCGACTTTGAGTTCTGATTCTCCTTGGTTTGCTTATAGTGCATCTTAGTTCTCCGTTTTCCCTGTTTTCCCTGTTTTCCTATTTCCTTGTTTTTCCTTTCATGTGCTATTTACATGAATTATCAGCTCAGTATTTTTTTCATTAATTCCTGCTGGCTGTTGTGTTCTCAAGAAGACTGAATTCCTGCATTGCTTTGATCTTATGTCTTTATTTTCATATAAGCTCTAGTTAATATTGAGTTTCAAGTGCTTGTTATTGAGAAAGAAATTCACTGTTTATTCCATATTACATCCTTCTTTTAAGCTGAATTGTGAAATTCTTATTTGGTGAAGGATTTTATATATTAAATAGTTTGGATAAAATTATTATGTGCCGGAATTTCAAGGTAAATGTGTATGCGATAATTCATCTTGGGTTTTGAAAAGTTAATTATCTTAATTGCATAAGTTTGTCTGAATTTGTTTGGATAGCATTTTAAATTATTTCAATTATTTCATGATGCTTATATGAATTTGCAAATAATTATATTTAATATAATTTGAAAAACTTAGTTTTAATCTCCTCTTTATTTGCATTTAGTCATTTAAATATATACATATAAATCTAGGCACTAATTTAATATTGGTAGCGTTAGGATCGACTTAAATCGATCCCCGCGCTGCATCAGATTCGGTCCAGAATCGGTTGAACCAGACTAATTCTGACCAGTTCCGAGGTGTAGAACTGGACCAGACCGGTTCTACACCCCCAGAACCGGTTAATTGATTCGAAACCGGACCAATTCAACGGAACTAGTTCGATTCTGTCATTTTTTTAAAAAAATTATGGGGGACAACTCCCACGTGGGCGGCTCCCCCCATGAACTGCAGCTGACAGCAATGTTGGCGCAGCTGCCAGGTTGTAGATGATTAAAAAATAAAACTGTCATTTGACCTTTTAATGCCAGCAACGGTTAAATGACTATTTTTAAGGTCATTTGACCTTTTAATGTATATTGAACTCTTTATAAATAGTAGAACTTATGTGATCCATACAATTTTTATCAATTTTTTGGTTTTTCTACTGATTCAAAAATTCTATAAACATATTTTAATGACTTCTCAACGTCGATTCGCTGGCATTTCTTCCTCAAATCGCAAACGGAATGTGGATCCGAATTACATTCCGTAACTCGATCGTCTTCCTTCACTCGATGAGAATTTTGACGAAACTTCAGAACTGAATCTCGATCTATCTGCAGAATATGATCCTAAGGCAAGTGGAGATATTAGCACCAGCATTGACCCGTCAACTCAATCTTCAACTATCTCTAACAAGTCTCGTACGAAATGCGATAAGGTATGAGAGTTTTTTGAATTATAAATTAAACCTAATAGCAATTCGGAGAGACCCGAGTATGTTGTTATTTGTACAATTTATAAAAACTAGTACTCATACAAATAAGGTGGTACAGGTAGTGAGACTGGTACATTTAAGAAGCATTTAGTTAGATTTCACAAGTTTGATGAAAAAACTTGCCAACCTACTACTGTAAAGCCAACCTAAACACAACTGAATCCACAGAGTGGATCTATGCAATGATCATTTAGAAATGACAAGGTATGTCGAGATGTAGTTCGATTTATTGTACGAACCGAACAACCTTTCACAATATGTGAAAAAGAAAAATTTTTAGAATATAGTACTTAGTATTTACAACCTCAATATAACTGTATTTCTAGGCAAACACTTAAAATAAATTGTATGTCAATGTACGAAGAATATAAAAAATTTCTTATTCAACACCTCAGTAACATTACTTGTAGGATTAGATTAACATCCGATATTTGGATTAGTATAAATGGTGCGAGTTACTAGTTGTTACTTATCATTCAATCGATGGACAATGAGGAATGCAGAAATGCATATTATCTTTAGATACATTACATGAAACCCATACAGGTTCTATTATTTTATTTGCATTCGCAATATTTGTAGTATGCCAATTATTATAAACCAAGATTGAATGTTATACTTAGCATATAGCTTGCAGTCTTTAATGTATTCAGTGTCGTTCTCCATACGCTTCTTTATTGCAGGAATATATGTGTCGTCAATAAATACAATAGCAAATCAATTAATATATTAATAAAATATCATATCCATAATACTATAGGAGAATTTGTAGCAGTCCAAAAGGTATGAACACAAATTTGAAATGCCTACACCTTGTAAGAAGTAATGGAAAGCGTGACCATAATTCAAATTGGAAGTAGATTTTGTTATTGATAGTAAATCTATTTAGTTCTCAACAGTGTTTGCATAATCTAAGTGAACTATTTTTCTTCTTAACAAATAATACTAAACACCCTGATAATACACATTAAAGCAGATAAAGTTCATCTTGCAGAACTCATGTCATTGTCTTTGAAATTCTTTTAGAGTCATTCAACACAAGGCTTTTGATATAAAGGTTGGCCTAAAAATAGAATCCATTGTAAACCCCACCTCACTTTCCGGAGGCAGTCCAAGACATTCTTCTACAAAACTGTCCGAAAAATCTGTAACAACTTTTATTTTGTTTATTTGAGTTTCGCTTTAGTGTTCTTTCAACAAATACTTAGGAAACTTCACATCTTTTTTTTAATAGATAAAGTCTCCTTTTTCTATCAAATAATTCTCCTAAGGACGTGCTGATATCATAGAGATGTGTTAGACGTAAATTTCACAGAGTTAGCAAATTTAGGTAATCTTTTATTTCCACTGCATTTTATCAGCTAACAAATCTTTATTTAGCTCCAAGTGTGTTATTATTTCTTATAATTTCTTATCATATCTTTTTTAGTATCCTCTGCCACTTTTTGCATGAGTAAGACTCGATAACTTAATTTTTATTATTTAACTTTCATGTAATTTAATAACGAAAAAATATTCCATAAAACAAGCAACTAGAAAAACATAAAAGTAAAATGGACACAAAAATAACTGCCAATAAAAATAACCTATAAATTGTAAAGAAGAGCCAAACGGTTGTCAAGAAATTATATAACCAAATCTATTGAAGTACAAAACTAATTAGACATGAAAATAGAAATTCCAAACACTGAACTGAGAAAATCCACCTTCTTCATCTAGAAGTTGTGGGAGTAAAGAAAAGAATGAAGAAGACTATAGAATGGTAGCAATAGGTGGTCAACTGGATTAACATTGGTGAAGAAGAATAGGGGTTCTGGGGCTGAGGAGATGAGTAAAGCTAGAGTTGTGGCGAAGCAACAATGACAATGAATCATGGAAAAAAGCAAGACAACAAACAATATATTTCTCTAACACACAAGTTAATGAAATTAAATGGCACCAACCAGCACACTCATCAAATCCGCTCAGAGCATAGAAGGGGCGATGATTGATTATCCTTTCGCCTACTATCTCATGAGTGGTAAAGTATGCGAGATAAATGCTATTCATCTAATCTTATTTTTAGAAGGCATGTATTAAATGGTTAAAAACACTAAAAAATGAGAACCTAAAACAAGAAATGCTTGTCAAAATACAATGTGTATGTGTATATATATCAAATCCTTTTATGAATTTTATTTCAAATTGTATTGGTTCTGCCTCTCTTTGTTTTCTTCATGCGTGGAGATTATATGGGTTTCATTGGCTTCGGTACCTAGAAAAAGACAAAGTGGATTATGGGTTTGTTTCGGCTTTGGCTCCTATAAAAAGCTGGAGTGTTGTAAGTGAGTTTATTTGGCTTCGGTCCTTGTAAAAAGCTGGAGTGTTTCAGTGTTTACTTCCAACTTAAGGAGCGTAGAGAGTGGACTAGGCGGGAGGCTGAACCACTATAAATTATCGTGTGCATTATTATTTCTTCTACGTTCCTCTTCGATTTTTAATCAAATTGAAACTTATATATATTATATTAAACCAGATTTGAGCCTCAACAAAGCCTTAGTATTTTCATATAAATTTGATATATATACATAAATATCATTGTTTAATTATTTTGAAATAAATCGAAATCACTTGGCTCGCATTTTTGTTTTGTTTGTCAGATTGTGGCAATTGAACATTCTGTTTTTGGTTATTTTATTTTGTCATCTTATCAAATTCTTACAATCAAACTACTTGAAACCTAGAAATTTTAATATAATATTATTCATAAAGATTATACATATTAAATTTTTATAAGTTGATTAAATACAATAAATTTTTTTATTCCAATTCACTCCGCTCTCTTGGAAAAACTTTGGTCCAACAACGGTTAATCTCATCCTAAAATAAGGATACATGAGAGACCATACAAATTCACAATTTAAAAATAAAATAAATAAATAAAATGTATTAGAATAATTCAAACTCATAACAAATTTTTTAAATAATAAAATAAAATAGAGATAATCTACACTAATCTCTATTTATTCATAGCTCCAACCCTTTCCTTCTGAAATTTAAATCAATTTAATTCTATGAATTAAAATTCAATTTCACAAACCAAACAGACGCTTTATTTTATTCAAAAAGCAAGAAAATATGTATAATAACTGGTCTTGTAAATACGAAAATCCTTAATGTCACAACTCTAATTTGGTAAAGTGTAACTAAACAAAAACTAATTTTAAATTAAATAAAATCTACTTTTTATCAAAATAAAATAAAAATAAATAAAATCTGCTTTTAAAATAAAATATTAAAATCTCTAAATTCAAGTAAATTAACTTGATCTAATTAATAGATAATGACTCTAAATTGATTTGACTTTTCAAATACGATCGACCAGTTATAATTAAATCGACTCAATTGACTAAATCTCTCACGTCTCTGATAAACCTGACCATAACAGTCTCATAAATGTCTGCACCAAAACATTGTAGTGAAGACAGAGTAAGTTGGATACAAAGTTAGTTGAGATGGAGAGAAATTACACTTGCTGCCTTCAAAGTCACTTTTATTGCTTTTTTGCATAAATCATAGTCTTAAATATTTACAATTTATCTCCTCTCAATTTTGAATACACATAATACATTTTATCCCCATGTATCAACTCCATTACTTCTTTGCCAATACATCCAATTATATTTACATTTTATCCCCTTAAAGTGGATGCAATATTATATTTATCCCTCTTGCATCAACTCCCCCATAAGCCAATGTCCCATTTGTAAATATAAAAAAAAATAGAAAATATTATGAGAATATTTACCGATAGTGAAGTAACCACTGGGGATGAAATATAATTATGCATTCATTGTAGTTGGGACAAATGTAAATATTAAAAATGAGGGTGAAATGTGTAATAAAAGTGATTTTAGTGGTGACAAATGTAAATACCCATAGATAAGAACAATGTATAGGTTAGCCTCATTAAAAACCACTCGCTAGATCTTCACAAGTTTATCCCCCTTTTACAATCTTGATCATCCTACAGCAAGAATGTGACAGATATATCACCTGAAGACGTGCAGTTTCACCAACTTGCATGTCCAGCACACCTTCATCCCATCCTACCAAATTCCACAGTTCCAAGTTCACAATCCAAACTATTAAAATATGTAAATATAAAAGGATATTAAGCAAAAGGAACAGTAAGACTGTTTAGAGGAGCAAGTTTCTCGATAAAGACAACAGTCAATGCCACAATACAAATTTTAAATTCAAACTGTTCCATTCCAACATGGTGAAGAAAATATTAAACAGTATCAAATAAAAAATAAGAGGGGTATCATAATCAGAACAAGAGACAAAGGGCGCAAGATTTTTACTTAAAAAAAAGAAGAGGACTTCAAAAGGCAGTGTTTTTAAAAGCATTAAGATAGAGTAGGTTTAAGAAGGTAACATAAGTGAATAGCACTAACCAGAAATCCAAGAGCTATCGAGAAAAATATGCAATATCTTACTCGTTTAGACCAAATTGAACTTAGAAGACAGATTGACAACACCCCAACATAAGAGCCCAAGTGGATTCAAAAATATTTTAACGATTGAAATCCAGTACAACTTAACCTCGTTTGGCTCAGGTCCAATTTGGGCATTTCATTTTAAGCAACCTCAAATTACATTTTCTTTTTTTCCCCTTAAGGCTCAAACATGCTTCAATCCTCACAAAGGCTTAACATGGCTTCCAATTTAAGGCTGAATTAGGCAACAAAGGTTCAAAACCAATTTAGCCGTCTCAAATTTTCACAAAGATTTAAAATAAAATTACATGAAATCTCCTGTTGTCTGACTTTATGTCGAATTTAGAGTCTAGAAATTACGTATGTTAACAGAACCACAGGACATCTTTAACAAATCTTTAAGTACATCTATACTCATAATTTGGAGATCAATTAACTAAACACAAGAAACTCAAGTATATAAACTTTTTGCAATAAAAATTTGTTTCTATCAAGCACAGGGTTGCTCTTTTTATTATAAAGCCATTTACTTCGGCTTATCAATCATAATCCCTTAGTTTTCCATTTATCTATGGCCCTTTAAGCAGCCATACCTCTTTTTGGATTGTTATGAAGCTACGCTGCATCCCTTATGCTGTTGTTATCAGACATATCAAATTAATATACTTCTTGTTTATGATGATCATTTATTATTCTATGGATTTGGCTGCATTCTCTTACTCGGTCTGGTAGTTATACATATGAAAAACATTGTCTTTTATTATTCATCATTGTCTTATTTCTCTCTTCCTCAAGTTTGTACTTTACTATTGTCATTGCAGCATTAGTTTGTAAAATAATTATTCTTTTATCGTCTTCTTCCTGGCATGATGCTTGTTATGAGAAGGTAGAAGCTATGTCATAGTACATATCAGCTGTTTGGTAGATGGGTTCAAGCAGTCTCAACTCTCAAGCCATCCAAAGCCAATTCACTTACGTGACTATGCCAAAAACAAACTAATCCATCAGATTAAGCTAAACTCCAAAAAAAATAAAAATAAAAACTAAACGGGCTTCAGTTATTTTAAAGAGTTAAAGCCAAAATTGTCTCCAATTCGATTTCAAGATCGGTGATTGTTAGCTCCTCCCCACCAATTTCTCTTTCGCACTCCTCTCCCTTCTTGCCCCATCAACCTTCTCCTTGATCGTTGACGTAATTTAGATGGAGCACATATATAATGGGTCCTACATCTTTTTCTTTTCTTGATTGTTTCTTTATTATTATTATTACTATTACTATCACTTTTCTTTGATAATACTACTACTATGCAAGCATGTTGCAATTTTTCTTAGCTCTGCCTACTGGCCTGGATCAAATTTGTCTATACTATTCATTCATGAGATAGTTTCTTCTTTATTAGGGTAGGTGTTTTACGAAATTTCTTATCATGGTGGAAATAAGCACTTGATTAAGTTTTTCATTATTATTTTTCTTTCTCATTTGGATCTAAAAAGTTTTCATTTAACTAGACACATGATGGACCAGCTAAGTTGATATGTTGAAAGAACATGTAGAAATTAAGAATTTCTTACCTGTTTACCAACTAAATTGCTATATTTATGGTCTTATTTGTTTAGTTATATTTATGTTTGTGTATGTCAGATAGAAGCACTCCATGGGTTTTTTTTTTTTGTTTGATGATAAAACTCCATGGATTCAGTTGAGATCTATCAAATGGTTGTTGATGGCAGTCTAATATTGAACATATTGTTAGCTTATTTACACAATGTGAGTTCACGAGATACAAAAATACCCAGACCATTGTTTACTCAGCATATTTCTAGTGATGAATATGTACAAGAAATATTAGAAGAACATCTATACAAAGCCTTGAATGTTTAGGATGGCTACCCTAGCATTCATCAGGCTAAAAAATAACTTGATATGTCCTAATCTGCAGCAAGATTCCAAACATGTTACTGCCACTAAACAACTTAGATTTTCAAGCAAGCACTGAATTCCGTCAACACCCATTTAAGACTATTAATCATTATTTTCAACATATTTAAAGGTGATTTGTTCAATAGTAGATGCATTCATCATATTACACAATCAGGCAAGCAATTTCTGCTCATTATTTAAAATTAAGATATAGATTTTTGAAATTGTATGTTTTGTTTCAAGAATAATCTTTACCCTCTAAGGGGTAGACACACTAGCCTTTTTGGCATTAAATTTATTTTCATCATGCCCTGCAAACTTAAGACTCATCTAAAGATGCATGTATGATGAGAAATAAAAATGGTTATATTAAAAATTATGCCAAACATGGAATAAATTTAATGGTCGTATTAAAAATAATATAGAATATGAAATAAAGTTATTGTTTTACATTGAAATTTGTGTAGGATATGGTATAAATTAAATTTATTATTATGATGATGATTTTAATGAAGTGGCAATTTTAATATGACATGACAAAAATAATGCAATGACAAGACATGCCCTATATTATTTTTTGAAATTAGGCCCTATTATGTTTTCTTTCATATGTTATCTATAGGACTGACTAGGCACCGTAGATGGTAACCGCTTCTAATATTTATTCAAACAAAAGTTAATCACAATCGATTCAAAAATCAAGCATTCTAATGAGAAGGTGCCTCAATAATCTCGAGCCACTATAAGATCCTAATCTGATTCTACTCATTCTAAAGCCAAAGTCATAATCAAGCATATGCACAGACTATTGTTACCAGATATATTAAATTAAATTTACTTTTTGTTCATCATTCTCATTTGTTATTCTCTTTCTATAAATAATTACATCAATGTTTTAAAACACAACTGAAATGACTGAGTTTTGCTAGTTTCAGACCATTTCAATGAAAATTAATCCGAAAAAGCTACCAAATTTCAGTTTCAATCGAAACTTATGGTTTCAGCCAATTTTGGCCTCCAGCTCAAAAAACATTTAATGAAATTTTTTATAATTTTAATTAATGTCTTTTATTTTATTTTATAACAATTACACATTTCATATATATTGTATATTTTTAATCATTTAAAAAATAAAATTCAATAATTATCATTAATAAATTCAATTTGAAATTTATAAAATTTAAATAATTTATAGAAAAAATTAAAACTGATGATGCTGAAACTACCAAAACTATCGAAACTGCCAAAACTGATAATTTCATCTTGTGACTGAAACCAAAATCAAAGCTGAATTTTAAAACCTTAAATCACATCTAAAAAGTGGCTTTATCATCTTTCCATGCAAAATTTTGACAAAAAGCCCAACTGAGAAGATTTATATATTGCAACCTTTCATTCTAACAAATGCCCAATATTACAAAAAAAGAAGATGTATAGCATGTTCAGGAACATTGCTTAACAATCACCTTTGATAACCGAGCCCATTCCTATCTTAAAAGTGAACGGCTCCTGCCCAGGATCTTTGGTGCTGGAAATTAACAGCTAATCAACATTCAGATTTCACAACAGGAAAATTACTAAAAACATACCTCCAAAACTTTTTGGAAAGGTCACCATCTTTACCTTCATTATAAATGGAAATTGTCAGCACTTATACAAGCAAAGTTATAACAAGTAAAAAGAAGGAAGTCGAAAGTATAAAGCAAACAACTAGGAATCAAAAAGGCCTTAGAGAACCAAGTCCAAGAACAATGGGAAGAGCAACATCATCAGCTACAATCTATCACACAACTCTAACTTATTTAAGGATGCATGGTCTCCGCATGGTACACAACTCCTATGAAGTGATAAATCTCCTTTCCATTTTATCCTCCGTACTGTTTTATTCTTTAAATTTTCCGTAATCAAGATCAAGATCACAAACATTAGAAAGATCAACAGAAGGTTTGAAACTAAACAATTTTTTTTCAATTCTTTCTTTCTAAAGCTTCCCATAAAAATCAATGACCAAAGAAGTTTTCAATCAAAATTGGATATTCACCCAATAAAACCACTATCCCCTATTACATTGAAGTTTAACACTAAGAATGAGTACACAATGATTCAGCTATAAGAAACTCTGCATTGAAAATCATCTCTGGTTGCAACTTGATAACCCCCCGAATCATTAAATTACCTAAAACTAAAAGTATAAAAACGGTAATTAAGCGATTAAATCAACAAGATACTTTACCACATCATTCAACTGTAGATCATGGACTCAAAAGATAAATATAAAACCCTAACCCTTATGATCAAGAACTATACGCAAATCGCAACGGACAAAGAAATCCGACAATCGAAACTACAATTGGGCAATCGTCCAGGCAGATCACCGCTTACAGAGAAAAAGAAGACGGAGAAATATGGGAAAGATGGGGAGATGATGGCGGAACCAACCAAAGCCCGTGCAATGGACGGTGACGTTTTGGCCGCGGACAGGCTTGGGACCATTGCCGGCTTTCAGAACCACCTTCTCCACTCCCATTCTTCGATTTCTCGATCTCGACGTCTCCCTTTCCAAAGTCCAATCTTGGGATACAATCTTCGCCTCCGATATTTCCTCCGCCAAATATTCGTGGCAAATTTTATGCCAAAATAAAAATCGCTTTTCTATTTTACTAGATTTAAAATAGGTTAATGTTTTCAAATCGAAATTAGATTGCTAAAAATAAAATCAATTTAATTTATAATTAATTCAATATATTTATATATATACATATTTAAAAAATTTTAAAGTTTAATTAAAATAATTTTATATATAAATATAATATAATATTTTATATAAAAAAGATAATGCTAAAATTATATACCTAAAATTTAAAAAAAATTATAATATTATATTTTAATATAAATAATAGATATTTTTTTAAAAAAATATAACTCATAATGAAGCTTGATTTAACTTAAAAATTAATTTAAAACCGAACAAAATTTAGTCCAATCAGTGAGTTGCGTGAGCGCAGGCCCTAGGTCATGCATGCAATATCTAGAAAATGATACAGATGATATTTCTTGCTATTGCACTTCATTTGTTCATATTATTGAAAAAAAAAATTAGAATACATTTTACTTGATATATATTCATATACAAACTTCTTCAAAATAAATAAATAAACTATAACATAGATTAATTTTTACTCGAATGTGAAAATCATATCTACACACCTGTTGCCCCCTCATCATTGTTCGACTCCCAATTCTTACGAGGCATCATCTTTAGTATGATTACATTAAGGCCCTGTTTGGCAATGGGCTAAAAATCATGGCTAAAATTAGTCATGGCCAAAATCTTAAATTTATTTTAAAAAAACTTTAAAGATTATTTTATATCTTATCTCACATAAATTCTAACATTAAATAATTATTTTATTTCACATGCTACACAATATTTAATATGACCAACTTACTTTATTTCACATCATATATATATTTTTTAAAAATGACTAAAAATTCTAAATAAATTTTTTTTTCTTATTACTCTATTTGAATATTTTGATTTAGAATGTGAAATAAAATAAATAGTTTTATTAAAAATTATTAAATATATTAAATAAAATAATATTTTTTATATTAAAATTTATATAGAATGATTAAAAAAATATTTATTATTATTATTATTTTATTAAATTAGTATTATTTTAATCTATTTTGGTCTCACGCCAAATTGGGCCGAACAAATTAAAATTATTTTGATCAGCTGTCCAATGTTCGGCGGCCAATCGAGGTCTGCCATGTTTATACTTGGTGGAGCCCACTGTCACATGACAGGCTGTGATTGGCCGCCCTTATGTGACTGTAATGAAATTTCTTTTTTGGATAGAGACTGTAATGAAATTTCCACGCTCCGCGTGAGGCCTCCCACCGTTCCACGTGCCGCGGCGTCGCTCTCTTTCTTCCAGGTTCCTCAAAACCTGGCAGCGCCATCGACGGCGATGTTTTAATGCCTGTGAACACCGTTAGCTCATCTGCCACTAGGATTTTCATGTCTGCATCGTTTCCTCCGTCAGCGTCCTTCCTCAAAAGGCAACTATCGATCTCCTCCACTCCTATCTCCATGAGTCAGGCCCTAGATGCAATCTCAGATCTTGATCCCAATCCTGTCATTTTCTTTGGTGTACATCTCCTATGGCCTGCCTCCGAGCTTATCTCTTCTCGCCAGCAGTCTCTGATGGGTCTATCGATGGAAATTTTATGGGTTTTCATAGACGGCTTGCGGTAGAGATCTCATCCTTTTTCCCCCTTGTTCTATTTCTTTTTTTTTTTATGTTACACATTGAGCTATGTTAATTCCCTGTTCTAATGTTCTCAGGTGAGTATATCTTCTGTAAGACTGGTTAAAGAGCTTAATGCTCGTGAGAGGAGCTTCGGATCTCTTAAGTAAGTTGATTATCTGATTGTACCTGCTGATGAACATAGGCCCTGTTTTTGCAAAGTTTAACTTTAACCTGGGTTAAATTATTTCAAAATTAAGCTAACAATATTTAAAATTCTAGCAAATTTAAACATTAAAAATCAACTTTATTTCACTTCAAAGTCAAAAACTAACATTATTTCATATCACATCTCAAAACAAAATTAACTTTATTAAAAAATTTCACTAATCTCAATACAAAAAGTTAACTTGATTAAAATTCATCTGGCTAAAAAGTGCACCCATAGTAGGTTGTTGATTGTGGATAGGTTAATTGATAGTGGTTACTTTGATAGGGATTTGCTTTTGAAAAGAAAATTATAGAGTTGGAGCTCCTAATAGCCAATTCATGGAGAAAATCATATGTTAAACATTACTTCCGAAGATAGGGAAAGAACGAGAATGCTGAGAAGTATTTATAGCATTGTTGTGGTTAACCTCCTCTTATAGTTGTAGGTTCTCTATAAAGATGTGTTAGATGTGAAATTAAGTTGTTTTTTAATATAGAGATTTGTGTATGATATGAAATAAGGTTTATCTTTTATATTAGAGTTTATGTTGGATGTGAAATTAAAAAAAAAATGATCTGATTTTGGGTTTGGAACAAACTAGGCCTAAGGCTATAGTGTTGTATTTGTGCTATGCCTCACACATGAACTAATTGGTGGAGAAAACGGACTTTCAATTTTTTTCTAGGGAACTAATTTTGGTTTAATTCAGCTAATACTCAAATTTCAAAATACTCATCTATATCTATTTTAAGATATCAAGTAGCTTTCTTTCTATTTCAATATCAAATTGAATGTGGGAACCTGCTTTTTTGGCTTGTGTATGGTTCCATTGCTCTAGTTCTTCCCTTGGGTTCTATTTTATTTTGTAGTCGTCTTCTACTTCAAGATCAAAGGTAATGCTGGATACTGCACTTGTGGCTTGTCTTTCGCTCTATTTCTCTTGTATTTTCCCTTTTGTTTGTTACCTACATATCATGTGAGTTTAGCAAGGGCTCTGCTTTTGCAGAACAGCATGCTTTGCACTGAAGGCCATGAAAGATTCTTGTGGCGTTGGTCAGGAGCTTAAGGAGAGCGGAGAACACAGAATAAACAAGAAAGATATTGTTTCAGATCCTTTGGAGGATCTGAAAGGCAGGTTTCTGAACTTCAAGAAGCAAACGTACATGTAAGAAGAATTGCTTTGTGTCTAAGCCTGAATAATTACTTGACTCCATTCTCTTAATCAAGAATTAATCCTTGAACAGGGAAAATGTGGATCATTATCAAAACCTTGCTGAAGCCCAATCACCTAAGGTGCTCTAGACAATCTAGCATTATTTTTTTTCCACAGCTCTTCATCAATTTAATGTGATGTTTCTAGCACCTTTCAAATATCTTTACACTTTATTCTAAAATTGTAGGACATAGATTCCTGAAGAAAGGCAACATAATTATTTTTATCTGAATATTATACTAACTGCATGACTTCAAGGTATTTGGTAATCTGTCCATGATTTTTTGGCTTGGTCATCTCAGTTGTGGGAGAAGGAACTCATCGATGCTGAAGGTTTTAGGAGTTAGGGTTGCCTTCCTTCGGCTCCAATGACTGGAGGAGCATTTTAAACCGCGTCTATGGAGGTACACACCCTCCCTACCTCTTGAGTTCTCGAGGTGGAAAAGGAGAAATTCCAAGGACTTAGTGAATTCCACTTGATTAACACCTATATACATTTTTTTTACATGATTCTGCACTATTTACAACTGGTTTTGTCGCCAACCCCCTCCCTTGCCTCCTTCACTCCATCCCTCTTTTTTGAGTTCTCATAGCGGAAGTGATGAAGCTTAAAAAATGTATTGAATTCCACTTAATTCACACTTGTGTATTTGTTGGGGGAGGTACCTTAAGGAGCTCAAGTTAGACCCAAATATATAATTGGGCAGCTATTAACCCAAAAACTTAAGCCAATGCTTAATGGTCAATAATTGTATATTAATATAATTTATATTGAATATCTAATGTGGTACAATTCTCATGTGTATCCGAAACAAATCTCTTCTTTTATGAGGATCCATCCACATTAAATTTTTTCTTGTCTAATAGGTTATTCAAGTGTATGCATATCAAAAGCTCATTTAACTATCTGATAGTACGATGAGATTTATCTGTTCTTATGCAATATCAGCCATGATAAAAAGGCACACGACCCATGGGAGTACAATCTGCATGAACCACTTGACTCGCATGAGCCTTAGTCGAACCATCGAGTCTAATATCACTTGTTAGAGGAGGTTCCTTAGGGTAGATCAAGTTGGGCTCAAATATATAATTGGGTACCTATTAACCCAAAAGCTTAGGCTGATGGGTAAGGGCCATTAATTATATATTAAAACCTCAAGTTGTGTTGAATATTTAATATGAAATAATTCTCTATGCATATCCTAACTTGTACTTTTTTTGTACATGGTTCTCCCCTATTCATAAGGGGTTTTGTTGTGTTAGCATATTTCCTAAGTTTCTTTGTCCCTTCAAGAATTTGTCCTTTGTGATGATAATGAGATTCTATCAAGATTTGTTGACACTGCCGCCATGGTCGCTTAGTAAATATGATCTTCATCAAGTAGGGTTGTTGTTCTCGAGGTCTCTCAACATCTTTGGCTTGAACTGTTTGGAGAGCCCTAGGGCTCTCCATTTCTCGAGTCTTGAGTACTCGAGTTGCTCAGAAAATTCTCTCTCAAGTCGGTTTTAGCAGCAGCTTTCAAGAGGTTTTTCTAGAGCGAGGCATAGCTCCTTTGTCTTGAGGTGGCTTCTCTGTTCTCTCTCGACTCGAGTAGGTTCCAATGTCGACGTTGTTTTTCCCTAAGCTATGGAAAGGTCTTTTTTCTTGAGCCTCAACTTCGATCGGCAAAGTCTATGCACTACTATTCGTCACGAGTCTTTTAAGCATGTTCTTATTTTTTGGGGACTATTGTCGACCCGTGTTAATATTACTCTAGGGTTCATCTCTATGCATCGAAGTTCACATGATCCTTTTCTTGTAGTCTACATTCGCTATT
The DNA here is from genome assembly GCA_002786265.1 of Apostasia shenzhenica. Lineage (NCBI taxonomy): Eukaryota > Viridiplantae > Streptophyta > Magnoliopsida > Asparagales > Orchidaceae > Apostasia > Apostasia shenzhenica. The sequence goes on from KZ451979.1 coordinate 791,894, forward strand.
GTGGATCGTATTGGATACCCAATTTTGTTTCCCAGATACTGGAATTAAGACTTTATCGTATTTGCTTATAAGGCTTCTTGTTAGATAGGTGTGTTCGGGTCAATATTAGACAGGCCTGTTCGTATCCCTGTAAAATTGATATGTTCATTCCTTTTATTAGATAGGTCTGTCTGATTCCCTATTAGACAGGTCTATTCGGCCTTCTGTTAGATTTGTTCGGCCCCTATAATTAGACAAGCTTGTTCGAGTCCCAGTTAGATAAGTGGGTTTGAACAGTATTTTATTTGAATATATGTTAATTGAGGGTGGTACAAATCACTTCAATATGACAACCCTGACCATGTCCTCAGTTTGGCCGCATGCTATTTGCTAAGAAGTAGGACAATATAGAACAAGAGCAAAAGGCAGAACTTTGTTCTTCAGTGCACATCTTATTAACTTAAACTCCATGGGTAACTTGGCCCACTAGCATATAGGAACTAATATTATGCAAGGTTTACTCAAACCTCCTTCCTAACTGCAAGATAGCACTTGCTAATAATTTATTGTGTGAAAAGACCAAATGAAATGGTCCATGCAAGTCCAATACAGTTGGTGTTAGTAACTTCGTGTGCAATGGGATCACGATAGAGCTATAGTGTCAATAGTTTCTAAAATCTTGTTGTTTTCTTCTTTTTTGCAGTTTTTTATAATTTTCTTTTTGGTATTTTTGATTTTTTGTCTTTTGTTATTGTTAACTTAGAAATCAATTTACTTGAACCCTCTTCGAAATATATTAATTCTTGAAGTGCTTCGGAACATAGATATGATGCAGGCTCTGAGTACATGTGATTAAAATGTTGGGCGGAGATTTAGCTTCATATTGTGAGATTAACTATTATTTTATCAAGTTTTGATTTATTTCCCTTCTCTTATGACGACAATCTTTATAATTTACTAAATGCATTGTATTTTTTAGACTTAGGAGAATTCAATATGGCATCCCCTTAAATTTTCTCTTTATATGTCTTCCTCCTCTTTCTTTCTTCTTCTCTATCTTTCGTGTTTCCTATATATATTTCTTCTTCTCTTTCCTTTTCCTTTCCTACATCAACGTTGTTTCATTTTTTCAACATATTTTGGTTTTTTGTGCATTTCTGGTCTCTCATTCAAACATAGAATTTATCTGCTATATGATTGTATCAAGTGCAGTTCATGGTCATTGCATGTGCAGACTCCAGAGTCTGCCCTTCGAAAATCTTGGGTTTTGAACCTGGCGAAGCTTTTACTGTTAGGAACGTGGCAAATTTGGTCCCCCCATATCAGGTAATGATTTTGGCTTGTTGATTTTTTGCAATTATCCTCCATTACAGGATTGAAAAGAAATTGAAATTTTTTTCTGACAAGCTGTAATGTTTGTCACCCTATCTTTTTAACAGCATGGCGCTTCAGAAACAAGTGCGGCTCTTGAGTTTGCTGTTAATTCATTAGAGGCAAGGAATCCTTATAAGCTGTTTCAATTATGTTCATCTTTCAGTAATTAGGGGCTTGTTTGACAGCTACACAAAATTTCTCACAACTTATTCTCACATCTTACATATATTTTAACACAAGTTAATTACCATAAATTCTATTTCACATTTTACATAAATTTTAACATAACAAAATAATTTCATTTCGAATCCAATACATTCTGTACGTGACAAATTTTGCCACAATTAACTCTGACCTAACAAACCCATTTTTATTTGTGATACATTTTTGTAGGTTGCAAATATTTTAGTTGTTGGACATAGCCGTTGTGGAGGCATCAGGGCTTTAATGAGCATGAAAAATGATTCAAACTCCAAGTATGTTCAGAAACGGGACACCCTTTTGGCTACCTATCCTGCTTTCTTTCTTTCATATTTCCTGAAAGAACTCATTATATATTTCTTCTTTTACTACTTTGTCAGAAGTTTTATTCGAGATTGGGTCTCTATTGCAAAGACTGCAAGATTGAGCACAGAAGCTGCAGTTGGAAACCTGAGCTTTGAGACGCAGTGTGCTCATTGTGAGAAGGTGGTGGTGGTTGTCATTTTTTATTTGTGTTTTATGAATGGTATACCATTATAAAGCGTTTCAGCTTGCATTGTGGTTTGTTTATGCAAATGCTTCCTATTTCAAAACATAAATGTCTTTGTGCAATCTTCTATATAGCAAGATCAAAATCCGCGTACTTATGAACCGTGGCGATTTATAGTACAAAAACCCTGGACAATATGAACCGAAGATCTCCATATTCTGTGGACTATAAACTTGAATCTCATAGATTGTTGCCAGTTATGTTAGCACTTCCCACTTGAGACCTTCTATGTGGGAAAACAAAAGAGGCAATTGAAAGTTTTTAAGGGGGCGTTTGGTTCAGTGTTATCTCAATGTCAATGTTATTTAGATGTCATGTTATTTAAATGTCATTGTTATTCATCAATAGACATTTGTTTGGTTCAATGTTATGATATTAGAAAATATCAATGCTATCCAAATTATTTTTGTTTAGTTGAAAGTTATTGGCATTATAATAACAAATTGATGGTGTTATCTTGAGATATCGCCCAATTTGGAGTGACATCTAGATGTCATCATGTAATGACATTTTTGTAATTAATTGTAATGTTATTTAAAGATGTCATTAAACCAAACAATTAATTTCTAAAGATAATATAACATAACATTGAGATAACATTGAACCAAACGCCTCCTAAAAAAAATGGAAAGGAAGAACATCAATTACGTGCTGAACAATAAAAGGCATAAGCTTAAAATACACAAAACGTATATATGTCGAGTCTATTATAAGTTGAATCGATTGTCTCTGTTGAACCTAACATATCAATTGTTCTTCTTTTTGTAGGAATCGATTAATAGTTCTCTACTGAACCTATTAACATATCCATGGATTGAGGAAAGAGTGACGGAAGGAGTGCTTTCCCTCCATGGTGGCTATTATGACTTCACCAATTGCAGCTTCGACAAATGGACCCTGGTCTACAGAGAGAGCCTGGAGGGAGGCAGCAAGTTTGCTATAAAGAATTGCTCAACCTGGTCCTGATTTTTATTTTATTTTTTCTGCCTTGCTCTCGTTTTTTAATGTAATTGTATTGTTCGGCTCTCTAATGGGGAAAAAAAAAGGTTATTTCCTGCTGAATGCTCTTAATTAATACTTCAAATTTGCTCATTTTACTATTATTATTCATTATTGCTGCAATTGCACATATTGTGTTATTTATGTTGAAAGTAGACCTGGGCAATGGGCGGGCCGGGCTTGATCGGGCTCGGGCCGGGCTTACTTTCATGATCAAACCCGCCCAATGTACGGGCCGGGCTACCCACGGGCGTAAAAAGCCCAAAATAAATTGTGAACATTTTGGTATGTTATATTGCTAATTTGATATATATGCTTTCCATAATTACATATTAGTATAATTTTATTTAAATTAATAATTAATAAAATTCTACGATATTTTATCTACGACATGAATTTAAAATAGTTAAACAAATTAGTGAATAGTGATATCTAAATTGTAACAAATGTTGAATTAATATATTAGAATATTTAATGATAAAAATTTAAGTAAATTATTATTTTTAACATTACAAAGATAATAACAACAATAAAACGCCCCCTAAGACTCATCTAATAATAACAATAATAAATCAACATACCAATATAAACTATAGCATAAATTCATCATCTATTACACCTCAAACAAAAAAAATAAATCATCTATTAGGTTTACGGGCTCGATTCGGGCTTTATGGGCGGGCCGGGTATAATCAGACTCGGGCTCTAAATAAATCAACATTGGGTCGGGCCAAACTCGAATATCGGGCCAAAATAGATAACCAAACCCGCTCAAAATTGATCGGGCTTTGGCTAGCCCATCGGGCCACCCGCCCAATGCCCAGGTCTAGTTGAAAGTAAAGGCGAGTAAAATACTTGAAATATAAACTTCACTCGTATTTTATTCGATTCGAATTTGATTTAGGGGGCGTTTGGTTTAATGCTATTTTGATATTATGTTATGTTATTTATAGAAAGTAATTATTTGGTTTAATAACATCTACAAATAATCTTCTGTTTGATTATAAAATTATTAATTAAAAAATAATATCTAGATGTCATGATATTTATATTATATAACATAATACCAAGATAACAATGAACCAAATGTCTTCTTAATTTTCTAGTGCCTTGAAGTTAAGTCATTCGAAATAAAAGTGATTTAACTTATAATCATCTTAATATCTGCAGAGTGATAGTATACCAGCTTTTTGAATATATATTAATATTTTATTTATATGAATATATTATATAAGATTTATGTTGAAGTTATTTAAGGTATATATTGAAGCGATTTATATATAAGTATATACATAATATATTTAAATTTAAATAAAAAATTATATATAATATATATTTTATGTAAAATAAATATTTAAACAAAAAGATTAAAAATTAAGTTAGATTTAATTCAAAAATTGACTCAAAATTGAATAGATTTCAGTTAACTCAAATCTAACTTGACTTGAATTTGAAATCTTTGAGTTTAAGTTAATAAATTTCCTCGAACTTGACTCATTATCAACTTGTTGACGTGGGAAGTAGGGGGTTCCAAGAAACAGAGAGAAGAAAAGAGAGTTCCAACAAGCGGCGGCACGCAGAGGGCTAAGTCTGATGATTAAGACTTAGAAGAGAGTCAAGAGCATCCAGAACAACGCACAGAAATTTAAGGTAGTTCAGGGAGGAATTCCCCTACGTCCACCGGGCGTCAGTGAGAGAGATTTCACTTTGAGTCAAAGGAATGGTCGGAAGACCAGTACAAAGAGGGAGAAAGAGAGAGAGAGAGAGAGAGAGAGAGCTCTTGTTACAAAAGTGATGAAAGAAAAATTCTGCTCCTCCAATTGATTGTTTCTTTTCTCCTCGTCCCCCCCTTTTCTGGGGCTTGCTCATGGGTGTTTATAGGCAACGAACAATGCAGCTCTGTCCTGGTTTTCCGAAAGAGAATAAAGTAAATAAATGCTGGACCCATGCTAGTGACTTCATTGTTGTCGGCCATCGGAGGGGCCGGAAGTAGTGGATGGAGAGCTTGACCTCTCGATTTTTGCATTTCTTCTAGGGATCCGTGATGGCTGGAGTATACGGGTCTTTAATTTACGTGTCTGAAAAAAGTCTCTTGTACAAAAAACAGTGCGATCGGGCCATGCTGACAGCGACGGGTGTAGCTGAGGAACATCGTCATCGATGTTCCCAGGGGATTCTTTCAACTATCGTTGTTCGATACTTTCTAACCTCGTTCACGATGATAGTTAGTTCCACTTTTTAACTTAGAATTTATCATTGGCTTTATACTTTCATACATTTATGAATTCTTGTTCTTCTCTTTTCTGATCTCGTGGTACTTTTTCAAACACGAAAGAGAAGACAAAAGAAAATACAAGCAGAATTCATTCAGAACAAGTTTTCAAAAGAATACATTCTATTCATGACAACTTGCTATAAATTTCATTTTATTTCTCTTATCTTTTTTTAAGTACAAGACAAAAACACAAGGCTTCAGAACTTGAACAACTATAGTAAATAGTGTCAATCTCAAATATGCATGAGATTCCCCTGTGGATTAATCTATTACACTCCTTATAAACCGGCGACGCGCCCGCGGAGGACTAGCTGACATTCTCCCTTCTCCAATCCCTTCATCTACTGGATGAGACTGAGGATGACAAGAACAGAAAGCTAGTCACTGTCACCCTTCGATAGGAGCCTGTTGCTGCTCTTCAGGAGGGGCTATCTGACCTTCGTCGGGAGCAGGTTGACTCCCCCAGCCAGCGTAGGCACCCATGGGAGGAATCTCTTCAGAGCAATGGCTTCCAATGTCGAAAAACTACCTGGACCCTTGACAGAAAGGAAGAACTGCTGGACCCCTAATATTCTTCTGGTTCAAGATGCTTACATCAACCAACGTTTACAGAAGAACATCAAAGGCTGCCTGGCTCTTCATATAGTGACCTACGACCGAAGTGCTGAAGATGTTCACCGCCCTCCTCACTACCTCTTCCAGGTCCTCCATGCATGCACCACTCCCTCCATCCCAGACAATTATCTATCAGAGCGAGCATTAAGCGTATCTCCAATTTTCCCAGCTCCTCTTGGCGATGGGTCTCGAAGGCTGCCTTCTTTGCCTTGGACTCTGCATCCCTGGCCTCCGCAACTTCACCCCTGAGCCTGTTTCTTTCCTTTCTCAAGGCCTTCTTTCATCACCTAGGTCCTTTATTCTTTTTTGGAGGTCTTTGATGTGAGCAGAATTGGCTTGGCTTACATCCGAGAGGGCGCGGTGAAACTCCCTCTTGCAACCTCACCCATACCGGCCCATTCTGAGTTACTAAGAGCTAGGAAAGCCAATTTATCCTCCAGCCTATATAACTTCCCTAGCTCCTCTATGTGATCAACTTGAGAGCGCTTTGTAACCTGCAACAAAGCACTCTCCAACTCCGTTATCCTCCTGAGATAGCGAACTTCCTCTCCTTCCTGACCTTTCAAAGATTTTACCACCTCCAAGACTTGGGAGGTGTTCTTCAAGATCCTCTCTTCTTTCCTCCGTATTTCAAATAATATTTCCCCCAGATCGCCTCCTGACCCTTCAATGCCAAGCACAACCCCAGGAGCGACCTGGGGAACCCCCTCCTTCTTCTTAGTCAACTCTTCCATCTTGTTGCCTTCTCCCTTCCTTCCCTTCTCATCATTTCGAGAAGCAGTTGGGAGGAGACAGAGAAAGGGAAGGTCTCTTCGCCTTCGAAGGAAGAGGGACTGACTCACCAAGAGAAGCAGGACCGCAAATCACCAGGGGCGTCTTCACCGACCGAGGACGTCCGCCTTAGGGAAGAGCTGCTCAACATCTTCATCTTTGAGCAGGATCTTCCCTGGTCCCAATTTTTCCCCTGCAGGCGTCTAACAAATCACACTCAGCTCTCGCCGATCCACAATCTTCAGAGACAGCTTGACCGAAGAATCAGAGACGTTCACCACTTCCATCGCCTCCTTGACTGCGAGCTCCTATGTAGACTCCAACGTCCGCACCAGGACCCTAGTGACCCTAGCCGACGGAGCCTCCACCTCTAGATCAACAACCGGAGCTCGCGCTTCCTCTTTCTGGAGCACCTCTATAGTCTTCTCAGCCACCATTTCTGGCGACCCTTCAGACGGCTCCAAGACCCTCTTCTTCTCGGGAGGAGGGGCATCGACCGGAGGACTGTTGGCCCTCTTTTTCTTCAGTGGAAAACTCTTCAGAGTCGTCCATTTCTTGCTCTTCGCCATCTTTCTAATGATCCACTCTCTTTTGTAGAATTTTTAGAAAATGGCGAGGGAGAATGCAAATCGGCAAGGAGCCGCTCTAGTAGCGCGTCCACCATCACGACGGTTCGCATTCCAGGACCCACATAAATGTTCGTGCCCTGACAATGCGGGGAGTTGATATTAACACGTGGTTCCAGCACTGCATCATAGTCGTACACGTGGCTCCCAGGTGACACTAACTTCTGTTATTCTCGCAGGTCCCAAACCTCGGCCACGAGAGTTCGACCAAGCATCATCCACGACGAATAGGTAAAATAATATCCCAATAATTATAATATAACGAGAATAATGAAAAATATCATATATCAAATTAGAATGATACAAGTAAATTATGGAATGCTCAATAATATTTTACATAAATATAAAACATAATTTGTCTCATATTAAAAATTATCATCATAATTCACACATCATTGAGACGTCTGATCTCGATCCCGCTGGTTCTGCCTTCTGTAACTGCAAAAACATCACTATTCAACTCAAATTTTATGATATGTCATAAATCAGACCCAAAAAGAGCATATTCTCTTAAAATTGATCGATATACTGAGAAATAAATATTTAATTATATGTATTACATTAAAACGCAATCTAATGTACCTAATAGATCGCCACATATCAATTTTCGATTGAAATACGTCAATATAGCAAACATTAGGTGTGTAATCAGAATATTATGTTAAAAAACCTTCATACAGACAAGATTAAAGTTAAATTGCATATATTCTCTTCAAATAACTCACACAATTGCTTGTATTCAGTTAAAATAACTTATTATATAATGAATCGTACTCTAAATGCTTGTACTCCACTTGAATTCAACGTGATGCAATGAATAGCAGCAAAAATATTACTATTCAACTCACATTCATTGATATGTCATAAATCAGCTCCTAAAAGAGCCTATTCTCGTAAAATTAATCGATATTCAATTATAAGTATTTAGCTAAAATAACTTGATATGTAATGAGTTAGACTCTAAATGCTTGAATTTAGCTAAAATACGATGATATAGCAATGGATAATTGCCTAATTGTTAGTATTAAATTAAAATAAGTTTATATGTATCGAATTTGTCTTTAAATGTGTGTATTCATTTGAACTATATTAATATATCTTCAAATTTTTGTATAATTGCTGATATTTCTTTAAAATGCCTTTATACTTACGGAGCTAGTTTGTAAATGAGTTCATTTAGTGGAAATTGATCGACAAAACAATGTAAGTTCATGTAGTCATCTTATAATTGCAAGTATGCCTCTACAACATCTTCATATGTTTGAAATTGAACTTGAAATGAGTGTCTTCAGAAGAAACGCAACAATGTGATGATAAATAGTTGAAAAATAATTAGTAATTTATTAAAGTACTTTGATATACAATGAATTAGCGATTAAAAGCAAATATTATATTTAAATATAATGAAATTACTTCATATAGTTGAATAATTTATATTACTCGCTTAAAATAACGTTATATTTAAAGAACCAGTCTTTTAATGCATGTATTTCGCATTATTTCGATATATTTGAAATTGCATTTGAAATGAGTGTATTCAAAAGCAATACAACAATATGACTATAAATAATTAAAAAATAATCAGTATTCTAATAAAATAATTAGATACATAACAAATTAGTAATTAAAAGCTGGCATTCTATACAAATATAATGAAATTATATCGTTTAGTCTAATAATTGATAGTACTTACTTAAAATAACTTGATTTCTAAAGAATCAATCTATTTTTTGCATTAATTCGATGACATAGGAATAAATAGTTGTATTGTTGCCGATATTTAGTTAAACTAAGTTTATAAGCATCAAATTGGTCCCTAAATGACTATACTTAGTTCAAATTCATCGACATAGTGTTTAATAGTTGGAAAAATATTGATTCCTATAAAATACTTTGATATGCAATAAATTTATGTCTAATTGCTAGTACTATATTCCAATTCATTTAAATAGCATCGAATAGTAGTGTGATTGTAAATATTTCTTTAAAATTACTTGAAATGCAATGAATTGCGATCCAAATGCTTAACTTCAAGTTAAATTCGTTGATATAGTAATGAGTAGTTGGATAATTATTTGAATTCAGTTATAATGCAATGATATGTAACGAAGCGATCCCTGGAAATTTTATTTAGCGAAAATATATTGATTTATTATCACATAGTTTTATAATAACAGGTATTTAATTAAAAAACCTAGATATATCTAGAATTTGTCTACATTGCCTTCAAAAAGGGTACTTAACGGTGCACTATTTCTCACCTTTTATTTCATTATCTTTCTTATGCTGCATTATCTCTAAATTATTTTGCTTTTGTCTTTTCCCTTTTTGTAATATCTATTTCCAAATTTTTATTAGAGGTACTAACCCATCCAAGGTGGCAATAAGCTATGATTGATGTGAGAATTCAATAGAAATACATCGATATAATAGAAAATAGTCATAAAATTGTTAGCATTCTATTAAAATACTTTGATATATGCCGAATAAGTGTCTCGGTAATAGTATTATATTCAAATACAATAAAACTGCATAGAACAGTTATATAATTGCAAGTGTTAAGTTGAAATAACTTGATATGTAATAGATCAGTCTTTAAATGCATTGATTTAACAAAAACTCAGTGATATTGGAATAAATAGTTAAATAATTATTAGTACTTAATTAAAATAGCTTCATATGAATCGGATTTACCTCTAAATGATTGATTTCATTGTTAATAAGTCGATATAATAATGGATAGTTGTAAAATTATTAGTATTCTTTTTAAATATGTTGATATATAATGAATTAATATCTAAATATTGGTATTCTGTTCAAGTATCTTGAAATAACTTATTCTTTCAAAACTATCGTCATATGTAAGTATAGGTATTACATTAAAACGCAATCTAATGTACCTAATAGATCGCCACATATCAATTTTCGATTGAAATACGTCAATATAGCAAACATTAGGTGTGTAATCAGAATATTATGTTAAACAACCTTCATATAGACAAGATTAAAATCAAATTGTATATATTCTCTTCAAATACATTAAAAACTAATTGAATACTCACACAATTGCTTGTATTCAGTTAAAATAACTTATTATGCAATAAATCATACTCTAAATACTTGTACTCCACTTGAAGTCAACATGATGTAATGAATAGCTGCAAAAATATTACTATTCAACTGACATTCATTGATATGTCATAAATCAGTCCCTAAAAGAGCCTATTCTCTTAAAATTAATCAATATACTAACAAAAAGATGTATAATTATAGGTATTATATTAAAATGCAATCAAATGTCCTTAATAG
>KZ451979.1:836507-872181 GCA_002786265.1 Apostasia shenzhenica
TGAATATAGTGTGATAGTGATAATATTTATGAATTGATGGTGAAATGCGTAATTTCGTGTAAATTTCATGTTCTGTATGTAAAAACCCAAAAAAAATTTATAATATTTAATTATATTTTTATTTGTTTGAACTATTTATATATTTTAAAGGATAATTACACTTCTCTATTCACATTATTCTTTAAAAATTTAACAAAATTTAAATTTACATTTTTTTTATTTATTGTTTTTTTGCACTAAAAATTTAAAACTAAAAAATATAAATTAACATTTCAAAATTATATTTTAAAAAATTATAAAATTAATAAATAAAAATAATCTTACTGAATCTTAGTAAAAAATTAATATTTATGTTTTAATTGAGATTAAAATTATAGAGCTTTTGTTGACTCCGGAACTCAAATTAAAATTTTTAAAAAATTAGGACCAATTTGTAATGTATTTCCAACCCGAGGGCCCCCGAATGCAATTTATCCAAAAAGTCCATAAGGCCTAGTTTGTTTGGAGTAAAACAACTACCAAATCTCACTGGTCAGATCCGCTAGTAATTAGTTAGTTGATTTTGTATCTTCTGCAGCTTGAGGATCATAACTATTATACTTAGTACAGTTGTTTTATTTTTCAGATAATTACCTGAATGCCACAATAAACTTATTATTTTACATTCTACTTATTATAAAGTATATGAAAATTACCCCCATAATTATATTATGTCTAATATAATATTTTTAATAATTAATGATATGTATAGAATAAAAATACTGTGTAATTTATCAAGAATGAATAAGTAATATGTAAAATGATAAGCATACTGTGGTATGTACATAATTAACTCTTTATTTTTTATAGTATTCTAAGATTCAACTGAGTTTTAGAGAAAAATCACCAAATCTCTTAATTTTTTATATTTCTTTCGTATCATACATAAATTTAAATATTACAAATCAATTTTAATTTGCATATTATATAAATTTAAATCTAAAAAATTATTTTTATTTATCCAATAAAAATTTATTATTTTATCTTTATTTTACAGCATATATAGATTTTAATATTTAAAATTAACTTTATTTTATATTATAAAATTTAATATTTAAAATAATTATATTTTAATTTTTAATTATACTTAATAATTAAATAATTTTTTTTATTATCATAATATTAAAATATTTTTTTAACACTATCTTACAGGAATTCAAAACATTAAGACCCTATTTATTTGACATTCCAAAATAACCTAGTTTAATTTTAAACAAATACATCACATCACACATAAAATTTAATATTAAAAATTAATTTTATTTTACATTCTACACACATTACCAAAATAACAACTAACTTATATCACATCCCTCACATATCCCAACATAATAAACTCGTTTGGTTTGGGTTTTTTGTTCAACTCAACTTAAATTTTAACTATAAAAATCAAATTTATTTCATATCCAACATAAATATGAATATTAAAATAAATTTCTTTCCTATTAAATTTATAAGATAATTTTTTTTAATCTAAAATTTTATTGTCGAACCAAACGATGTTAATAACTAATTTTATTTTATATTATTCATAATTTTAATAAAAAAATATTTTTATCTAAATTTAATTTTAAATTTATTAAATTTAAATCGTACAAATAAATCGGCCCTGAAGAGCATATTTTATTCTCAGCCTTTTAAGTCGTAACAAATTAAAATGCTTTTTTTTTTCTTAGATGTATTCATTAGCGTTAGTGGGCATCTTTCACGTTATTGATCTTATCAGCTCTCTTACAAATTAGGATCTAACGTTACATGAAATATGATACCTCTTAATTTTTTGCTTGATCAATATTAATTTTTGATGGCCAGGGACATGGATCAACATTAAATTTAACGATAAAAATGATATCGCATGCTAAATCAAAATTCAAATTCAAATCGATGAAAACAAATTAGAGATACTTTTCATGTGAATTGTATGTACATTTTGATTTGATTTAATGAAAATTCAGACCTGGTTTTGAAGATTTGAAGGTCGGTATAAGAATAGACGGCTGAAGCATAAAAGTGTGATCCGTTGATCAGGTCTCTAAGAAGAGTCAAAGAACATAAGATGGAGAGAAAGAGTACCGGGAAGAATCAAATTGCTAAAATACAATACATTTGACGTCCAAATCTCTTAATTAGGAAAAACTATGCTTCGCACTTTCCCATTGATATAGTTATGTACCAGAAACAATGGTATCTCCAATTATAGCCCCTCTGGGATGTAAAATATATCTCTTCTCACCATCCCCATAGTGTATGAGACAAATGTATGCATTTCGATTAGGGTCGTATTCTATGGTTACGATTCTACCAGATATCTCTTTTTCATTCCGTCGAAAATCGATTTTACGGTATAGACGCTTATGACCTCCCCCCCTATGCCCTGCGGTAATGATCCCTCTGGCATTACGACCTTTACCACAACGATGCTGTCCATAGATTAAATTATTCCGTGCACGTTGTGTGTTTATATTACAAAGCTAGAGAGAGATTGCACGTGATGATAAGGAGAGTATAGGAGAACTATTTTATTTTTTTGATATAGTGAGATAATTAATTACAAAGGCTTCAAAGTGATATTCTTCTAGCTCAATTGTGAAAGAGCTTGCGTAAGAACTGAGAGAGTCTCAGGATCAAATCTGACTATTACTATAATTTTCAAAAAAGCTGAAATATAAAAAAAAATTACAAGGGCCCCAAAGAAGGGTTGCTCTAAAATGAGAGTTGTTGGGTCATATTCTACCTTGATGGGTGGTGAACTTATTATGACTATCTATACTCTTACTCATGTGAGTAATTGCTCCTTAATTGCGAAGTTGGGTTCTTTGACTATAATTTTGTGGCGTGACTTATTCTTGTGCTTTTAACTCTTGAACCTTCATTCCTTTTAGCTAAAGGAATTACTCAAATTGTAATTAATAGTTGTACTCTAACACTTCGATAAAGAAAATAACAAAATAAGAGCATTCAACTAATCATCAAAGTTGATGTTTACCAAGCTCAATTGTATTGTGATAATATTGAACTTATGGATACGATCTATCACAACTTTCTCCAACCAACTTTATATTGATAGGCAAAGTATTAAAATTTACTTTGTTCGACTCCAAAGACTTCTTGTTCATGTTGTTAAAGCCTTCATTAAACCTACAGTTGTCTTCTTTTTGGCAATGCTGAAATCTATATTTCTTATCAATATAAACCTCATTATATCCTCGTTGCATGCCTATTGATGCAGATCAAGATCCCACTCTTTTTGTTTCAATTTTCCAAAGTTCACTTATATTAGAGTTTGATATAAATTTTTTGGTATAACATAACAAAACTTCTATCTCTATCTTCGAAAATTTGCTTTTTTTACCATCGAAATAAGTAATCTTCATTTTTGCATCATCCATTATTTCCTTTTATTACTTCAATCAACTGTGTGAAAGAGAAAATTTTGGTCTAATACTAGCTGCTGGAAATCACACACCATGAACACCGCTTCTTAGGTTAAATTGTGTAGCAAACTTCAATCTTTGAAAACTGCACGTTCATTGTGCCAATTTAGACAATAAGTTGGACAAATCGTATGGTACGATAAAGCCATTAAATGGTCCACTGATTATTTGATCATCGGGTGATTTTCTTTTTTTGTGTGTGGGCTCTGTTTGGCAACTGGCTAAAAAAAAACTTAATTTAGTCATGACAAAAATTTTAAATTTATTTTAAAAAAAAACTTTAAAAATTATTTTATATCTCATCTTGCACAAATTTCAACATTAACAACAATCACTTTATTTCACATCCAACACAATTTTTAATATAACTAACTCACTTTATTTTACATCACATATATTTTTTTAAAAAATTTCACAAATTTTTTTCAAATTATCTTTTTTTCTTCCAACTAAACAGAGCTAAGTAATTTGCTAGCAATTGACCTAATGATTATTCAAATTAATCATATTGTTTGTTCAAAGGCAAGAAACGGTCTAATCCTATTGACGAGTTTGAAGATGCTATGTTGATTTCTTCAATATTCATTTAATTAATGCTATAAGAAGATTTAGGCTCCATGATTGATTTACAACAAAAAATAATTATGCATGCAAAACACCTTTATTAGGAAAATAAAAAAATAAAATAAATTAATGGCATCTCACTTCTAAGGTAGTAGAATCATTCATAGTAGATTCCAATAAAGATCAAATCTTTCAAACAAGAGAGCAAATGGCAGCATAACTGCTACTCCATTGTCCTCAAACTATTTTACGAGCTTCAAAAAGTGACGTGGTTCAATGCGAAATGCTTACTTTGCACGTCCACTGTGCCCATTCAGAAAATCAATGATGTAGTCATGACCTGTAAATGGTCGCGTATACATAGGTGTTCGTATAGATGAAGTCATCTTACTATCCAAGCTATTCGCTTCCTTGAAAATGTATTGATCTATACTATCTTCGATTTGATCTTGCATCATAGATGAGTCCATAGAAGAATCAGTTGAAGTCGAACTATTTACAAGTAAAGACATACAAAATTAGCATAAGTTTCATTTAACAAACAACAACACAAATTTAACTTCACAACATTCTCAATATAAAGTAGACAATCTTACTGGTGCGATAATAATGTATATAATGTAACCATCAGAGATGATAAATGCAATATCTACCTCATATTGCATTCAAAGAACCATATAAAACTAATTAATATCTTATTACAATACTTCAACAACATAAAGTTCTAACGAATAAGAGGAAGAATTTGCAAAGAAGTCTACATCCGCTGCTTCGTAATTGCATTTTTACGTTCAAATGCAATTAATTTAATCCATGCGGACAAACTGTCATCATCCAAACCAAGCAATGTAATCTTCAAATTGTCATCTTTGGCGACATATTCTAATGCAATGGCTCTTTCTTCCCCTGTGATAGAAGCCAACGTGGTCAACCATTGTATGCAAGAAGATTGCATTTTTTGTAAATTTAATTTTAGGTCAATCCTCTTGCCATATAGACTTGTGTACTCAGAATCTATTTCTAATTTTGAAAGCCCTACACTCTTTGTTGAATCCTTGGTTGACCTAGAGGCAGTTGAACGTTTGTTGGAGCCAATTTCTTCCACATCATCCTCACTTTCTGCTACACATTTCCCTTTCTTTTTGGATGATGAGGGTTTGAATGGCTGTGCTGTACTAGGTCCCAAAATATCTAACAATTTCACGTAAAGTGGACACTTCGTTCCCCAGCATGATTTATACTTCGAATCTGCCTGCAATATTTAAATGTCTTACAATATGAAATAGGTATGAGAACAAAAATAAGAACGTGCAAATTAGTACAAACCTCAATAATAGCTTCCCACCATGAATCCTCCATATCAACATAGCCTTCTTCTTCATTGAATTTTACCCCAGTCATATTAGAAAGATCATAAAACTTCCTCCAGTTATCTTTAATATTTTTCCAAGTATTCTTCCTTAACTTTGTTATTTCGTGGGGTCTGCCACCCATTGCATTGTACCTACTAATAACACGAGGTCATTCATTAGTTACTGGCCCCCCTGAATTACACAGTCCATTCATTTTGGACTCCCACACAGCTAAGATCAACTTCTCCTTATCAAGTTTAGTTACTCCTCTACCAGAAGAATGCATTGCTTCTCCTCCTTCAACTTTAATCTTCTTGCTAACATTCGCCTTCTTCATCTGCTTCCCACAGTTCTCATCACTTTCAATCAAAATCGGGTTCAATGACTTACCCTGCTCTGTCATGTTTTTTCTTTTTCTTTTTATGCAAGGCTTGATTTCTATAGTGGCAAATATGATAAACGATATTACATAAGCTCTAAAGTAATGAATAATACGTTGAATAACAGTACTATAATGAAGGAATACTGATATCTACATTAAAATACAAAAATATGTGCGCTTACTTACGACGAAAGTAATCGGTAATTAGTCTTTTCGGTTTTTTCTTGGACAACTTCTTAACTGTGGTAGATCACAATCTGAACATAGTGAGCCTGTAATCATCCTTCAACGCAATCGTTACATATTCACAAGATCATCGGATTCGTCATAAAATTTAAAAAATGCTAATGAAAAAACTTAAAAAAAAACTATATAATGTCTTCCGGGTACAAATCAAATCTCAAAGATTTCAATAATAATTATTTTCAGTACCATCATACTATTGCTATACGTAATTGTTATACATCAGTTCTACAAAATAACTTGTTCTTTGTTTATAAATGTATCCAAAATATCAGTATACTATGTCTAGATAAAGATAGTGTTGACCTTGAGATCCAATTAAACTTTGTTTATTTCTTAAAGGATAAATACAAATGTGAGTTCAATACATAAACTCATAGTACATTGAATTGTGAGCAGATGCATGCGTTGACAGACTAGATGCCCCTTGTATGTGTTCAGCTAAGATTTGTACTTCAACATGGAGCATAAATTTACATATTTTTCACATCATGTTTGAGTCAATATAAAAACTAATGTATTTTGTCCACATAAATGTTGTATTGAACTCAGCATAAACAAAAAAAACATGATCATTACTAAGAAGAAAAATGCACACGTGACTTCGATACATAAACTCAGAGCATATTCAATTATGAACAGACGCATACATTATCAAACTGGATGCCCCACTTATCTGCTCAGATATGTGCTCGAATATAGAGCATCAAGTAATTAATTTTCTCATCATATCTGTTTTGAGTAAGTAAATCCAAAACACAAACATAATATATGCAGTATTTCTCCAAGAATAACTACAGTGAGAACTGATGTCATTCCAATGGAGCTATTAAACGAAAAGAAACTTTTTGGACTTAGGAGCATAAACTTCATCACCAAATTTTGCTCTATGTTATGCAATTCCTTTCCCCTCTGCCAATTTGCACATTCTAGATCCTATGGCACACGAGAGAAGGAAGGACACAATTCATTTGTTTTTTAAAAGATTTGAGGTTATGGCTAAGGACTTACCAAAAATAACAAATCAGAGATAATACATGCTACAAATTCAACAGAGCAGGTAAGTAGGTATCAAGAAAAACTCTTTTAACCAAATGCTCATCATTGTCAAAATGAAATATAGGAAGAAGGCATGAAACACAATCGGAAATCAGCCAACACAACATCATTTAACCAAATGCTCTTCATGGCTTCGAAATAAGCAAAATCGAAGCTAACCATATAATTTACCAAATAACCACAGATCACAGATTTTTGTCATACTACAAAAACGATTGAGCAAACAAGGAGGCATCCGGGATAACTATTTTAAGCAAAATGCTCATCATCGTTAACCAAGTGTATGTCACCTTCAAATCAGCAAAATGCTCTATAAGGAAAAGACTACAGTCATGCCAATATGGACAGAGAAGCTGAAGTCCTTTTTCTGTTTTGAAATTGCACAAGAACATGGTACAAAATCAATCCAGCAAACAAGGAGGCATCCAAGAAATTCTTCAACAAATGCTCATCATCGTCAAACCGAAATATAGTAAGAAAGCATGAAACACAACTAGAACCGCTAATAAACTGATTTTTTATTAGCACATACAAAATGCTTTGAACTATGGATCTACCAGCAAGGGTCAAAAAAGTTCATGAAATGCACTTAATATAACGAAAATAATTTAATTGTAATCATATAGTTTGAGCTCAACAAACTGCGAGAAAAAGCAAAATAATGCCAACTTTGATATTGTCGATAATGTACAGAGCAAACAGGAAGAAACAGGGAAAAACCATAACCACAAGCTCATCATTGTCAAACTCAGACTAACCAAATGTGCTTCTTGGCTTCAAAGTAAGGAAAGAGCAGAGCAAACATGGGTTGGTAGTATAGTACTCACACTGCATAGCACGATCAGCAGAATTTGCGGGAACAAAGACAAAAAATGTTCTCAGCTCTGTAAACTACAGGTAAGACACCAGAATCATCCCAACTTTGTACAGAGCAACCAGAAAGGAACCAAGAGACTCAGAAGCACAAGCTCATCATTGTCAAACTCAGGCAAACCAAATGCATTTCATGGGTTCAAAGTCTGGGAAAAGTAGAGCAAACATAGGGCTAGGGCATCACAATGATTATACTCACGCAGCAAGAGCAGCAAACATTGCGGCAACAGAGAAATCAAACTAGAGGAAGGAAAGGAGAAAGACGGAAGTTTACTTAAACTAACAGGTAAAGATCAGAATAATGCCAACTTTGTACAGAGCAAACAGGACAGAACCAGAAGAATCAGAAGCACAAGCTCATCACTGTCAAACTCAGGCAAACCAAGTGCATTTCATGGGTTCAAACTCGGGAAAAAACAGAGCAAACATAGAGCTCGGGCATCACAGTGATTATACTCATGCAGGAAGAGCAGCAATCCTTGCGGCAACAGAGAAATCAAACCGGAGGAAAGAGAGGAGAAAGACAGACATTTACTTAAACTAACAGGTAAAAAGCCAGAATCATGCCAACTTTGTACAGAGCATCCAGGAAGGAACCAGGCGAATCAGAAGCACAAGCTCATCATTGTCTAACTCAGACAAACCACATGCATTTCATTGGTTCAAACTCCGAAAAAAATAGAGCAAACATAGGGCTACGGCATCACAGTCATTATACTCACGCAGCAAGGGCTGCAAACCTTACGACAACAGAGAACTCAAACCAGAGGAAGGAGAGGAGAAAGACGCAAATCTACAAAGCAAACAGGAAGCAACCAGAAAAAACCTAACCACAAGCTCAGCAATGTCAAACTACCAAGATCATGGCTTCTTTCCTCAAGCAAACAGCAGAGCAAACGTAATAGGGCATCACAGTGATTATACTCACCCTGCGTAGGAAGATCAGCAAATCTTGCGGCACCAAAAGCGAGCCGGAGGAAGGCGATGAGAAGGAAAGAAATTTTCTCGAGACGTTGGCGGAGATTCATCGTCGGAAGGAGAGGAGAAAATTCGCAACGCTTCCTTACGTATCAAGCCGCGCTGTAGCTGAGCTGACCGAACACTCGCGACGCTAGGGCAACTGCGGGATACTGCGCTGAAGCTGCAGATCGCAGAATGCTGTGTACTCGTTTGGCTGGAGCTATTAAAGAGGGGTTTTTACTAAAAAAACCCCTCAAACCAAACGGGCCTTTTTTGAGTGGCCCATATGCAAACGTGGTTTTGTGATTTGTCGCCGAACAGTTCTAAAAGTTTTTTCGGCGTGATGGGTCGCCGGCCAGTAGTCTTCTCGTCTCAGCGGTCAGGAATGTCAGTCTCGGCCGTGAGCCAATCCCTCATCCTACTGCTCTCCGCCTCCGCGGTCATCGCCGGGTTCTCCCCGGAAGAAGGAGATCAAGTCAATCGCTTCCAGCAATACCTACGCATTCGCACAGCTCACCCTAACCCCGATTACGCCGGCGCAGTCTCGTTCCTCTCCGTGCAGGCCGTTTCCATTGGCCTCCAAACCCTAACCCTCGAATTCTCCCCGGGAAAACCTCTCCTCCTCCTCTCCTGGCATGGCTCCGATCCCTCCCTGTCATCCATCCTCCTCAACTCACACCTCGACTCCGTCCCCGCCGAACCATCGCGCTGGATCCACCCGCCCTTCTCCGCCTACCGCGACGCCGACGGCCGCATCTTTGCCCGTGGCGCCCAGGATGACAAGTGTATTGCAATCCAGTATCTTGAGGCGCTCCGCAACCTCAAAGCCCGTAGATTTTCCCCTCTGCGGTCCATCCATCTCTCCTTCGTCCCCGATGAGGAGATCGGCGGAGCCGACGGTAACGAGAAGTTTGTTGCTTCCGGGCATTTTAGGGATCTGAAAGTTGGATTCGTGCTCGATGAGGGCCAGGCCTCGCTGACGGAGGAGTTCAGAGTATTCTACGCCGATCGCCTGCCGTGGTCGCTGATCGTCAATGCGGCCGGTGCGCCGGGTCACGGGTCCAAGATGTATGATGGCTCTGCCATGGAGAATCTGATGGAGTGCATGGAGGCTGTTGCTCGGTTTCGGGACAGCCAGTTTGATTTAGTCAAGGCTGGTGTTAGGGCTGGATCCGAGGTCATCTCTCTGAATCCTGTGTATATGAGAGCAGGCACTTCTACATCTAAGGTTAGTGATTGCATTGAGGGCATTTAATTCAATATTATTCTAAAGTTATATATTATATTATTTAAAAATAATTACTAAAGAGATGATATCTAGATGTCATCTTTTGACTAATAATTTTATAATCTAATAGAAGATTATTTATAGATGTTATTAAATCAAATAATTGCTCTCTCTCTCTAGATAATATAATATAACATCAAGATAACATTGAACCAAACGCTCTCTAAATCAAATTACCCCTAATACATTTCTCTTTGTTTTCATTTCTATGATTTGCTGCAATGCAATTTTTGTACATGATGGTTCAACTTCTTGGACTGGATGGGAATGATATGAGAATTTCTTACAATCCCGAATGATATATTGTAGATATATCTTATTTTCATTAGTAAATCTGTTAAGATTTTAAATTAGAAATGTTGTTTTCTTGAGCCTTGTAATTTTATGCTGTATTTGACAACTACCGGTGAGAAGTAAAATCTTAAAGTTAGGAGGATTTGGTTTAGGGGAAGTTTGGTTTAATGTTATCTTGACGTTATGTTATATTATCTAGAGAAATAATTGTTTGGTTTAATGACATGTATAAATAATCTTCTATACAACAACAACAACAACAACCAAGCCTTAATCCCACCAGGTGGGGTCGGCTACATGAATCCTTTGTTTCCATTGCGCTCTATCAGTTATCAAATTCTTATCTAAGTTTAAGTAACTAAGATCACTCCTTATAGTTTCTTGCCATGTCTTCTTTGGTCTCCCTCTTCCTCTTTGTACATGGGCAAAATCCAGTAACTCAATTTTTCTAACTGGAGCTTCAATTGACCTGCGATTTAGATGTCCAAACCATCGAAACCGACTTTCTCTAAGTTTATCCTCAATTGGTGCAACATCAACTTTCTTTCGGATATACTCATTTCTCATTCTATCCTTTCGTGTATATCCACACATTCACCTTAACATCCTCATTTCTGCAACATTTATTTTGGTTGTATGTTTCTTTTTAGTCAAAATATGACATCTAGATTACATAACATAACACCAAGATAACAACAAACCAAACGCCCCCTTAATATTATCTTGATGTTATGTCATATTATCTAGAATTCATTTATTGAGTAATAATTTCATAATTTTTTACAAAAATATCTACACATTATTAAATCAAAATATTATTTTTAAATAATATGACGTAACATCAAAATGATATTAAACTAAACATTCCCCTGAAGCTATTTGGACTTAAAAAGTGCACCAAAATTGTATTGGAGCATTTAAATGGATATTAAGTTTTTAAGCGGCTTAGACCTTGAAAAATGTAAGACATTTGGGTGATAATTTAAAAAAATTTATGCTGCTTATACTTAGAAGTTTATTTTAGTTGTTTCAAAATGCAGCCTTAACATTTGATGTCTCACAAATGAATTCCATCAGTCTTCAGTAATAGTTGTGTTCTGAAATATTTCACCATGTGAATACTAGTGCTGGAATCAACTTTAAAAAAAAAAATTCAACTTTCAAAATATTAATACTGGTGCTGGAATGCAGTAATGAAGTATAGTTCTTCAGTCTTTTGAATTGAATTGAATTTACTTCAGGGTTTTGTAATGAACATGCAACCTTCAGAGGCTGAGGTGGGATTTGATCTACGCCTTCCACCAGCTGAAGATCTTGATGTTTTAAGGAAAAGAATTGAGGAAGAATGGGCTCCGACCTCAAGGAACATGACCCATCAGGTGACCTTCAAGTATTTGTAGCTCATTAGACTTGTCATGATTCTCTTTTCTGATCCTTATTGCAATTTCTCTATCTAATTCTAATGATATGGTGTCTATCCAAATTGCAATCCCTGTGTAGAAGCTGATACATGTCATTGTATGAATTATAAGACTTGCTCGAGCCCCCAATATGGTGGTGGAGTGGTGTGCATTAGGCTCACTGTTCATTTTTATTTGAGAAAATCACAACTCTCTCTTGGTGATGCTAGCATTCTTAGAGATAATGAAGTATAACACGACTATTCTTTCAGGAAAGATAACATTACTGGTGAGATGAGAATGATCACACCAACTCCAGTCCTTACATGGATTGAAACTGCAATCATGTAGAGCTTTTGATTTCAAGAATTTAACCAAAGGCCATCTCTTTCTGATTATCCAAAACTAATTGAGCAAATGAGAAGAATCAAACTGAGACTTGATTTTGTTTATCTTTAGTTGATACAAAAAGGACCGAATAGAGATATTGCTGGACTCCCATTGGTTACACCAACCAACGCATCCAACCCGTGGTGGACTGTTTTCGAGCAGGCGATTTCCGCCTCCGGCGGTAAACTCAGAAAGCCCGAGATTTTATCTTCAACAACTGATGCTCGATTCATGAGACAAATGGGCATCCCAACGCTCGGCTTCTCACCCATGACGGATACGCCTATCCTACTTCATGATGATAATGAGGTTTCATCCTGCACCTTTTTACCGAACCATTAATCAAACATAAGAAGATTGATTTTATTCAGATGCTTATTTTTGAATTACAGTTTCTCAAGGATACCACTTTCTTGAATGGCATAAAAGTTTACGAAAATGTAATCAGTTCGTTGAGCTCGTTTCGGACGGCAACGTAATGGTAGTACCACTCTGACACATGATCATCATCTGTACTGCTGCTCTTCAGAATTCTGGAGCAGCATCTGCACTGTATGTTATCTGGAGGTAACCTTCATGAAGATTGCTCTTTGTAGGCTACATATTTACATTCACATATATAAGCTTTTGAGTTTTGTACACAATATTTATGTTAAATTATAGTGTATGATTACTACTTGACATTACTATCCAACTTTCTGTATTGTAGTCTACTTTTAGACTTGTCGCCTGCAAATGTATTGTAATCTTGCCCACGAAATTTTATTATATTCGGCTCTCCAAGTATGCAGTAGGTCACACTCGATGCATACGTGGTGGGACATAATTGGAAATCTAAAGATTTGAGAAATCTAAAAATATAATTCGATAGTTTCAGAAATATGTATAAAATTACCTCTCTAGTTTATACACGATTGTGCGAATGCACGATCTCCACGTGCACAATTCAATTCAATTCAATTCAATTCAAGATTAATCTTGAGGCATGTTTGAAATTTCAAGCAAAAAAAAAAAAGCTTGTGATTTTCATGGAGAACTCAAAACACATTAAATCAAATCATGTATTTTGCACTGAAAAATCTCACAAAAGCCAAATAACAGCAGCTACAGCAAAATCCTAAACTGACTATTTCAGGCCAACTATATAGAGCCTTATTCGATAAGTGCTCAGTTTGGAAAAAAAATAATATTTTATTAATATTCTAGTTTTATTATAAATTTTAATAATTTTATTTTAGATTTAACATAAATTTTAATATTAAAAATCAATTTTATTTCACATCAAACCTAAATTTTAGGGGTAATTTTATATAGGCTTCTGGGATTTACATACTTGAACACAAAAGTTCACAAATCTCAAAACATGCCATTCAGATTCACAAAAAATATTAAATGAGACATCGTGGTTACTCCGTGACAGAATCTGTTGTGTATTATAAAAATAACAAAAATACACTTCCTTAATCTATTAATTTTCAAAATATGCCATTGAGGCTGTCACCTGCGCCAGCCACTTGCGCGCGAGGAGGCTCCAACGCGCGAGGCGCAGATACCGGAGTGCGAATGCCCTGCGTATCGCCCCCTCGCGGACACCCTGCGCACAAGGCCTCGAGCAGGCAGCCAGCGGATGCCGGTGCTCGAGACTGCGCGCTGCGGCAACCCGCACAGACATCGGCGCTCAAAGCTGCACGCAAACACCCGCGCGCAGGGCGCCGGGGCGCGAACTCTGGCACGCAGGGCTGCACCGCTGCGGCGACCCGCACTCGAACGCTTGCAGGCGGGGCCGCGCGCGAACGCCGACAGCCGCGCGCTACCGGCCACCTGCAGCAAACGCCGGCGCGCGGGGCTGCACGCGAACATGCGTGCAAGACGTCTGCGCGTGAGGAGGCGCACTGCGGCAACTCGTGCGAAGATGTCGCGGCCGCGCATGGACACTTGCGGCAGCTCGCTGCCGGCCGCCGGCGCTCGAGGTCGGCAACTGGCGCTCAAGGTCGCGCGCAGGCGACCCATGCACAGATGCACTATGCGCGAGAGGTAAAATCGTAATTGAAAACATATTTTATTTTATTTTATTTTATTTTTTTTGACGAAAATAATATTTAAATAGAAAACATTATGTTATACCCGATTGGAAGCTTTTTAAAAATAACTAGCATCCTGGTGAACTATATAATAATTATTGTGAACTTGGATAACATATTTTGATATTTGTGGACGTTTATGGTAAATTAAATAAACTTAGGGCCTAAGTAAAATTACTCCTAAATTTTATCTTTAAAATCAAATTTATTTTATATTTTATATATATTTCTCAATATTAAGATAAAATTTTTTATCATTAACTCTATAAATTAATTTTTCTCTTTCATTTTTTTGTGTGGATGGTTAACAAATAAAGCTAGATTATATATTTTTCTTTTTAATTAGACTTTACATAAAGTTAATGCTCTCCACCAGCATAATTAATTGAAGATCATTTTTAATATTCTTTTTTAAAGTTATTTTCTATTTACTCATTTTTCTTTAATATTGTGACTTAGTTTATAGACACTTTCACATAACAGAGTTGTCGGGAAAAAAATTTGTAAAATTTATTTGATAATTTTTCTTATCACATAAAACTGTCACATTTTTTTCCATTTTTAGCATACTACATTGCTTCTATAATTAGCAACTTCCACTATACACCACAATATGCAAAATCAAGTTCAATTTCAATCGAGTAATACTCATAAATTATTGGGTTGTAAATCATGAACACAATTTCAGCTCAAAGAAAATACCGCAAGATCTACCTAAAAATGAATAGAGATTTGTCAAGAGAATCAACAACAGTAAAGATTCAAAACATGAAAACACGGATTTATGAGATTCATTCAATGAGATCCACGTTTCTAACTCTCATCTAAACTGATCTATTTTGTTTCAATTTCAATCAAGACTAATTTGAAACTCGCCGATTTCATTTTGGCAGCCAAAACTCTCACGTTTTCGTGATAAAATTTCTTAAAACCTTAGATTTTTGAGCGAAAGTGGTACATATTGAAATCTAAATTACTAAAATCGTCAAAACCACTGAAACTGATGATGGGTATCCCATACTTTGTCTTTATTGACTAATGATGGGTTAAGGCTCTAATCACAGAATTATCCTATGGATTAAACTAATAAGCCATAGGATAATCCAATATATTAAATTCCTAAGAATAAACACATCAGACTCTAATCAGGAAGTCTTTTTAAGTAAATACAGAAAACTCTGATCATAATGTCACCGGTATAATAAGCTATTCAAGAATTACAACCCAAATCCAACAAAACAAAAAGAAAACCGTAAGCCCCGATTGTTCATAGAATATGCAAGATATTAGGTACTAACAGGAAACAGTGGAAATCACTTACATGGCAATATGAAAGTTAAGGGCGGGATAAGAACTCGGCAGAAAAAAATGGAGAGCCTCAATGTGATGATATGAATCGACGATCGTTAGAGAAAGTAGAAAAGGGGAACAACCCCGCCGTGCATCAAAGCTCCGGTATCATTTATGACTGAGTTCAGCTGGGCCTTACTACACAGTTTCAGCCTTGCAGAATCAAAGGCAAAGTTGTATTTGAAAAGCACACTCATGAACCTGTCTTGTTAGAATTATTAACAGTTTCTGCTTCATCACCCCCATCGTTCTGCAAACGGTGGTGCTCGAGTACTTGTAGTACATTATCAGGGGGGCACCTGTCAACTGATCTCTTAGTAGATAATTGGCAGAAGCACTCAGGCCATGAGTTTGTGTAGAAAGACTCTGGATGAAGCCTCTGGTGAGGCCCCCCAAACTTGGAGTTGAACATTACACTACGAACACGCGCATCAAAGCCTGCCGTACGACCCTCTTCTCTGTCGATAAAGATGGGAGCCAATGCTTTTCTGTTTGGTTGGATTGTAGTCCGGAAGCCGTAGTAGAGACGGTGTCCCATGAGATTGTTGGCAAAATTGCTTGGTCCATCGTACGTGGGCATGAAAATGTCAGAGAGGAGGCAGACCATGTAGTCCACAGCAGCACCAACAAGCCCTTGGGCATTTTCTTCGATCTTCTCAGCTCCTATCACAGAGTTGTGATTCTCAAGGTGTGGGAAAAGAGCTCGGAATGGCTTCATGAAACGGTCTCCACCAAAAAGCTCTCCAGCCGCAAGGTAGATGCGAGTAGAGTTGTCAAATCCCATGGCTTGCAATATGAGGCCTACCTGTGAAAAGATATAGAGAAACGGTTATCCGCTGATGAAACTCAAACCAAAGCGGTAGTTTTTAGTAAGAAATCTTTGTTCTAGTGAATAAACTAATGAATAGAATGATTATCAAATTTTGATTCCCATTAATAATGGTGTTGCACATACAGAATCATCAGTAAAGTGGAAGTCATCCACCGTGCTTTGCTATGACTATTGAAGAAAGAGGATACCTCTTCTGGAGTCAGTGGGCATTTCCCAATCAGCCTCCTTTCTCTATAAACAAGCTTCTTTTCCGCAAAATTTTCTTTTCGGTACTTTGTCAAGATCTTTTGCTCCACAGGTGTAAATATATCCAGGCACCTGAATTTTATTTAAACTTCTTTAATTGAGCCTCTATTATGCATGCAAT
The DNA here is from genome assembly GCA_002786265.1 of Apostasia shenzhenica. Lineage (NCBI taxonomy): Eukaryota > Viridiplantae > Streptophyta > Magnoliopsida > Asparagales > Orchidaceae > Apostasia > Apostasia shenzhenica. The sequence continues at coordinate 853,416 of KZ451979.1, forward strand.
ATTGCTCTTTCACTAAGCATCTCAAGCTTTATTTGAATGTGCTTTAAGTAAGCTGGTTAGTAATTAATACAGAGATGGTTAGCAGGATGCAAGTAGGGATGCCTTACAATCAGAATAAGCTGATTAAAAGGCCATATTATCATCAAATGTAACCTTACCCCAACTTCTTTTTCTGGAAAATTCATAAGGATGAGCAAAATATTTATTCTATACTGACATCTTATGTAAACAACAACATGCCCACAGGCAGTGAAGATTGTGCTTTAAGTTATAAAGTGCAGAGCTTGAAGTCTGGCTCAAGCAACTAGGAAACAACAGTTTCGATTACATAAAAGGCCTTTCCGGAGTAAGATGAAGAACAATTATCAAAAACTATTTCTGACTCGTTAGATGCATTTCCAAAAATTTTAACATTGACCATCTAAAAGAAAACAATAAAATACAAGTTGGGGCAGAATTCTGTGCTTTCTTTTGCCTAGTACCATCAATTAGGTTGAAATCTCAATGACTTTCACCATCCAAAAATGTTAGCATATTTGGTTATGGATGCCATGATGTTGCAGAGTGTACAGTATCATTAAAACATTCTGTACGGAGAAATTATAAGGTCCAGGCACCAAAAAATACCTTACAAAGCAAAAAATGTCTATCCAAAGTGAAAATGCTCATACAAAACAAAAATTGTGCGAAACAGCGAGAATGCGATGTGAAACAGATTTTTCTTGTTGTTTCATGCATGGCATGACTAGCGCGCTTCACATGCCCACGTAGAGTGTTGGAATTGGCACTGAACTACTAATGTGGTGCAGTGTCTGAACCTAATAATTTTTTCTATATATGCCAACTCACAAAAGAAAAGGCCAAAGAGGAGACTGTAATGACCAACTAAAGCACCATACTCCTATTAGAGGACACTGCATTGGCTCCATAGTTAGCAATCATAGTCACAAAAATGTTGCACAAATTCTTTGCAACTTCATGATATATAACTTCTATATTACATCAAATCCTTAGTAACAAACAATGAAAGCAAAAACAACCAAGCCTTTATCCCACTAACTGGGATCTACTACATGAATCATTTGTTTCTATTACACTTTAGCAGCTAACTGACATAAAAGCTTAAGCTTAGGCCTGTTTGATTGAGAAAAATTTTAGTCATCACTAAAAATCTTATTTTATTTAAAAAAATTAAAAAATTTATTTTATATTTTATCCTACACAAACTCCAACATTAAACAATCACCTTTTTTCACATCCAATACAGTTTTTAATATAACTAACTCACTTTATTTTACATGATACATATTTTTCAAAGAAAATTATAAATTTTTTCCAAACAATCTTTTTTTTTCCTCCAACCAAACAGAACCCTAGCTTAATTTTTACACGGTCTACCCACAATTCTTTTTTTTATTACCAGTCCACCCATAATCTTATTTGCTTTATGGCATGAATTCAAGCCAACATTGGCTTTTTTTCCCCAAAATTTTTATGTTAGAGAGACCTCTAGCTCTAATACACAATAAAATTTCCAGGAACCTGACCCAAAAAAGTACTTTTAGGTCATAGTTGAGGAATTGTTATTTACTTAAAAAATGCCTTTTGTTTAAGAAATTTAGTTGCTGTGAAAAACATTCTTGGCAATTCTATGGCACATAAACTTTGTGAATTTTTTTTTGATAGTAACTCTGTTAGAAATTTTAATATGCTACAACGGATAAATTTTGAGTAATACAGCAGAACATACCCAGCAAATGCGAGCATATCCATTTCAAATCGAAGGTGTATTGATAAGAAATGGCCCTCGGATCGAAGCTTATCTACTATATCATGGCTCAACTTCATAATGTGTGGCTTAAATCTAAGAGCATGATAATTCACTCTGCATCTTAGTCTCTGAAGTTCAGGATCATCAATCTCTTCAGCCAAACGATGTGAAAAGGGAGTAAGGTATATTGCACCGTGCTCCTTCATCTTTTCCAAAGCAACTGTGGTGTACCAGCTTGGAGAAGCATCTCTTGGTGGGTTAATCTGTAATGCAAAAAAAAATTTGGACTAAAAATTTTTTTTTTTTGCATAAACCCTGTTAACATTTTTTGAATAACTGTGCCTATACATTATGCGCAAATTTGTATATAAAGTTGCAAAGTTTTCAATGAAAAAATGAAGGTTGAACCTGAAAAGCCTTCAACTTCTTGGCTTTTCCACGTGAGGCAATCTCTGGAAGCTTTCCCACAATGTGAATGTCATATCTTAATGTATTAATGAAATGTTCGACATCATATACACCTGGGAAACCACTGTGTTTAATTGTGAATATGAACATTAGTTTAATGATGGATCAAAAAAACAGATTTCTAGCAAGATGAACAATTATTACAGAATGTCGAGTAGATATTAAAAATTAATCCATACCATTAAAGATGAAGGATAAAATGAGAAGAAATTTGAGCTACCGGTTTTTAACAAAATTGCCATCAGAACAGATTAAAAAAATGAAAACAAAGAAAGATTCACCTAGACAAATAAGAGGCCGTCTTTAAAAAACAATGTATGCCTACAATCACATGCTTTGCCACAAACAAAACTTTCTGGACTAACATTTAGTTCAGGATTCAACTTAAGGTGACATTTTCTACCGAGCTAAAAGGTTCTTGGTGTGTCTTAAAAAAAACAGTTTGAAGAAAAAACAATTTAAACGAATTAGGTGTGAAGCTTATTTAGACTAAATTTGTTGCTGAATCAAGCTCAAAGCCTAATTTAGTCACAAAACAATAAGAACAACATCTCTAATACTTTAGTGGTATCCAAGGAAGAACGATTTATCATTTAATAAGAGAAAAATGTGATATTAAAGCAAATGATCCCAGCAAAATGGAAAACAATACCTCTCGTCATGCCAAAAGGAATTGGTGTCCAACTCAGGCAACACAAGTGTGGCATTCATGAGACGTGCCGCAAGAACTGCATTGCATATCTAAAATGTAGAGGAGATAGGTTAGATGCTCAGCACAATGAATACGTGAACGGGCAAATGTAAATAGTTGTCATCTGTGTTCATATCCCTTAGTGAAGCTCCTAGGCATGATTTGTTATTCTGAACGTGATTAGTTGAATATAAATATGTTATATATAAGAAGATCCCACCAAAGAAGGATGCATTCAACTGAATGGGATGAAAATTCAGACTCTTAGTCTAGAATAACAAAATCATGAGGTGAGATTGTAACACCTTCCTCAAGGCTCAGTATATTAATTATGAAAACAAACAATACCTTTTCACAAGTATTAAATTGGTGAGTTTAATGTGTATGTAATTGGAATGGAAAGGTTATTGAGAAAACTCAAAACGGAGTATTGTTTGGTAACATTTTATGCTTCACAGAACCCGACAAAGCAAATAGCAAGGATGGTCCAAGAGGTTGAAATTGAGTAAATTGCAATTTATAATCACATACCGCAGTGCGCTGCTGGTTTAAACCACCATTGCAACGAACTCTCAGATAGCCATTGCTCTCTGTAGGAGCTATAAAATCCAATCATAATAAAGTAAGGATTTGTAAGATTTTGAATACAGCATATACTAACTAAAATGACAATATGTATACATATACATATAAATGTATATTCACATATGCGCATTCTTTTCATGAAAAATAACATCTAAGAAAACATGGTAGGCTACATACGGGACCAATATGATCGGGGGGCAGATGATGGTCTCCAACCAGAAGAAGGAGCAGCTCCCCAAAGCTTATTCATGTCAATATCCTACAAATAATAACAAGAAAGATAATGGGAAATTGATGAATGTATGCCAAATGGAAGGCAGCAAAACACAAAAGTTGGTTGAGCTCATCGCATATTACAAGGATGTTAGAGTAGGTGAGATCAATAATCATTAAGCCAGCTAAAACTACGGGAATGCTTCATTAGTAATCATCCACAAGACCCAAAATTATTGGATATGTAACTACTGTTAGGTTCCTGTTGATATCATGTACGAAGCCAAATAGATACTTGGTCCAACTTTTTTACTACAATCTCTAGCAAAGTCCTTGATCATTCATAAAAAAATCCAATCCAAACGTATGAGGATGCAAGTTCAATTTTCAAGTTTCTTTCTGCTGCCAATACAATATAGCTGGAATTACCATATCTTGAATCGAAAACAAAGGCACAATCCTACTTTTGTAAGATATTATCCTTACCAAGTGCTGCTCAGAAATCCCTACGTTTGCATGAATTAAACATCTTGGACAAGTTGCAAAATGTCAAATAGAAAGACATAATCCACCTTGCTATCCACAAGAATAGTCAAGAAATGAGTACAATAGCATCATGAGTCAGAGCTTTTTTTTTTGGGTCTCAACTCGCTAGGATCTAGTCCACTTCCCCTGATCACCCAAATTAGCCAACTGTGCTGACATATAATTAGATGCAGGCAGAAGCCCTAGGGCCTAAGTTTTGGCTTGGTCAAAGACCCTTCATAAATCATAATATATCTCCACCTCACTTAATAAATTGATGTTTTGTGGCTTGAAACGCAATACCCCTGGTATTCAAAAAGTTATTGAGTGCGGCAAGCAAATCATATCATTAGTTTACTCGCCACTCATGTCGTGCCATGGGAGTGGAGAGGGCCCATTGCATAGAGAGAGCGTTAAGTCACTAGCAAATAACCAAACTGTCTGATCTATGTAACAGGTTGTCCGGTCATGAGAGATTGATCGTCTATCCTGTTGACCAGACGATCCGTTTCGGAGAACTAAAGTAGGTATCAGGTAGATACTGGTCCAAAAAAGTAGGTACAGCGTGAGATCAGGTAGGTATTAATTAGAAAGAGTGCAAATAGATGTAATTCTTAGCTAATCTCAAGTTATATATACTTTTTTGGAGAAATACTTATTTGAATACATATTTTTCTGATAGTATACAATACTGTCTGGTGGCATGATCGAACAATCTATTTGTTTAATGGACCGTCCAGTCATGCCCACCGGATGGTCCGTTCAACCTTAACGCCATTCACGACATTTTGTGTGAGGTGGAGTCTACTTGTTTGTGTAATGCGACATGATTGGTGAGTGAACTGTTGACATGGTTCGCTCACCGCACACAATAACCTCTCCTGGTATTCGAGGTCCCCGCTCCCAGTTGGGCAGGAGTGGCACGGGTCAAGTTTATGTTGGTATTCAAAACCAAACAACTTTCCATGCTAATAAATTAAAAGGCAGAAACGCAACACAAAATTGTATTATTCAGAGATATGCATAGCAAAATAGCAAGATCTCATTCATTAAAAACTCCCCTCCAATTTTATACCAATTCAACGAAATTTCAGCACTGAAGCACCATAATGGACTAGAAATTTCCCCTTGACCAATAAAGAAATAAAAGAGAAGTATAGTAAAAAGAAAATATGTAACTTAGCAATGGCGTCATTAAAAGAATAGAACATCAATTTTCCACCAGCCAAATGGCCGTTCTCTAACACAGCACAGGAAAGAGAGAGAGCAAAAATATCAAACCTGAACCCAATTGGAAGGACGATTCTGTCGAATCTTCGAAAATAGGCAAATGGTGCAGATCAAAAGAACGACAACAGCCACAAACAACCTCCCCGCTAACCCTCTTAGCCCGCCAAGCTGTTTCGGCTGCCTCGCTCCCCTCCTTCCCCAACTGCATTCAGGAATACACATGTGACAAGTGTAAGCCTCAGAAATTGGGTAGAATGAAGCACAGGATGGCAGAAACAACGGGAATCGTCGGTACCTCCTCATCTGATCAATATTTGCCGGTCCCCGAAATTAAGGGCTAGGAGCTTGGAGTAGGGCAGTGGAGTTCAGAATCCGACAGAGCCTTTTCCAAGAGGAACAAAGTTGGGTTTGCATGCTGCCGCCGTAGAGCGCTGGAAGCGTGGGAAACATCCAGATTTCTAGGTCTAACAGCGAGGCTGTGGGAAGGCGACGGTCCAGGTTAAGTGGTTAACATAACTCACTCCCGCGGCTCATGCTACCTTGTCTCAAGATCGTATTCAACATTTTTAATTCAATCTTTATTCAATTTTAATTGAATCTTAATTTAATTCAAAATATGAACAAAAAAATTTGTTCAATTTGATCTTATCACGTATTATCAATTTAAGCTCAATTCAAGTTAAAATTAACTCAATTTTCAATTAATTTTTAATTTTTTAACCAATAATATTAAGTATAAATATTTTTATTTACTCAATTAAATTAAATTATATAGTTCATTTTGATTTAATTAATAAAAATAAAAATAAAAAAATCAATTTACAATTAATAGGGTTGGAATAAGTATTGTGAAGAAATTCTAATGTAACTTTTGCATTAGGCCATCGAAAAAAACTATGTTAAAACAAATTATATATATGATTTTATTTTATTTTCTTAATTGATTTAATTTGATTTCGAGCTTACTCGATCTAATTCGATCTGATACTGGCTCAATATTGAATTAATAAAAATTTTGAGTCATAAAAATGACTCATTAATCAACTTGCTTGAATCCATTCGGTCTTAGTTCAATCTATAATCTAATTCAACTTTTAATTTTCAAACTAGGTTACCAAACTTACTTATTAAACAAAAAATGAATGATAAATATATTTAATTTCTTAATTTTTTAAATATAATAAATAAATAAATTATTTATTTTAAAATTTATATTAAATATAAAATAAATTTAATTAATATTTTAAGAAATACTAGTAATATAATATAAAGCTTAATTTTTTATTGAAATATTTACGTACTAAATTTTGAATACTACTTGCTTGCTATTTAATTCACAAAATTTGAAAAAAAAATGACATATTTTTAAAATAGATGTAATATTTAAAAATTAATGTAGTATGTATATAAATATTTTTTTATGTAAAAATTGTGTATGATAAGATAAATAAATTTTATTATATATATTTAATTTTTAAATATATAGTCATTTTGATTCTTCTTCACTTTTTTAATCAAATGCCAGACTCTTAAACAAATTTTCTGTAATTTAATAGGAGTCTATAAAATCATTCTTAAATTTTAAAATTAATAATTATTTTATATTATTTTAATATTTTATATAAGTAAATTTTTTATTTTTTTTTATCATATAAACTTTCCCAAAATAAAATCGCCAGCCTACCTACCCAGTACCCAGCCTCTCGCTGATCAGTCTTCAGCAGATACATCGAACCTGGTCATAAATGTTGGTCTTCTGAGAAGGTCGGGATTTTCCCTGCATTTTTCCGCCGGATGCAAGTCTCTTTGCCAACAACCCCCAAATTCTTTTCCCGCGATGAGATGCTTGTGAGGCCGATATCTGGGCGGCGAGGCCCCTCGATCCTCTTGGCGATCCCAAAGCGCGTCGGATCCTGTTTTCATCCCCCGTCGACCTCATCGCGTCCGGTTTCTCGGCCTCTCTCCGTTGTTCGATCTGCGATGGCGCCGCTTTCTACCGTCCCCGTTGATAATGGAGCGGAGCAAGAGCAGAAACAGCGGAAGGAGGCGGCCCCTCAGCCAGTGCAGGTAAGATGGTCGGGGGTTTTCTCTTCAGTTTCAGCAATTTAGGGTTTTTCGGTTTTTAGATCGACTAGACGGTTTTGCGTGGATGTTTTGTGTTACCAGCGATTTTAGAAGCGATCATAAATTTATTAAGTTAAAGACTGACTGAGCTCGGGGGATAGTTAATTGTCTGCTAATTTATTATCTGGTTCTGTTTCTTGAAAATAGAATTTTTTAAATGTATATATACTCTAAACATAAGTCATTCGTTTCTTTGTAGATGTTCTTTTAAAGAACTTTGGTCGTTGAACAATGGTTCATGAAGAGTATATTTGAATTGGATCAAAATTGGTAAAATACTAATGGGGGTTTTGGTGGTTCGTGTTAGACTGAGAATTGGTGATGGTAATTCCTTTTTCCTATTTATGGTATCGTTGACTGGAATTAACCGTCATTGCTCATTCATTTAACTTATTAGTGCTTACTGAGGGTATGCTGAATGGAGAAGTAAAATTCATAGAGCCAGCTAGTTTAGGATGAAGAATATATATTGTGATCGTTGGTTTTTTTTTTGCATTTTCTTTTGGCTGCAGTATGTTCCTGTGATGAAAACTCAGTTTGAACGAACTAGATCAAACAATATTATTAATTTTCATGGAAATAGTTGGAGAAGTTTTATTCTATGCATTAGATGATATACTTCGAAGGAATCTAATAAATCACATTTTGGCTGTTGTCGTTTCTGAAGACTACAAGGTTGAGAGAAGAGAAGAGAGGGCAAGAGAGATATTCTCGCATATAAAGTTTGTGCACACTTTATTATATGGTCTTCTTTTATAGTGGAGTTCCTATATTAAAGATGTGGTTAGCATTCATTATACTATATATCTCCGTAATGAAGAATTCCTCTATATGGCAACCCAATATTTGATTAACCAGTATCTTCTTTAAATAGGTATCTCACTAAAATATATTTCTATTATGCAGTGCTTAATATTGCTAACATTATCGGCTTGTCTTGGCTAAGAGCTATTGCATCATCTTGACATTATGTAATACTGTTATTGCCCTCTGCAATCTCAGTGTAGGTCATTACTCAAAACAATCCCAAAATTGGTGCATAGCTTTTCAAATTCTTGTCTGGATAGTGGTTTGGTTGATATGCCTGCAAGTTAATCTAGTCAAGATGTAAAACAGTTTGAGTTGATGATGGCAACATGTTCTTGAATAAAGTGAATCTTTATTTCATTGTGTTTGGCTCACGCATAAAACACCGGTTAGTGGCCAAATAGGTGGCTCCATTGTTGTCACACTAATGGCCAAGTGTGCCACTAGCATGTATGTGAAGCTCAATGAGGAGAGAATGAAGCTTGACACGTGTTGCAGTTGCATTAGTAATGGCATTGTATTTTGCCTCGGACCATAGCGCTTGAAAGAGGTATCGTTTGCTTCTTTCAGTTCCATGTAATCAAGGTTTTACCTAGAAAAACTGCAAAACCGCCTGCGGAATGATGGCCTTTAGGAGTGTAAGCCCAATCCGCATCACCAACAGCATGCAAAGTATAGGAGGGATGGCAATGAAGAACAAGGCCATGGAGTTTGGTTTTAAGTAGCAGATGATATGTTTAGCAAAAACCTAATGATCTATAATGGGAGTATGCATAAATTGACAGTTGTGATTGATTTCAAATATAATATCTGGCTTAGTGATGTGACATATTGGAGGGATCTGTTGATGCTCCAGTATTGTAGGATCACTCATTTGTAGATAGCTCATTATAGAGAGGCCTGTTATCATAGTGGAGATAGGATGCACACCATTCATTTTTGGCACGTTGTAATAGTCTATGAATGTAGTTGAGACAAAACACAATCGGAGTGTGGTAGAGCTCAACAACGAGAAAGTAACGAGCATGTCCTAAATCTATAATGGAGAGTTCTTGACTTAGAGACTGAATTGTTATATTAATGACCATGTTATCATAGTCTGTTACTATAGTCTGTTGCTAGAATATCATTAATATATATAAAAGAATGTGCGCATTGAAGGATGTCAATAGAGAGTTGTATGTTTTGGAACCATGGAAACCCTATGTTTGAAGCCAACCTTTGAGGTGGTTAGCCTAAGCTTGAGGAGCCTGTTTGAGGCCATAGAGGGATTTATGAAGATGACTATGGAAATCCTATGTCTTGGAGCTTATATGTAAGTTTTTCACTCTCTTCTAAAAAACTCCTTTGTATTTTCTATATTTCATATAGATTAGAACTAAAGTGAAAAACTCATATTTTATGATGCTAAAGAAGTAATAGATGAAGTGGACTCAAGCAGGCTGCATGAGACTAGCTTTGGATTGATACGCTAAACCGATTGTGACCGAAGTAGGGTTAAAGTAGGGTGTGCCTAGTCCATTCGGGTCTACCAGATGTGTTTGTTGCATTGGATTGGCGAATACAACGAGCTGGGTAAGCATGGTGGGTTGGTTGATGCCGAAGTAACGGGCAATAATGAGGGTGTCTAAAGCTAGAACAATGAAAGTGATGATATGTCTGTGTCAGCAATCCTGATCGCGCTGCAATTACAGCAAGGCTTGTGCTTCTACGGGGTTTGACTTGCTTGTTAAAAAAGTCCTCGTAGCCTACCGAAGCGACCAAAATGGTAGCGGGTCTGGATTGACCTAAAGAAATAATGGATGAAGCAGACTCAAGCAAGCTGCATAAGACTAGCTCTGGATTGACACACTAAACCGATTGTGACTAAAGTAGGGTTGAAGCGGGGTTAAGGCAAAATAGACACTAGTGCTTGAAGTGCCTAGTCCTTTCGGTTCTACCAGACATGTTTGTTGCGTTGGATCGGTGAATACAACAATTGGGCAAGCAAGGTGCGTTGGTTGATGTTGAAGTAACTAGCAATAATGAGGGTTTTTAAGGCTAGAACAATGAAAGCGACGATATGGGTGTGTCAGTGATCATAATCGCACTGTAATCAGTGGAGGGCTTGACGACATCAACAACGACGAATGGTGCAACAGGGGATGAGGTGAGGGTCGGGGAGAATGGCGCAGTTGACTGAAGTGGTGTTAGGATTGCCTGTGTAATGATGGTTTCAACAAAATATGACTCTGTGCTACATTGGACTACTAAACAGGGTTAAAGTGTCCTTCTAAACAAAATATAATTAAGAGTACTACTAAGTAGCAAAATAGCCGACTCTAATATCACATTGAAGACTGAGAGGTAGAGAGGAATAAAATAGATAGAGAGGAAGAGAGATGTTCTCGAATGTAAATTTTCTACTAACTTTATTTACAATCATTTGGTTTCTCTTTATTGTGGACTTATCGGGTTAAAGATATAATTACAGTCCTTAATAGAGAATCCCTCTAAAAGGCAACCAATATTCCATTACTTGTATCTTCTTTAAATTGGCATTTCATTTATATTGGTAATATATTCAGTTTGTTTTGGCCGAGAGCTATTGTATAATCTTGCCATTATGTAATGAGTTATTACTTATTAGCCAAAACTCGTAAGAGAATATATAAAATGTCCTACGTGGATATTTTGGTTTATTTATAAAGATAAGCATGCACATGAATGAGGAATCTGGAGTGTGCTTTGAATTTGAACTATAGTGGTTGGCATATTTTGAGATATCACGTGTGATAGCTTGACGAGGGAATTCTAGGATTTTGTTGCATAACTTTTGATGCACAATGGGAAATAAATTTTTTTTGTAGAGAGTGCGACCACAGTTGCAGCTGGCTCTCTTGGCCAGATTGGATATGTTTATTGGAAGTGGATAGGTTAGTTCATTTTAGTTGAAGATAACCTTTTGGGGTGTCAATATTACATCCAATCCAACATTCTAACTTGAACTAGACTCGACATGAAAAAAAATTTTGTTTAGGGCAACACGTTTAAGCTATGACTGGGTTCTTGTTGAAGAAATGATAGTTTGCTCCACCTTACAATTTGATCACAAATGTCAAGTTCATGATGGTGGAACTAACTGATGCTCCTCTAATATGTAGGTTGCTAAGCGTCTGGAGAAGTTCAAGACAACAATCTTCACTCAGATGAGCAATCTCGCAATCAAGCATGGAGCAATAAACCTCGGGCAGGGATTTCCGAATTTTGATGGCCCGGACTTTGTTAAAGAGGAGGCAATTCAGGCCATAAGAGCGGGAAGAAATCAATATGCGAGGGGCTACGGTGCTGCCACTCTAAACTCTGCAATAGCTGACAGGTTCAAGAAAGACACAGGCCTTGTGGTGGATCCTGAAAGAGAAGTCACCGTTACATCCGGATGTACTGAAGCCATTGCAGCCACCATGCTCGGGTTGATCAATCCGGGTGATGAAGTAATAATTTTTGCCCCATTCTACGATTCCTATGAAGCAACCCTCTCCATGGCTGGGGCGAAGATCAAGTCTGTTACGCTGCCACCTCCTGATTTCGCTGTTCCTCTCGACGTGCTGAGTTCTTTGGTGACAAGTGAGACCCGTGCAATACTTATAAACACGCCTCACAATCCAACCGGGAAGATGTTCACCAGGGAGGAACTTGAGTTCATCGCTAATCTCTGCATCAAAAATGATGTATTAGTATTCACTGATGAGGTTTACGACAAACTCGCTTTTGATCAGAAACACGTCTCAATGGCTTCTATCGACGGCATGTATAACAAAACCGTGACGATGAACTCCCTGGGGAAGACGTTTTCGTTGACGGGATGGAAGATTGGGTGGGCGATAGCGCCGCCCCACTTGACGTGGGGAGTGAGACAGGCGCATGCATTTCTGACATTTGTCGCTTCCACGCCAATGCAGTGGGCGGCTGCCGCGGCTCTCCGTGCTCCGGAATCCTACTATGAAGAGCTTAAAAGCGATTACTTGGTGAAGAAAACAATTTTAGTGGATGGGCTCAAGGAAGCGGGGTTTATAGTGTACCCTTCAAGCGGTACTTACTTTGTGATGGTGGATCACACTCCCTTTGGTTTTACAGATGATATTTCTTTCTGTGAGCATTTGATTGAGGAAGTAGGCGTGGTTGCCATTCCTACGAGTGTGTTTTACCTCAACCCGGAGGAAGGTAAGAATCTTGTGAGATTCACCTTCTGTAAGGATGAAGAAACTCTGAAGTCTGCTGTGGAGAGGATGAAAGCAAAGCTGAAGAGAAAATGACAATAATCCTGCAGCTTGGTCTCATTAACTCATGTTGTACTACGAAGTGTGAGGAAGAGGTCAGTTTTCCTCTGCACTTTCTTTCATTCCTGTTGGAGTTACAGCTCATCGAAGTGTGCTTTTTTTTTATCCTTTCCCTTAACATTCAATGAGCAATAATTCCTGTTTATCTGCATGATTGACTGATATCAGAAAGATTAAAGGGGGATTTACGTAGAGAACATTGAATTCATCACAAATTACACATTTCACCATCATTTAGTAAATATTACACATATCACACTCTCCTTATTGTTACAATAGAAATGTAAAATCCATAAGTAATATAAGGAGAGTGTGATATGCGTAATATTTACTAAATGATGGTGAAATGCGTAATTTGTGATGAATTCAATGTTCTCTAAGTAAATCCCCCAAGATTAAATTAGGGTTCAGTGATATCAAGTTTTTTTTTCTTATCTTATTATTGCAATGAATTATACTTAATTTTTCAGCAATTTTTAAAACAATTGGAAAATTTTGATTATACTGTTAAGGCTCTGTTTGGTAATAAAAAAAAAATTTAGTTGAAATTTTTAGTGATTTTTGAAAAATGTGTATGATGTGAAATAAAGTAAGTTGGTTATATTAAAAATTATGTATGATGTGAAATAAAATTGATTGATTTATTGAGAATTGTGTTGGATGTGAAATAAAGTGATTGTTTAATGTTGGAATTTGTGTGAGATGAGATATAAAATAATTTTTTAAGTTTTTTTAAAATAAATTTAAGATTTTGGTCATGGGTAATTTTAGCTATAATTTTTAGTTCATTGCTAAACTGGGCCTAAAAGTCAGATCACTACAGATTTATTAGAGTAAGTTGCATTTTGATCCTTGTGGTCTTAGGATTTTGTATGTTGGTTAGTGAATTTTGAATCATATGTAATTGAGGTTGATGATTTTATTGTGGTATGGTTCTCTATTACTTATAATGATACATTTAATTTGGATCAAAAATATGTAAAATATTAAGCTGGACCAAACATCAATATATTTGTCAATGTTGAGAATTTTTAGGGCATGTTTATTTGTAAAATTTAATTTAACAATGTTAAAATTAAATTTAGATAGAAATATTTTTTATTGAAAATTATGAAATAAAATTAATTATTATGTTAGGATATGTAAAGGATGTGATATAAAGTTAGTTATTATACTGGAATATGTGAGGAATGTGATATAAATTAGTTATTATTTTAGTAATGTGTGTAGGATGTGAAATAAAATTAATTTTTAATATTAAATTTTATCTAATGTGATATGTTTATTTGAAATTAAATCAAATTAATTTTTAGCTATCAAATAAATAGAGCCCTAAGGGCATGTTTGGTTGGAGGATAAATTTGGGTAAGAAAAGAGAAAATATTTTATTTTATAAAATTGATGGGAAAGAAATTTATTTTAATATTGAGAGATGTGTAAGATATGAAATAAAGTTGATTTTAAAGTTGGAATTTGTGTTGGATGTGAAATAAAGTTAATTTTTAATGTTGAAATTTGTGTTAGATGTGAAATAAAGTTATTAAAATTTATAATAAAATAAAAATATTATTATTAACTATCAGGCTCTTCTATTTTTACTTTTTTTAATTTAAAATTAATTTTTTTATCTTTTGTTTATTTTCACTAAAAATTAAAAAATATAAATATTACTATCTTGAAATTATATTTTAAAAATTCATAAATTTAACGAATGAGAATAAATTTACAATATATTAAAAAAAAATTAGCGATTATATCTTAATTAGAATCAGAATTGTAAAATTTTTGTAACTTTGGGGGCCAAATTTACTTTTTTAAAAAGTTGGAATTAATTTGCAATGCTTGTGACGTCAAAATACAGGATGTAATGTAATCAAATCTTAAATAGGATTAATTACTAAAAGGTTCTTGTAATTAATTCTTAATTATACTTTATTTTATAATTTTAAATTTTTTTTAATAAATTTCTATTTTAAATTTTTTTTAATAATAAAGTTCTCTAAACATCGTGATTAGGGTAGATTACACCCGGGGCCCTAAGATTGACCACTATGTTTATACCGGTCTACAAAATTGTTCAATTATATTGATCGAGAGGATTTTATCCTCCTCATAAATTATTCAATTGAGTTTATCATAATATGTTCCGTTAAAAATTTTTGTTAAAATTAAGTGCCTTTTTGCTAAAAAAATAATTATTTTTTTTCCTCTCAACACTCGCGGTTTTTTTCTTCCGTCGCAGCCATCGGCCGTCGCTACTATAGTTAAACATAATTTTTATGAACGGCTCAAATTTTAAGTAACTTAACTATAGTTAAGTTACTTAAAAACTATGGCTTCTTATGGTAAAGCAAGTTAAAGTGTGTGGTTGTAAGCTTTGTAATGTTTGGAGTGTGTGTAGCGTAATTAAATAAGAATGAATGAGTAATGCGTAAATAAAGATGTTTAATGTGGCATGTACGTAATTATCCCTTAAAATAAAATAAAGAGTTTCAATTTATCGAAGGCACAGCTCTTCAACTTTCGAATTGCTTTGCACATTCCAGAAAGATATGCTTTTCCGCCCAAACCGCACCTCCTTCCTCGCCGACGCCACCACTCCCATTAAACCACCACCTCCGCACTCCCTTCCTCTTCACACCCCAAATCTCCATTAACGCCTCCCCAAACTGCAACCCTCATGTCGCTTCTTCGTCCTCCTCCCCTCCGCCGCGCCTTCCACCTCTTCTGGTGCCACCACTGCCGCCGCCCCGTGCCCATCCTCCTCTCTCCCTCCGCCGCCTCCACCATCTTCTGCCCCCGCTGCTCCGGCCGGTTCATCCACGAGCTCGATCCCCCCTTCCCCACCTACCACCTCCTCCTGACGCCGCCGCCATCGCCGCCCAACCAGAGCCTTCCGTCAGCGCCTAATCGAGGGGATTACTTCACTGGTCCCGATCTCAATCAGCTGATCGAGGAGCTCACCCAGAACGACCGCCCCGGGCCGCCGCCGGCTCCGGTTTCTTCGATCGACGCCCTCCCCACCGTGAAGATCGCTGCGGAGCATCTTCGGGAAGGATCGCAGTGCCCGGTTTGCAAGGAGGAGTTCACCGTCGGGGAGGAGGCGAAGGAGATGCCGTGCGGCCACGTCTACCACTCGGACTGCATCGTCCCTTGGCTGCGCCTCCATGATTCCTGCCCAGTCTGCAGATCTGGGCTCGCCGGCGGCGAGATTGCCGGAAGGGAGCTGAGCACAGACCGAGGGGGCGCCGGCGATGGCGACAGGAGAAATCTGCGGCTGGAGCTGTGGAACCCATTAGCTCTGTTATTCTGGCCCTTTCATGACTCAATGTTCCCGGGATGGGAGAGGTACCACCGGTATGCCGGCGATCGCTGGGAAGAGGGTGGGCGGTCCCTGGGCAGCTCCGGTGGTAACGGTGCGATGCTCCGCCTACTAGCTTCAATCTTTCTCTTTGCCTGTCTACTTTTTCTCCTTTTTATATCGTCCGAATAGCTAAAAGGTTAATTATTTTAAGGTACTACAGTAATCATTAATTAAATTTTAGATCATTGTATTCAAAAATTTTCTAACTCTCTCTTCTTTTGAAAATTTTGTAACAATAAATCTTTAATTTGAAAGAAAAATTAGTCATAATTACTTTTAAAAAAATAAAATATTATTTTTTATTCTTAATATATAAATTTTAATTTAAAAAAAATCACTTTATATCTCATTTTATATATTTTTTAATTTCTGTTATTTACCATCTAATAACTCCAAAACAAGAAAAATCATTAAAAAAAAGTGTAGACTTTTACACATATAAATTTTTGTATATTAATCACATATTTTCACAAAAAAATATATATAATATAAATTTAATAAAAATAGTGTGACAACATAACCTACCAAGATAAAAGGAGCATTTAAAGGCAGGCCTAATTTCAAAATTTTAATTTTGAATGGTCTAACTAATAAAATCAGAAAAAAAAAAATAACGAAGCAAAACATATAATATTAAATGATTCTTAAAATATAATATTAAATTTTAATATGTATGTATATAAAATTTATGTAATTTTCACATTTAAATTAGTTATGTGACATATAAATACTATTAAATGATTCTTAAAATAAAAACTCCAATGTTAATTGGTTCATTAAGGAAATTATTTTTATCTTGCATGTAGCTTGATAATTGGGCTGCAATTCTCTTTTGAATAATTATACCGAAAATACCTAAATTAATTTTACTTTAAAAATATTGCACGCAATTCAAAAACCAAACAACAACAGAAGTAAGAAATTAAAAAATATCAAAACTAATTAGCCAAAAGTCAGCATAACAAGTAGCTAAGTATTTCTCTATCTTATGAGCAGCAGCACGACAAGAAGCCTCCTCAGAAGAAAAACTATCCAAAATTGCAAGAGTCCTATAACATCGAGACATAGTGTTAGAACCTTCTCTAAACATCCCTTCCTAAGTCGAAGAGCAGCTCAACAGCCCCAAGTCGAAGAGCAGCTCAACAACAGCAACTCGAAGAGCAGCTCAACAGCAGCTTCTTGCCAAACAAGGAGCGCTCAACAGCAGTTCCTTGCCAAATAGCAGCTCAACAGCCCCAAGTCGAAGAGCAGCTTAACAGCAGCTCCTTGCCAAACACGGAGCGCTCAATAGCAGCTCCTTGCCAAACAGCTGCTCAACAGCAGCCCCACATCGAAGAGCAGCTCAACAACAACCCCACGTCGAAGAACAGCTCAACAGCAGCCCCACGTCGAAGAGCAGCTCAAAGAGCACACCAGATCGTACTCTCCGTATTACTATGTCAACTCAGCATTTAAGACAGTATGAGAGTCCACTCCCTAATCGTCCTTTGTAGGAATAGGTGTCAGATGTGACTGACTACCTATTGTACACTCTCCTCCCCAAGCTATAAAAAGGGGACTCAGGCTCTCTCACAAGGGGCCACTCTTTCTCTACCCTCTCTCTCTCTTGTACTCATTTGGTCTCCCATTAGAGACACTCAAGCTTTGTAAGAGGAGATGAAATTAGTGGATTCAAATCGCCTGGACGGCGTCGTGGTTTTTCCCCCGGACACTCGGGTTTTCACGTAAAAATCGCCGTCTCATTTCTCCTTGTGGTGGTGCATTTTTTGCATCAACACACAGTACCCACGAACTAACTATATATTAAAATATCAGCAGATCAAACAAAATTTAACTCAAACACTATAAATGTAAACACATTTTATTTGAATGTCTAAATTACATAATTTATATAGATATTATGGACTTCAACATTGATTATTATACGTACTGAAGTTAGAAGTTCTAGTGATGATAGCTTTCAAAAAGAAAATTATGATAATATGTAATAAAGTTGTGTAAACTATAAAATGGCCATAGTCGATATAACTTATAAAACAGTAAATCATGTGCACTCGACTTATATTTTAAAAATTAAATTTATGGATTATTTTTAAAAATAATAATTACTAAAAAAATTTATAGTTAAGAAAAATTACTGTCTTGATTTATAATTTTCAATAACTTGCTAAAAATTTTTATAGTTTATCTAATAGTATATAGAAAGTGTTTTTGAAAAAAAAATATAGCAGAGTTTTTTCATTATCAAATTCAACAAATTTCTAATTTTACATTTACCATTTATTTTAAATTTTATATTTTTGTCATCTGCCACTGTCTTGTCGACACCTCTTTGTTGCAGCCGCTGCCTTAAAGGGCCCCAGGGGTGGTAATATATGACCCGACCCGTGAACCCGACCCGAATCCGACCCGCAAATTTCGGGTATTGGTCATAAATTTTAACCCATTTATTAAACGGGTCGGGTTCGTGTTGGGCATAATCGGGTCGAGTAGGGTTCGGATTGGGCATTTATCAAAAAATATTCTATAAACGGGTCAGGTCGACCTGTCAACCCGATCTATTTATTAATCGGGTCGGGTTCGAGTTATGGATTTTAACTCATTTAATAAATAGGTAGGATTCAAGTTGAGGTTATTCAGGTCGGGTCGGATTCGAGTTCGACCCGAAT
>KZ451979.1:881658-901074 GCA_002786265.1 Apostasia shenzhenica
AGAGAGAGAGAGAGAGAGAGAGAGAGAGAGAGAGAGAGAGAGAGAGAGAGAGAGAGAGAGAGAGAGAGAGAGAGAGAGAGAGAGAGAGAGGATAAAGAAGATAAAAATAAAATTTTAAAAAATTTAAGATAAAATATTTTTAAATATTGACATAAATCATTAAGTAGAAAATGTAATATAATAATCAAAATTTATAAAAAAATTTAGTATAATAATGTTTTTAAATTTTTTTAATAAATTTTTAAAAGTTATAAGTTAAATAGTAATTATGAGTTATAAATCAAACGAGGCACACAACATATGAAATATTAAAGGGATATTTACCTATATGTCATACCATTTTACTTTATTTATGCATTACCTATTCATTCTTAGTTAATTACGTTATGCACACTCAAAATATTATAAAATCTTACATACACACACTTAAATTAAAATTCAGTCGAAATCTATTTGAAAAAAAATAATTCGTTAATAAATCATTAAAATTACATTTTTACCTTTAATAGTACATTTTTTTTCTTCCTCGATGTTACACTAAAGCGCTGATCTGTCCTAAGATCAATTCACGTCGCAGATGTCTCCCTCCCTTGCCTCTACCTAAACATCAAAGTTTTAAGATTTTCACTCAAAATATATTTAAATAACCTTAAAATAATATGATGAACGATTCAGATTTTTTGTAACCTAACTATAGTTAGGTCATTGGAAAATTATAATTGCTCATTATAATGAAAACAAGTGAAAGTGTGTATATATAAGATTTTATAATATTTTGAGTGTGCATAATATAATTAACTAAGAATAAATGGGTAACACATAAATAAAATAAAATAGTGTGGCATATAGGTAATTATCCCAATATTAAATCCTACAAATCACCGAATTTATGCATATTATTTGCCAGTTATCCTTATTCATTAATTTTAACATCCTATCACCATCAGATCATGAGTTTCACATCTTTGAGGGTTAAATTTTAGATAAAAAATATTTTATTTTATAAATTTAATAAAAAATTAATATTAAAAAGTACAAAAAATAATAAAATAAAATTAATTTTAATATTATTATTTATTTTAAATATAAAATAAATTTAAATTTTATAATTAAAATTTATATTAGACTGAAAAAATAGCTCAAATCAAACGAGCCCAAAGCAAATTAGTGAATATTTTGTATTATTTTATCGCTAGAAATTATGAATTTTAAAAAAAGATTTTTACGGCGGTGCCATAATAAATCTTAGTTAATTATAAAGCATATATAAGTTTCGGTATTTTAATATAAACAAAGCATTAATCGCTTCTGATTGATCTAATTTAACTCATAAATAATTACAGATATACCAACTTACACATAAATTTGAAGATTAAAAATATTCATTAAAATTAATAAAACATATCTTCTTAACACACAACACTTTCATTATAGAATTTAATATTTGAAATTTGTTAACTACATACACCTAAATTTATAAATTTTGACTGTTATATACAAATAAATAAGCTTTGGTTGTGACATACTAATAAAAAAATATATTTATACATAAATCACAAAAAAAATTTATATTACATTCATTGCATCTGGATCCACGCCAACTCTTTTGGAGCGTACACATGGAAGCTTATGTGGCGTCAGCATCACAGGGCTTTGCATTGAACAGAAGAGATATCAGCCTAGGGGTGGCAATTTGTACCCGTACCCGATAAACCCGCCCCGACCCGCCCCTAATGGGACAGGTATGAGTACTCAAATTTTACCCGGAACACCCGCCCCGCCCCGCCCCGTACACGTCGAAGACCCCAAGCCGAAAGGATCACATCGAACTGGGCGGATGCTTGGTGAAGTACGGTGGACCGTACTGCCTTAAAGAGGTATGGTCCTTCCTGCCTTTGGACTGCGCTGTCCGCACACCGTACAATTGAGGTCAGTCCGCGCCTACCTTGCAGGCATTGATGGTTTGAGACACGGGCTGAAGCCCATTCCGTTGAAGTAACTTTACAGGATAGATCAGAATATAAAGATCTCATTGTAACAGGAAAAAGATACGGTGTGGGACTGTTTTCCCTCCTCTTCACCTTTTTTCTCCTTCCTGAACCCACTAACTTCTGGACTATTGCTGTAATCTCACAAATAACATGACGTTAGTGAAAATCTTTAAAGCCTCCTAAAAAGGAGTCGTGGTTTTTTTGCTTAGTCGGATTTCCACGTAAAAAATTCTTTTGTTTTTCTGGTTATTTCTTTGTCACAACAATTTTTTTTTTTATAAAATTATATTATAGAGTAATTATTAAAATTTGTGTGATATCCGTGTTAATTAAATGGGTTAATAGCAGTTAGAACATTTTAGTTTGAGCTTATATGTAATTAGATACATCTAATTTTTAAAATTAACAAGATTAGCCCTTTTATTTGAAATAATATATAAATAGGTCTATTAATATTAATAGATGAACCTAATGAATAATATTTTTTTAATTAATAGAGTAATTTAATTAACTTAAAAGTTATATCAATATTTTAGATGAATATAATATTTAATTTAATTTAATAATTAAATATAATATTTTTTATTGTGTATCATTATTAAAATCGAATGATTTATTTGTATGGTATATCAAACTTGATGGCTAATTTAATTAATTTAAAAATTACAGTGACTTAATTGCATGTTGGCACAAATTAGAGGTACTGAATTGCTATTTAACCTTTATAAAAAAAAAAGATAAATTGCACAGGAGCCCTGAGGTTAGAATGACACTGCAGATAAATCTCACATTTTGAAAAGTCTAGATTTGGGTCCCGAATTTGTGTTTGCGCTGTCATTCGATCCCTTGTTTTAAATATCACTTTTTTGGATGGTCCAATTAAACAGTAATAATTAAATTTGACTGTTAGTCATATTTATATAGACCAAAATGCTCTTATAATTCTCTCGAAATTTTTTAAAATAATATGAAGAATGAGTAAAAAATTTGAGGGTAAAATAGTAAAAAATTAGTAAATTTCAAACGTGGGACCAAACGGTAGCACAAACACAAACTCGGGGACTCAAATTTTTCAAAACGTGGGACTTATTTGCAGCATCATTCTAACCTCAGGCCTGTGCAATTTACCTAAAAAAAATCTCAAATAAAACGCCCTTTTGAAAATTACCCCTCCAGGCTCCAACCCAGAGCCCGCCAATGTCGGAGATGATTGGAGCAACGCGAGAATCGTGAGTGAGGAACTGTCTCCCCTTCCTCTAATCGCTCTCCATGCCTACAAAATCCCCCGCCGCGGCCCCTTCTTCTCTCCGATCCCCGCCGGGCCTCTCGATCGCGTTCTTCATCTCCTCGAAACCTATCGCCGATTGAGAAAGACAGAGAGGCGGCAATGGCGCTGTCGGAGAGCTCTCGCCAATCCCTCATTCCCAGCTTTCTCTACTCGCCGTCATCCCCTACCGGGAGACTCCTCGCCCGAAGCCCTAGCTTGCCGGCGGTGAACACTCCAGCGATGCCGGCAACGCCGTCCCCGTCCCCGTCCCCACCGGATTTCACGATTGAGGCCCCAAGCGAGCCGAGGAAGATCAAAATGTACTCGCCGACGTTCTATGCGGCCTGCACCGCCGGCGGCATCCTCAGCTGCGGCCTCACCCACATGGCCGTCACTCCTCTGGATCTCGTGAAGTGCAATATGCAAGTAAGGCATCTCTAGGGATTTGTAGTTTCATTTCTTTTTCTTGTTAGCTCTCTGGCATCCCTTTGGTTAGAGAAATTATTGCGTTCACGCCAATCACGCTGCGCCACGCAGGTGAGCCAGCCTCACAGCATTCTGGCGCAGCGTGAGCCAGTCTCACGAAAAATTATTGGGTGCGGACGGGGCACCGTTCGGACTGGGCGCCACGTGTACCCGGACCCAGCTGTATGGCACACGTGGCGCCCTCTGATTGGGTTCCGGACGGTGCGCCGTCCGAACCCAATAACTTCTCCAGCCTCACAGCATACAGAATGTTGTAATGTGTTAGGACACCAATCTCCTAAACGAACCATCCGGTTGACCAACCAAACGCTCCACCATACGATCAGGCCATCTCAGTTGGCCAGCGAGATTATGAACTTAATTAGTTATGAATCGGTTTTAAAAATTTTAAATGAGCCCAAATGCAATATTTTTAGTTTTATGAATTTATGTGAAATAAGAGGTCGCTTAGATGTAATTATCTCAATAAAAAAATATAAAATTAGGCAGCCACAAAGATGAAAAAACCAATGAGTTTTTTTAAAACAAGGCTTTGGATTTTAGTTTGAAAAAATTAATAATACTTTCTATTTTGTTGGTGCCCAAATTAGTTATACTTATTTTTTAAAAAAAAAATAAAGTAGTCTACAATTTCAATACATCAATAAATTTTATTTAATATTTTTATAATTAACTAACTTTTTTTTTTATCATATTTATTTTAAAAAAAAACTTTATATTTTTTTAAAAAAAATAAAAAAATAGCTATGATTAATTTAGGCACCAACTAAACAGAGGTTTAGAGATTCAAACAAAAGTATTTAGAAATCACAATGCTACTTAATATTATTTCCTAACCAATGAATTCACCAACCTATTTTTTATTACGATTTGATTTCTTAATCAATACATGCCATAATTTTCATAATTGTTTTATTTAAATGTGGACATTTATGAGAAAATTACATACATATAATTAAAATTTAGCTATTTTATATATTTAATTGTCAAATATTTAATAATACATATTTGTCATAAAAATTCTATAAAATTACAATTTTTATTACATATATGTCATAATTTTATAACATAAATTGTGCATGAGTTGTAAATTTTATATGTTTTTTTTTGTTAATATATAATATTAAATATTTAAGTATTAAATATATAAAATAATTAAATTTAGTAAAATGCAAGCAATTTATCCAACATTTATTTGGTTTTATTGGGCTCTTTCAATCTCCTCCTCTGAATGATTTGATTTAATACATGGACTCATCTTCCACATGATTGAAACAGAGGGTTTGTGGTTCTTTTTCGTTAAAATTATGCGTGAAATAAATTAACCCTCGTGGGTTTGCAGCGTAATTGCCAATTAAATTGGAGAAATAATGATGGTAAAAAACACAAATATAATTTTTTTTTTTGGATAACTGACAAATTTAAACGGGAGAAGCACCACGATGGAGAAAACTGTGTGGAAACATCTTATACTAATAGTCTGGTTCTCGATCTCAAATGATTTATTAACCGATTGTTAGAACCTTCTCTAACACCCCTCGCCTAAGAGCAGCCCAACTGCGGCCCCTCGCCGAAGAGCTGCCCAACGGCGACCCCTCGCCTAAGAGCAGCCCAACGGCGGCCCCTCGCCTAAGAGCTGCCCAACGGCGGCCCCTCGCCGAATAGTAGCCCAACGGCGGCCCCTCTCCTAAGAGCAGCCCAACGGCGGCCCCGCGCCTAAGAGCCAATTTCTCTCTGTGGTGGTGCATTTTTTGCATCAACACCGATAAATCGGAATGTTCTGCTCTGCTGTTGCTTATTGTTCATCCCATCATTTTCATTTCCATGAAGCTGAATGCCACAGAGATATGTTGAGATTTCAAATACTAGGGACCATTTCAAATTATAATTGAAATTTAAGACTATTATACATGCTTCGCATTGGAGTTTAGCTATATATGTTGCCTATCTGTTTAGGCGGTTTAGGTATTTTGTCAGCTGTGGATGTGATTGCTTATATTTTTTATGCTTCTTGCCACCATATTAGCTTTCTTAAAACTCATTTTTTTTCTGTGTGGGTTGTCCATCGATTGCTCTGACATTGACTCTAGAGTATGTGAGATTTCATCTTGGTGCTCCGGTGAAGTAGTCATAGCCGTTTCATTTGAAGTAGTTTCCCCTTGCAAACCTCAGTTTGCTTTGGCTGCTCACTTCTATAATTAGGTTGTTGCCCATTTTTCGTGTTGACCCAATGCTTTTATCACGTTCTAGATTAGTGCTTGAGTGTCTGTTTATTGATCATGTTTAAGATCTCTTATCAATTATATTATTGTCAGGTTATAATCAATTATTTTCATTAGTTGGGTATCGTGTTATTCTTCGCTATTGTTTATTAATACTTATGATTTATGGCGATTGATATTGTCCTTTTTGTCATATTGAACTCTTGGATATTTGAGGTGACCATGCTGCACACTATGCATCTCATCAGCCTAGTTATGTTTTTTAATATGATGTGGTATATAATGCACTAGTTCATGTTCTTGGTTGTTGCGTTGTGAGATTTCTTTAGGCTTTCAAGTATCTGAATCTCATGCCGTCTTTCTTATAGTTGATCTGAGGGAGTTGATCTCTACTTGAACATCATGAACATTTTAATTTATAGTTGATTTGTTCTTGATGGTTTTCCTTCTAGGAAGTTTGCTCGTCATGCTGCTGCAAGCACTTAGTTGCTTGTCAACCTCACACTGTTGACTTATTCGCACTCAACACTTTGGATTATTTAACTTCTACGTTGTTTTATTATTCACACGTGTGCTACATCTCAGAATAATAGTCAACTTATGCAAAAGACTTAATAGTTTCTCTTTTGTCCTCCATCGTATCTACTTAACTATTCAACCGAGCATTACTGCTCGATCATTAAGCTGCATGTTATAAGATGGGAATGCTTTCTAGTTTAGCTTTGTAATTTCTGTATTTGAATCTTTTATATATAACTAGTATAATTTTATGTATTATGTGGATATTCTGTTAAAATTGTTATACTTCATTATTATAAACAAGAATAAAGCAGATCTTGTTTGTAATTTTTGAACATCTGAATAGATATTCTCAGCGCAGAAGATTCGCAAAACCACGTGAATGAATCTACATGCTTCTTCTTCTTCTTCTTCTTCTTCTTCTTCTTCTTCTTCTTCTTCTTCTTCTTCTCTATCCTGTCTATTAATTGGATCATCTTTTCTCAGATCAATCCTGCAGTATACAGAAGCATCTCTTCAGGATTTGGTATCCTCCTCAAAGAGCAAGGCGTGAAAGGCTTCTTCAGGGGTTGGGTGCCAACGCTGCTCGGCTACAGTGCTCAGGGTGCATGCAAATTCGGCTTCTATGAGTTCTTCAAGAAGTACTATTCTGACATCGCTGGGCCGGAGAATGCTGCAAAATACAAGACCTTAATCTACCTCGCCGGCTCTGCCTCTGCTGAGCTCATTGCCGATGTTGCTCTCTGCCCCATGGAGGCGGTGAAGGTTCGGGTCCAGACTCAGCCAGGCTTTGCCAGAGGCCTGACCGATGGGTTCCCTAAATTTCTCAAAGCTGAAGGCCCGGCTGGGTATGATTCTTCGTTGCTTCTTCTCTAATTTATTTTCAAGTTTAGTCATTAGCATTTATAGAATAATTTTTTTTATCCAAATTATTAATTCGAAATTCAACCCGCTCTATTTATCCGATCATGAGGCAATCTAATCCGATTATCCTATTAAACAAAATAGTTTTTTACCCAAAATATTAATTCAAAATCTGACATGCTCTATTTATATATCTAGCAGGTTGGATCTGGGTCAGCACTGATCCGATTCAGTAAAAATTCAATCCAATTTTTTTAATAATATTATATAATTTTATTAATTTTTGTAATAACATTTTCTTTTATTAAAACAAATAAATATAAAAATAAAGTATAAAATTTAAGATTAAATTTTTATTTTTATTTAGTGATATAAAATTTTATTAGACGACTATATGGTTATTAATTTATGTAATATTTGAATTACTTTTGATTAATTTTATTAAAATTATGATTTTATAGATTTTTTAAATAATACTTTTACCTATATTATCACTCTTATTTTAATATATATATATATATATATATATATATATAAATGTTTAATTTTCTATTAAATTATACAATTATTAGTCAAAAAATGATATCTAGATTACATAACATAGCACCAAAATAACAACGAACCAAATGCCCTCTTACTCATTTGTTTACGTTAGTTATTTCTTGCAAATTCTCATTATTATAGATATTAAAATTAGTGCAATTATGTCAAATCGAGTAGGTCTCGGGTCTATCCTTGTATTTAAGTTTAGGTTAAATATAGGTGCCGCCAAAATATAATAAAAGTTACGAATTTAAAGATTCTTCATTGAGATTCCTAAATTTTAAAATAACTTTCATTTACCGTCCATTAAATAAAATTATTTTTAAATATGAAATGAGAGAAATGCTTTTCATTTACAAAATAATTAATTATATAATATCTTGTGCCTATTTTGAGAAAGTCAACTGAATTAGAGATATATGTCCCTTCTGGTTAAATTTTGTAACATTTTATTGAGTGATAATATTTAATTTACTTGTTCTTTGTATTTAATGCAAAATAAATTTCTGAATTTCAAGAGAGGGAGAAGGAGAGAGAGGGGAAAAACTAAAATAATGTAAATATATATATATATTTTAAATTTTAACAGATGAAACTGGAATAAAATATTTTAAAACTTGGAGCTTTAAAACATGAACTGATATGAAAAAAAAAAAAAAAACATGAACTGATATGAAATACTTACAGCTGAATTATGAGTGACGTGACTTTGACATGCAGATACTATGATGAAATTTGCGTCTTTTGAGACGATAGTGGAGATGATGTACAAATACGCTATTCCCACTCCGAAGGATCAGTGCAGCAAAACTCTTCAGCTGGGAGTCAGCTTTGCCGGTGGTTATGTTGCCGGCGTCTTCTGTGCTGTTGTTTCACATCCTGCCGACAACCTCGTCTCCTTCCTCAACAACGCCGGAGGAGCCACCGTTGCCGACGTGAGTACATTTATTAGAAGTCTTTATCTGCAAATCATTCTTCACAAAATTAATGGCAACGCATGGCTTCATCTGCAGGCTGCGAAGAAGCTGGGCCTCTGGGGACTTTTCACTCGAGGTCTTCCTCTTCGCATAGTAATGATCGGAACCCTAACGGGAGCACAGTGGGGAATTTATGACGCATTCAAAGTGTTCGTGGGACTGTAAGATGATACTGAATAACTCTAGCTGCTCATCAGTTTGTTTTTCAGCACTCAAAACTCTTTTCGTGATCGATTCTCTCCTTTCAGGCCAACAACAGGAGGAGCTGCCCCGGCGGCGCCGGCAAAATGAGCTTGGCCTGAAAAGATTAGCTGTTTGTTGATTATTTTTTTTTTATTCATGAGAATTGTTTGACAGGGAGAGAGCATAACCAGACCGATCATGAATCACTGCAGAAGCAATTGAGATCAGTATTTTTGTTGAAAATGGTAATTAATGGATTGTGGTTAATAAAGGAAGTATTTGGTAGAAACTTGTAGAATTACTTGATATTGGAGTAGCACAATCATGTAAGATATTGTGAAATAATACGCAGCGGAAAATTCGGATCGCCGGACGTATAGTTGGTCAAATAAATCGTGCCAGATAAGTATGAGAAATAATGATAATAAAAGAACGAAGCAACCACAAGAATTACGTGGTTCGGAGGTATTCCTCCTACATCCACGGGGAGAGCATAGAGAGACTTTATCATGTAGAAAATCAGATAGAAAGAGAACTGTTGTGAGGATAAGTACTTTGAAGTGTAATTATTATCTATATGTTTTGTGGGTATCTTATTGTAATTGTACCTGTCTTTAAATACATAATGAAATTAGGGTTGATATAACCCAATTATTCCAAGTAGAACCTTACATCAATCACCTGGTTCTCGATCTCAGACGGGATACAGAAATTGGATCTTTTCTTATTTCAGATTAGACAATCCAATCGTTCCTTGAGCCTCAGATGATTGCCTCCAGATTCCTACGAAATCACCTCCGTAACCGACAAAGAAGATCCAATGGAAATCACTGCAAAAATCCTGATAATCCCACTTCTTCTCTGTTTCTCTCTCTCTCCAATTTTTTCAGCTTACCTGATCATCCCGTATTTATATTGATAGCCTATAACAAATTCTGTATCTGATTTCCATAAAAATCTCAACAGCTTAACAAATAATTCTTATAATTAGGATTATTTAATTATTATTCAAATCACATTTTAATAGTAAGATTGGGTTAAAAAGATTCTTCGATGAAAATCGAAAATCCAAAACAACCAACAATAGAAGCAAGAACAAAGATGTAAAACATCAAAGAGAAGAGAAAAGATACTGGGTACTAGGATTTTATGTGCAAACCCTTGTTGGATTGAGCCACAGACAGCAGTACTGGAGAAAAGTTTCATTAATTTACATAGGAGTGAAGGGATTACAGTTAATAGTGTGAAGAAAAAGATGAAATATATAGAGCTCTCTTTACTCAATGACAGGATGCATACATAGAGAAGCTAATGCCAAAAACCAAAATTTTATCCTCTCATATTGAAGAGATAAGAGAGTGATAGGGCATATAACATAATGATTCTTGAATTTTGCATAACCTGAGCTATGATGATTTTCAATATAACATTAGCTTTGTCGTGCACAATGACTCCGGCCTGAGCCACAAAGTTGCTATTGATTTCTCTTTCTAAGTAGTCATGAAAATTTTCAGTTGATAGTTGTAATTGAATCTGAGATAACACTTTCCGCTTTTTTTTCTCTTCCATTCTTCAACTGATATAGTTGAGGATGTCCAATTTCTACCGAGCAAAGTGTAGTCTAGATCCAACCAAAATAACATCACCTTCATCTTTACTTGCCACAAAGCAAGTCTCGTATTCCTATTCAAATTTCAATGTTGCACTTCACGGTCACGATTAAACCTCCCCCTTGATCTTAGCTCTAACACTAGTTTATTGATATAGTGCAATAGTAGAATACTAAACTAAATGATTCTTCAACAAAACCAAAAAAGATAAAGCCAACAATAGAAACCAGATTACCAAAGTAAAATCATAAATTGAAGAAGATAGCAGACACTGAATTTATATGTGGAAACCTTCTAAGAAAAAATCAGAGAGAGCAAAGAAAAGCTTCAGTAATCAAAGATGAAATAAAAAGAAAAGCTTCAATATCAAAGAAGAAATAAGGGAATAATACTTACGACAAGCTCTTTCACACTCGTTAGTGCAACACATAGAGAAACCCACATACTGTTTGATGCACGGAAAAAGAAACTCATGCTGCATGCATGCATCCTTAAAAAACCTAATGTTAACACCTTATATATAGAGGAGAGAAAAAAGTGACAGAATATAGCATAATTATTCTCAAATTTTTGATAATCTCCTTATCTCTATCAACATCTGAAAGATAGTTATTATGACACTTGCAAATTCTAGGCTATGATCTCGTCTGGAGCGTTGATACAAGTCAAAAAAGTTCATTTTTTTTTACTTCCATGATTTTTGTCTTTAACAATCCATCTTTCAAACTTCAGCTAAGTAGGTTATTCACAACTAGATTGACATCCCTTACTTCTTTTGAGCTAGATGTCAAAAGAATCGAAGTTTCAAAAAAACAACTTCTCCTAGAAATTTTCAAGAGTTTAAGTCACAAACATGCTCTATAGTGAAAGGCTACCATTTTCCTATTATAATCCAAAAACAAAAAAAAAGTTTAAGAGGAAAGTTACTTTTTTTTTTTAATAGCATACAGGGAAATTACTTTAAGGAAGCCAAATTAAGGCTAACGAACAAGTGTGGACACCATTAAACCTAAAAGTCTAGGCCAATGGAGATAAGGGTAAAGACTTCTATATTAACAGCTCAACTTTATTGTTGATTATTTAATATGAGATAATTTTTATGTGCATCCCAACAATTCTCTTATCGCATCACATGAGAATTCACAATATTGGATTTACTCTCCTTCCGCTTAGGTCATTTACCTATCTAGTGCATGCCACCAAGAGTCCACTCAACCATCCTTGGAGGTTGGTGGGAGTGTCCCAACTTATAAAATTTTCTACAAAGAACCATATTGTATGCTAAGTACGTCGTGGGGATAAGGATCAATATTGAATCTGACAACCAGAATGATATCACATGCTGAATCAAAATTCAAATTTAAATTGATTAAAGTTAATTGAAAATTTTCATATTAGTTTTATCAAATTTGATTTGATTCAGAGCAAATTTGGGAGATTTGGACACTTGTCATATTTAAAACTGATTTTATTTTATTATAATAGAATTAGTTCCATATTTGCTTAGATTTATTTGACATTTTATTTTTAATATTTAATATTATATTATCATGAGATTTCTATATATAGAAGTCGCCTTAAATTGTATGGGAATAATTTATTTTAATAAATAAAATTATATTTGAGTTTTCTCAAAGCATATATATGAGTTAAGAAATCAATATTCTGGCGAAGGAAAATATGAGTGTAGCCTTAGGCGATTATCCTTAAATAGCCTAGTTATCATACCTGAAGAGATAGCTATGCCTAGCAATGCTGGGCAACGTGACTGCCAAACATCGGGATGCTGAACAATGCACATGGTCATTGAAATTAAATTTGCACCCAGAGTCGTCCTCTGTGGCTTTCTGCATAGCATTGTCCTTGTCGTCATGTTTCCCACGATATTCCTTGCCAAGCTCATGACCACAGGCAATGCATCCTTCGGGCCAGGAGCCATGCTAAGATTGTTGCCTGGGGACCACGTAGACGATTGTGATGAAGTGAGGGTTCCATGTGTAAGCACTCACTCAAACTATATCTCAATTTAACTAGTTTCCTACATTGCGACAATTATAAACACGCATGAACAATTCCCCATGAATATACAAGTTACTTAAGGTCCTTAAAAAGGGCTTTCCCTCTCCTTTCTTCGTTAAAAACCCATTTAATTTCTCCGCATTAGTACCACTTATGTCAAGCGGAAACAAGACAATAAATTTCCAGGGACCAAAATTAGAGTTCAAAAGTATCAAGGCAAAAAAGACATTGCGCTAACCGGAAGAAATTTCAAATTATGCCAAGAAAATAACCCTATCAATAACGTATCACTTTCCTCAATCAAAGGCAAGACAAACAAATGAGTTTAAGGGATGAAAAGATACGAATCAAATCAGTCCAGGCAGAAGTTGAGGATAAGGTTATTGTAAGGATTATCTGAAAGAGCCCCTGAAGGGCATAGGGTGAGAGGTAATCATTAGAGGATGAAGAAGAAGATAATGGAGCAGATGTCTATCGACGGTCACCGCCGGCGCTGCCGTTGTCCGCAACGTCGCTCAGCAGATCGTCGATGCAGAGCAGCGGACCACCTACTCCACGCATCTCCCGCTCCTTCAATCTCTCCCTTTCTTTCATCATCACGATGACCCCCCTTTCTTTGCACTCCAATCCCTTGAAAATTAACTCAAAGTTCTGCTTCGTACACAACTGCATAAAACGAGGCAAAATTATGTTTTGTGCGTAACAATGTTTTAATGACAAATCAATTTCCTCTGATGTAAATTCAGGTGCACTTAATATTTTCAAAATTTTAAATTAATTAAATTAATCTTTTGACTTAAAATAATATATAAATATATCCATCAACTTATTAAAATACTGAATAAAAAATATTTTTTTAATTAATAGATTAAATTACACATTATATTTATCTAAATCATTACTATAATATTTAAATTAATTAAACTAATTATTAATTAAAAAAAATATTCATTCAATCTTTTTATTATCTCAAAATAAAAAATTATTAAATATTTTAAAATTGAAAAAAATGTAATTACACATATTTAAAAATTAGAAAATTTAATTGCTATTAATTTTTTTCAGGATAGAATTTAGTCCATGATAAAGTTAATTTAGGTTAAATTATTAATTCGTTTTATAATTTATTTAAAATTATATTTTAATTTATGATTTTTTTAATATTATGATTTTTGAAAACTTACTAATAAATCTCTATAGTTAATATATGCATCTAGATCCTTTCAACGTTATCTCCCCTAAAATTCAAAATTTTCATCAACATATTATTTAATTTTTAAAAACATTCTATCGCTATTTTTATTCAATATATGCATGTAAATCCTTTGATTTTTTTAAAAGGCAGTTTATTTGTGAAATTATTTAATATTGAGAAAAAAAAAATTTGTTGTGCTATTTTTTTATTTTAAAATTTACGAAACAATAGAAATAAAATTAATATATTTTAAAAATATGCATAAAATTTGAAATAAATTTAATTTTTTATTTTAAATTTTATATAAATTGTGAAATAAAATTAATTTTATATTAAAATTTGTGTAATTATAATCCTTATACATATAGCATAACAAGATCCGAATACTTTGATACTACTTTTGTTGTAATATTTGTAGGGTCTTAAATTTTACTCAAAATTAAACGATTGCTTGAAGCTCATTTTTTACTTAAAATATCATTTTTTACTTAAATGTAATACATTTATAACATGAATGATTGTTACCGCTGTAATACTTGAAATAAATTTTTCGCTGTTACGTACACAAAGCCAAATAAATAGCTCGAATAAACAGTACTCGACTCGAGCCGAACTCTACTCGAGCTCGAAAAATTAAATCTCAAAATGAGATCGAGTTGGTGGAGGTGGACTGATTTGAGGTTCTAATTTGTAGCACATTTATTATAACAAGTAATACTGAACTTCTATAATTGTTGGATATTTTCTTCTTTTTTTTCCTGAAAGTGGTGCGCCAGGGCCTTGAAAATGTCAATAATTTTTTTTTCCTGAGGACGAGCATAATTGCCAGCCTCTTAGCTGCATCAATGTCTACTGCGCATGTTCATCTTAAATTTCACGGGTACGCGTCGATCGTCAACCAGGAGATCAATAGATCGATGCTCATTCGAGAAAAAGGGCAGGAATATTTACGCACCTAAACCGTGAGCAGAGGCGCTTCGTCAATGGAGAAGTGAAACAGGGGAAGATGATGAGAGCTTTTTGCAGAACGAAACGGAGAGGAAAAGCCCAGCGTCATCAGCCCACGGCCTCCTCATCTCAAAACAGAGAAGAGAGAGAGAGAGAGAGAGAGTCACGGGTTTGCCTTGAAATCTGAGTCCGCCCTTCTCTTCTCCGCCAAAAGCTTCCAAACAGAGCGACACATATTCTCTTCTCTCTCTCTCTATCTCTCGATAAATAAACAGAGCAGCCACGCACTCCCTCACATTGCATCTGGGAAAGAGAGAGAGAGAGAGAGAGAGAGAGAGAGAGAGAGAGAGAGAGAGAGAGAAGATGGTGGAGAGAACCTGGCCGGAGAACGAAGGGGAGGGAGTGAGGGAGCTGCCGGCGCCGTTTCTGACGAAGACGTATCAGCTGGTCGACGACCCTTCGACCGACCACATCGTCTCCTGGGGAGATGACCGGGTCCCCACCTTCGTCGTCTGGCGCCCGCCGGAGTTCGCCCGCGACCTCCTTCCCAACTACTTCAAGCACAACAACTTCTCCTCCTTCGTCCGCCAGCTCAATACCTACGTACGTCAGTATTGCGTTTACATTCTGTTTCTCTTCTCCGTCGTCGACTGATTCTTTTGCTCTGCTACGTCGGCAGGGATTTCGGAAGGTCGTTCCGGAAAGATGGGAGTTTGCCAACGAGTTCTTCAGAAAGGGCGAGAAGCACCTCCTCTGCGAGATCCACCGCCGGAAAACATCCGCCACCGTGACGCCAGCCAACTCGCCGCCGCCGCCGCAGTCGCCTTTCCCTCCGCTTTTCCAAATCCCCTTTGATGACTACCACCACTATCAGCAGCATCTCGCAGTCGGTCCCGTCAGATCCGCCCTCACTGGAGACGGGGGTGCGGGATCGCCGGCGGCGGCTCTGATAAAGAAGAACGAGCGGCTGCGGCAGAGCAATGCGGCTCTGTTATCTGAACTGACCCACATGCGCCGCCTGTACAACGACATCATCTTCTTCGTCCAACACCACGTTCAACCGGTTGCTCCCAGCTCCGCGCCTGATCCCTCTTTCCCTTTCAACGGTTCGTTCTCCCGCCGGCGCACGCCACCGGCAGTCCTCAACTCCGGCGGAAGCGCGACGTCTAGCAGCTCACTCACCATTGCCGACGAACCCCCACCGCCGCTGGAAACGGAAGGAAAAGACTCTGGGAGCAGCGGAAGTCCGGCGAAGCTCTTCGGAGTCATTCTCGGCGCAAAGAGAGCGGAAGCTCCGGCCGAGCCAGCGCCTCCCTCCACCAAACCGCGGTTAGTCTTGAACGAGGATGGCTTGGGCGTTGGCCGAAGCCCCTGTTCGTCTTCTCTGTAACTCTCACCTCATTCTGAAATGGCAAGTTTGTTTAGCTCCGGAACTTCATCGATCTCTGAAAGTTTGAACGATTTCAGCCAAGAAAAAAATGTTGGTAATTTTATTCATAATTTAAAAATGAATGACCACTATATGTTATACATAATTTTTTTATATAAAACTTTAAAAATTATTACTCCAATGAAACATTTGAAATTAATTTTTGCAACTCGTTTTATCCAACTTCCCATATTTCAAAAAAAAAAAAATCAGATTATGAAGAAAATAAAACATTAAAGATGTGAAAAAAAAATGGTTTATAGATTGGAAATATTTTATTAATGTACAAGCATTATTTATTAAAAAAAAAAAAAGATGCAACTACATCGAATGCTTCATTATTCTTTAAAATTTTAAGGGCTATTTTATAGGGCTACATAATATTGTTCTAGAAAAACAAGGGGCATTTACTTATGTTATTTAAAATTAAGAGACTTATGTATAAAATACAAAATTCTAAATAAAATACAAATTTTAAATTAAATCTTTTTAAAAAATTTTAAATAGTTCTTTATCTTATTACGTATGATTCATAATTACATAAAAAATATTTTTATTTTATTAAATTAAATTTAAATTGAATTACATAAGTTTAATTAATAATAATTAAAACTTTTATTTTGTAAGTTTATTTTTTAATTTTTAAGATTTGAGAATAGTATTAAAGCAATTTAGAGGTTTAGATTTTTGATTTTAAGTTTTAGTTTTGAATTTTAATACTTAGGATTAGAGTTTAATAAGAATTTTAGTATTTTTTAAAATTTAGCGTGAAATCTATAATTTATTCAGAATTTTGACTTTGTATATAAATACTTTTTTAAAATTTTAAATAATATGTATATATATATATTAAGTATATGATATATTAGTAATTATTTAAATAATAAATATTTTTTAGGCATATTTACACATATATTTTTTAATTCTCCTTCAATTATATATTAAATCTCTTATTTTTTATTTTACAATTTAACATTCAAATTTTTCAAAAAAATAATATATGTAGGTCTTTTTCAAGACTTTTGAAAGTTTTTTTTACTAATTATGTTTTTTTAAATACTCATTATTAATAAATATGTATATATAAAATATTATAAATATATTTGTGTATATATATATATACTATCAGTTTTTATTTTTAAAAAATTTTGAAGAGATAAATTATAAAATAAAAAGTGGCATTTACATACATACCTCTTAATTCATCTTGAATTACATATTAAATTCCTTATTTTTTAATTTTATAATTTTACCCCCTAAATCATCCAAAAATAACATATTTAGGCATTTCTCAAAATTTTTAAAAGATTTTTTTTACTGATTATAATTATTTAGATGTTTATTACCAATAATATGTAATCTCTTAATTCATCTTGAATTACATATTAAACTTCTTATTTTTTAATTTCATAATTTTGCCCTCTAAATCATTCAAAAATAATATATTTAGGCCTTTCTCAAAATTTTCAAAAAAAAATTTTGCTGACTATAATTATTTAGGTGCTTATTATCAATAATATGTATATATAAAATATTATAAATATATTTATAAATACATGTATTCTATCAGTTTTTATTATTAGAAATTTTGAGGAGTGAAATTATAAAATGAAAAAATAAAAAATTTAATATATAATTTAAGATAAATTAAGAGGTATGTATGTAAATTTGTAAATAAAAAAGGGGATTTACGTATGGAACATTGAATTCACACAAATTACGTATTTCACCATCGTTTAGTAAATATTACGCATATCACATTCTCCTTATTGTTACAATAGAAATGTAAAGCCCATAAGCAATATAAGGAGAGTGTGATATGCGTAATATTTACTAAATGATGGTGAAATGCGTAATTTGTGATTATTTCAATGTTCTGTACGTAAATGCCCTAATAAAAAAATAAGAAATATAATATATAATTAAAAAGTGAATGCTCCCATTTTTTTATTGATATATATCTGAAACGGGGAACGTGATGGTTCCGATAGATTCTCGTCTCCATGCTGTGAAGAGAAGCCGATCAGCTCAGCCCACGAGTTCTCCTGCGGGCGCTTCAGCGGCTCCGCGACTGCGCGCGCGCGAGTAGCGAGAGAGAGAGAGAGAGAGAGAAGAAGAAGAAGAAAAGGAGAAGTACGGCGGTGGTGGTCCTGATCAGAACAATGAACGGCTGTGATTTCCGGGCCGATCTTCATTTAATATTTTTAATAAATTAACCTTCTGTAGCACCAGGGAAATTATTCTCATGCCTGCCACTCTGAGCCCCGTCTGAGCCGGACTTACCCTCCTCCTCCTCCTCCGTTCGCACCGAAGCTTTAAAGCGAGTTTGACCGACCCCACCCCCTAGACTTTGACATTTTTGTCAGTTCTCAAAAGATCTTTCCGATTCCTTCTTTTCTATTCCACCTCTCCTTCGCTCAACTGCAGGCCCGCTAACAAAAATTATTGCCTTTCGCCTTACACTCATCAGCCAATCACATCGCGCCACATCACTATCATAAAAATATTAGTTATAATTACCTACATGCCACACAATTTAATTTTATTTATACCTTACTTATTCATTCTTAGTTAATTACGCTATGCACACTCAAAACATTACAAAATCTTATATACACACATTTGAGTTAAAACTTAATCAAAATCTATTTAAAAAAAATATATTTTGTTAGTAAATCATTAAACTTATATTTTTACTTTTAATGGTAATTTTTTTTCTCTTCCTCAATACTACACTAAAGCGCTGATTTGTCCTAAAATTAATTCACGTCGCGGATATCTCCTTCCTTTGCCACCACCTAAATATTAAGGTTTTAGAATTTTTACTCAAAATATATTTAAATATCCTTAAAATAATATGATGAACGGCTCAGATTTTTTTTAATCTAACTATAGTTAGGTCATTGAAAAATTATAATTACTCATTATAATAAAAATAAGTTAAAATGTGTGTATGTAAGATTTTATAATATTTTGAGTATGTATAGTAATTAACTAAGAATGGATGAATAAAGTATAAATAAAATTAAATTATGTGGCATGTAGGTAATTATTTCTTAAAAATTTTGGTATTAAATATATAAAATAATTTAATTTTAGTAATATATATATATATATCTAATTATCCTGAAACATAAATAGTATATTCGTAAATATAAATTTT
>KZ451979.1:901084-914596 GCA_002786265.1 Apostasia shenzhenica
ACCCTCGGGTCCGAGGTTACGAGGGATGATCCTGGAACGTCGTGGTCGATGGTTGAGTGAATTCTCGTGCCCGAGGTTTGACCTAGGTCAATAGTCCTGCAAAACTGGAAGCTGAGTCAGCAAATCAATCAATCAAGTACAGACCCGTCAGGCGCCACGCGTTCGGCCAGGATGCAGCGCAGGAACCACGTGTTAACAATTATATAAAAAAATGATTATTAATGCAATAAATTTAATGATGTGGCTGTATTTTGCTCATATTTATGTTTTTGAATCTTCGATAGCACATTTTTGCATGTCATATAAATAATGTACTTAAAATATTAGTCCAAAAAAAAATACATTATATTATTCTATTTTTATAATAATAATAATAAATTAAATCTTTATTCTAGTAGATGAGATTAGCTACATGGATCCTTTTTTTTTCATTACACTTACCTTCAAATATATAAGATAATTCTTTAAAGTTTTTTATCACATTTTTTTAAATATTTTCTCTTTTTTTTTACATGAGCAAAATTTAATAGTTTAATTTTTCTTACTAAAGTTTCTATTAGCTAACGATTTAGATGTTCCAACCATTTAACTCAACTCTCTCTAAAATATATTAGCACATATTTAAAGTAAAAAAAAAAATAGCTTTTTTTTATAAGTTTTGTCATAAATTATTCCTCTACATTTTATATATAATTAGCCACTATTATTCTTGGTACAAATATTTATCCAATGGAATACAAATAGTTTTTTACTAAATATATGCACATATATATAACTAGTGATATTACTTGATCTTGAGTTTAATTTTGAGTCAAATTCAAGCAAAGACTGAATTTCTCGATATACACTCAAATTAGCTCTAGCTCTAATAATGAGAAGATTCCGTGTACGAGCTAGCACTAGCTCGCTAGAACTCGACTTATTTACAGCTTCAGCCCAAGCTTTGGTGGCAATGCTCCCAACTTCCAAAGCGTCTACAAAAAATGCATTGATTTATGATTTAAATCGAGCAGTTGATTGAGAACATCGCACAAATCTTTCTATTCTTATTTCTCCCTTTGATATCACAATTTCTCTCACTCTACTTAATAACAATAAAAATAGTGTAGTTTAAATTTGAAACTTCCTCACTAGGTTGGAGAATACTATCATAATTCATATTATTTTAACATGTTTAACATTGCATAGCATGTTATATTTCTCCTAGTTTAATAGCTAAGAAATTTACTTTTTTATTGATAGCCCTCCATATTTGATTGGAGCTCGAAAAAATGTTACATTAATATTTCAAAATTTATTTCAAATTCAATATAAATATTAAAATTAATTACTAAAGATTTATATTGTTAACTGCTAATTATATTTTAATTTATGAGTTTAAAAATTTTGTTGATAGGGATAATTACCTACATGCCACACTATTTAGTTTTATTTATGCTTTACTCATTCATTCCTAGTTAATTACAAAACATTATAAAATCTAACATACACACATTTTAACTTATTTCTATTATAATGAGTAATTATAATTTTTCAATAACCTAATTATTGTTATATTACAAAAAATTTGAGCCATTCATCATATTATTTTAAGGATATTTAAATATATTTTGAGTAAAAATCCTAAAACCTTAATGTTTAGGTGGCGGCAAAGGAAGAAGACATCCGCGGCGTGAATTAATTTTAAGGCAAATCAGCGCTTTAGTGTGGTATTGAGGAAGAGAAAAATATATATCATTAAGAATAAAAATATAATTTTAATAATTTACTAACAGAATATTTTTTTTTTCAAATAGATTTTGATTAAATTTTAACTCAAGCATGTGTATGTAAGATTTTGTATTGTTTTGAGTGTGCATAGCGTGATTAACTAAAAATGAATGGATAAAACATAAATAAAACTAAATAGTGTGGCATGTAAGTAATTATTCATTTTTTTATTCTATTTAAAAATTATGATGATAGTATATTTTAAACTTGAGACTGTATAATATTAAAAAAAGCTACATTTTCACTAAATTTAAAAAATATTATATATTACATAATTTTTAATATTAAAAAATTTATTTCATATCATATATAAATATTAATATAATTTCTCAAATCCCTAAAGAACATAAAGAAGAAATTGAAGGAAAAATTCACCAATAGATAATAGGATGACAATTTTATACAAAAATTATAAATTAATTAAAATTTATTTATATTTTATTCAATTTAAATTAACTGTATATTTGTCTAACTCAAAGATAACTTGCCCAAAAAAAATAATCTAAATAATTATAAAGTTTTAAAGTATAATTGAGTAATGTTATATTTATAAATATATTATAATAACTTATATAAAAGAGATAAAATTATAAGTACACAAATAAAATTTATAATTCTATATTCTAATATACTTAATATCTACAATAAATTTAGTTTATAATTATGTCCGGTTAAACTTGAAAATTAACTCAAAATTTAAAAAAAATTAACAAACTTGGATCAAACTCTCAACTCAAAATCAAAATTTTTAATTTCAAATTTAACTCAACTCGCTCTAAACCGACTAGAACACCCCTAATGATCTTCTGAGGTAAAGCTTAAAGTTGAAAGGAGAGCAGGCTGAGTAAAAGAGGGCAAATGATAGGGAAAAGCAATTAAAGCTTCAAGAAAGAAGAGAAGAAAAAAAAAGTTTGAAAGGCCAATATTTTTTTTAAAGAAAAGAAAAGGATGAGATTGGAGGCTCTCTCTATTCTTTCTCGCCTCGTGTTTAAAAGATACAGAATATAAAATGAGATAATTACCTACATACCACACAATTTAATTTTATTTATGTCTTACTCATTCATTCTTAATTAATTATACTATGCACACTCAAAATATTACAAAATCTTACATACACACATTTGAGTTAAAACTTAATTACAATCTATTTGAAAAAAAAAATTGTTAGTAAATTATTAAAATTATATTTTTACTTTTAATGGTATATATTTTTCTCTTCTTCGATACCACACTAAAGCGCTTATTTGCCTTAAAATCAATTCACGCTGCGGATGTCTTCTTCCTTTCCCATCACCTAAATATATATTAAGGTTTTAGGATTTTCACTTTTAAAATGTGTGTATGTAAGATTTTATAATATTTTGAGTGTGCATAGCGTAATTAATTAAAAATGAATGGGTAAGGCATAAATAAAATTAAATTATGCGGCAGGTAGTTAATTATCCCATATAAAATTAGGATATTTACAAACATAATACTATATCTCACTTATTTATATATTAATGCCCTACTTCTTAAATATAACAAGAAAATACATATATTGTATTTTTAAATATGTATTTATTAATATTATAGAGCAAACAAATCTT
The DNA here is from genome assembly GCA_002786265.1 of Apostasia shenzhenica. Taxonomy (NCBI): domain Eukaryota; kingdom Viridiplantae; phylum Streptophyta; class Magnoliopsida; order Asparagales; family Orchidaceae; genus Apostasia; species Apostasia shenzhenica. The sequence continues at coordinate 904,447 of KZ451979.1, forward strand.
GTACATTTAGATATTATCTGGATACCATGCATTTTTAAAAATATTAAATTCGCTATCTGTCTGGGGTGAGCAACGTATTCGAAACTTAAAACTCGTTCTTATTTTGCTTGAATTGAATTCGGTTCAAGTTTTATATGACTTGAAATCAACTCGCTCGAAATAAAATCTATTCAACTAGCAATCGACCTGATATCTGTATAATGATATGTATATATACAGGCTTTTGGGATGCATATTAATATATTATTTGACATACACATATCTTACAAGTTATTTATTAAAGAGATTTATATATAAATACATAAATAATATGTTTAATTTTAAAAAAAAATTATATGTAAAATGAATATCTAAATTAAGCTAGATTCGACTTAAAAATCAACCGGAATTCAAATAGATTTTATCTGACTTGATCACACTCAACTCAAACTTTATCTAATTCACTTGTTATTAGCTCGCCTGTGAAGTTAAATGTATCTCACATAATTAATATTTAATAATACAAGATGTATTCATTGTCATATTAATTAGTAAATGCAATATATTTCGCATAATATTTTATAATGTAAAGCGTATTTATTGTTACATTTAAAAAAAAAGATAATTAATTTGTAAATATGATAAAATAAAATGTTATCTAATCAGAATGCAGATCAAGTCATAAAATCACTAAAATATTCTCAAAAACTTTGACATAGAATCTCACATTTTAATAATGTATGGTCACTAACTTAAGCTTAATATATAATTACCTACTTCCCTCATTATTTAATTTACAACACACATATTCCATATGAATAATTTGTTGAATTTTGTGAAGTGTTTGGTTAGATCTCATGTTTAAGGCTAGCAATTTCACCTTGAAAAATGTGAAATAACGGCTTGAATTTTATTTATTTCAAGTCGATATATAGTTATTCAGAATATATCCTTAAAATTTAAGACTTCTTTTTTTTTTGAAAACGTAACATTGACTATCTATGTAACATCTTATATGTCTCAATTATAGAGGTATTATTTATATTTGATTTTAGAAAATTACGTAACTTGACTGCTTCCTAATAGATCATGCATCTTTATACTACTCCAATTTATACACTCTTAACTGTGAAGTTTCTTATCATTAGTTTTATAATTTTATCCTGAAAGACATATCTACTGTTTGAAATCATGTTATTTATTTTTATAACTCAAAAAATCTCCCGTTTCTATAAGTCACTTTTTGCTCATTTTATTGCTCATCATTCTGCTTAGAAACCTGTTAGAAGCTATCATTTGTTCTAGTGATCTCCTTCTCCTAAAACATCACTTTGTGATTATTTGTTGTCCTCTTCAACTACGAGCATCACATCTAGAAAATGACTTTCTAAAAGTAAATAAATAGTCTATCGAATTTTCTCTGATATAACATCAAATAGTTATATAAAAGTACGAATTCAATTGAATTACATATCTTTTAGCATAGAAAATTGTTTGCTATAGCGAACAGTTTTTTATGCTAAATAAAAAAATTTATATTAGGCAAAAAATATTCATATTAAGCATCATACTAAACAAATAATAATAATAATAATAAATTTCATTATTGTACCATTAACTGTGCTCTGTGCACATCGAGCTCCACAAGCCTCCATGGCGCATGCTGATAGGCAAGTGACCAGCTGAGCTATTGAACTGAGAGAATACAATAATATCGAACTTTTGAAACTCTTATTATGGATCAACGTTTTGGGGCCCAACTTCTTGGATTTTGGCCCAATAGGATTTTATCCCTTGTTTCTTAATCAAAATTTTGTAGCATTATCAGATGCAATCTCTACTGTAAATGAGCAAATTAACCCTTTTATTCATCTTCTCAAGCAGTACCCAATAATGCTATAAAATTGCCAGTCCTTCTCTTGCCACCCTAGAAATAGTATTCTCATATTATTTAAGACCTCGTTAGGAATGGATATTTCGTAAACCTCAGGCATACAGGGAAGTCTAGCATCTCCGATAAATTTTTTAACAAATGACTAACAATAGAAGAAGAAGAAGAAGAAATACCAGCAACAACGGCCTATGAAGAGCGACGAAACTTGAATACATCAAGTACATAGATGATGTGCGAAAAGTACTATACGTGAATCTTTCAAATCAGATTATCAGACAAATGATAAATGTTGGAAGCTACATTCACAACTATTCTAGGATAAATAAAAGAGAGTAAAAAATATACAAAAATGATACTGATCTCTAACAAGGATAAGTTTTTGAAACTCTATTGAACACTAGTTCAAGCCTATCTCTGATGATTTGGTCGAAGGTGAAAGACAAAACTCGAATAAAGGTTAAGAAGACTTGTAAGGAAGGTAGCCAACAAGATTCTTAATGAAGTTTAGAAGACTATGAAGGATAGTTTTATTTCTGAGTGCAAGTAAAGGAGTTAGTCAGAACCATCATGCATGCATCAAAAAACATATTGAGCAAAAGTAAGAGCAACATGCATATCATAAAGCAAGAATGACATGTTTCAGTTGTAGTATACAAGATTTGAGGATGTTTTAAGTTTTTTAAAAATAAAAAGAAAAAATTATTTTAATATTATGATATAAAATAAAATTATTTTATTATTGAGAGTTGTGATTGGTATGAAATAAAGTTAATCTTTTTATTAAAATATGTGTAAGTTATGAAATGCAATTAGTTCTTAAGGTTGAGAGCTATATAGGGTGTGAAATAAATTTACTATTTAATATTTTAATAAAAAAAATTTAAAGGAGTTTGAGAATTTTTTGACTTAAACTAAACAAGCTCATTTATGTCATAAGACACGTAATGAAGAAAAAAGTCTTTGAAAATTATTATCCGCTTTATGTAATAACCCATCGAATCAGTAATGTAATAACCCAATCATCCAACTCACCTTAAATATTATCTGCTTTATCCTATTGGGCATTACAGTTTTGAAATGTATCTCTCCTATATTTTCATTAATGTGAGATTTTCTCGAGAGTTATCACATGTAATACCCCTATTCGAGTTGTCTCCCCACCATCATTCTAGAAACAATACAAAAAAGCTCTGGTATCATATGCAACAAATCTAGCTACCATAAATATAATCTGCTTAGCATAATGAGCTTTACAATTTTAAAACATATTTATAGAGATTAGTTTTGGGGAGAAGTCGGTCCAGACTAGAATGGAATCAGAACCAGTAGATCCAATTCGAACCATTTCTACCGACAGATCTAGTCCGAAATCGGTCATATTCAATCTCGTGCCTTACGCAAATATTAATCATGAGCAAGATGCGTGATGGGTCAGTGTGGTTCTACGAAGCTCCAACTCCGACCCTCCACATTCATGCCATTACAGGATTTAATGGCCCCGTGCAATGAAATTTATGGACAAAATATTAATCAAAACGAAGAAGAAGAGGAAGAAGAAGAAGAGTGAATGAATGAATGAATGAATGGGCGGGCTGGATGAGCTGGGGATTGTTGGGCCGATAGGGGCAGCCGACAGCGTAACTAATGCCGCCGTGAGGGGGGGATGGGACACGTGTTGCAGTGCCATTCGTACGTAGGCATGGGACCACTGGCTGCATGGCTCGATATGATGAAGATCATTGCTAGATTCTCTCCCGAAAGGGACCGTTGGGGAGCGTGCATGCTCCGTGACCACCGCCTCTGGAGAGATTATTGGTTGGAGCGCCCAATCACAACTCGCCACTTGTGCATGAGGTGGGACGTACCTTAAGGCACAGTAAAACGCCTAAACCTAATAATATTTTGGGCAAATTACGCTGAGGTCACTGAGTTTAACGCTGAATACTGCGCAGGTTCACTTTTTTAAAATTAAAACATCGGATCCCTGAGTTTTAATAAATTATCAAATGAATTTTTTTAAATTTTTATAATTAAATTTTTTAAAATTACTGCTTTACCCCTGCCCCTCCCGATCAGGCGCACGCGCGCGGGCCGCGCAGCTGCCGATGGCCCAACTACCGCAACCCGCCGGCGGTCCGGAAACCGCGCAACATGCAAGCTGTCTATCAGCTGCGCGACACTCCTGCGATCCGGCAGACGCGCGGTTGCGTGGCCCACGCGCGTGCACCGGATCGGGAGGACAGAGAGAGAGGCAGAATCTCTCTCTTGTCCTGATCCCACGCACGCGTGCGCCAGATTAGGAGGAGTGAGGGGGCAGGGGTAAAACGGTAATTTTTACAAAATTTAAATACAAAAAAATTAAAAAGGACCCATTTGATAATTTATTAAAACTCAGGACCCCGATGTTATAATTTTAAAAACGTGGTCCTGCGCGATATTAAGCATTAAATTCAAAGACCTGAGCGTAAAGCCCAAATCTTTTTTATCTCGGCCCTGTTTGACCCGAGGTCCAAAATAGTACTAATTTAAACAGACAAAAATAATAATAATACTAAATAATTTTTTTTTAATTATTTTACATAAATTTTAATATAAAAAAATATTATTTTACTTCACATACTCCAAAATTTTTAATAAAAGTATTAAATTTATTTTACATCCTAAATCAAAATACTCTATTCAAATATTATGGTCGAATATGTGAAATAAAGTGGATATTTTATTAAAAATTATTGAGTTTGTGAAGTAAAATAATATTTTTTATATTAACATTTGTATAGAATAATTAAAAAAATTTATTTATTATTACAATTATTCTTTTTTAAACTAGTACTATTTTGGTCCTAATTTTAGTCCTCAGCTAAACAAGGCATAAGGCCACAAAAACGTTTCTTTCAATTAAAAATTTTCTTTTAATTAAATTTTTTTTCATTTAAAAAAAATATCTCTCTTTCAATTAAAATTTTTAATATTAAATAATTACTTTATTTTACATCTAACATAATCTTTAATTTAACAACTAGCTCGCTTTATTTTACATCAAATACATTTTTTAAAAAAATTTATAAAATATTTTCAAATTATTTTTTATTTCTCCGATCAAACAAAGCCTACAATCTCATTAGATTTGAGCTTAAAAAACTTTTAATTTTTTTTAAAATAATTTCATTAATTTTTATATTTATTTTATATCAAAAAATTAAATATTAAATATTAATTTTATTTTATATTTAAAATAAATTTTAACTTAAAATTAATTTTATTTCTTATTTTACGCACACTTCAATAATTTTTTTTATTTTACATTTCACATAATGTTTAATAATAAAATAATTTTATTTTATATTATAATATTAAAATATTTTTTATTTTATCTTAAAAAAAATTATAATTTCCATAAAAAATACTCAAACCAAATGGGACTTAGGCCTCGTTTGATTGGAGTCAGATTTTTACCTAATACAAATTTCAATTATAAAAATTAACTTTATTTCACATCTACTGTAAATATGAATATTAAAATTTAAAGTATTTTATATTTTACATATTTTCTAATATTAAAATAAATTTCTCTCTCATTAAATTTAAAAAATAAATTTTTTTTTTCTTGTCCAAAAAAAAAAGACTCGAACCAAACTAGGCCTTAGGGTTGGCAAAGTGTCAAGTTACATAGAACTTGAAATAAAAAATTTAAAACTTTATTTGGGTAAAATTGTTTTGGTTTTAACTCTAGTTAAAATTGGTTTGGATTTCAATTTGAATTAAACCTGAATTTAATTCAACCAACTCTCATGATGCTAATATTTAAAAAAAAATCAAAGATGGTAAATAACCTTAGAATTAATAAATATAATATTTAAGTTAACTATTTAAAGTAATGTTGTAAAAATAAGACTGAATGGCCCCCGCCCGGCCCAATCGATCCAACCATAAACTTACATATAAATTGATTCGATTTAAGCTAAAATTAGATTGCATATCAGGCTGCATCCAAATATAAGAAATCATATATTTTCATAATACTTAACATTTTAATTAATATACAAAATAAAAAAATTGTTATTTAAAATATTCTGTATTACTTTTAGTAGATATTATTATTTTTTGAGATTTTAAAAATAATAATTTATTAATTTCATGCCAAGCAATGCAAACAGGAAGAACACTGAGATATATAAATAGATTGCTTATTACTTAATTAGCAATTCTATGTGATATTTATTTGTTGATTCATGCGTGTTAGGGGAAAAAATTGTAGTGTCACGTGATCCTGACACATGAACGAGTTTGACCGAGTCTCTAAATTCAGTTAGCCGAACAAGAGTTTTCAAATAACTCAGGAGACTAGCTTGGACTAAGGCCTGCTGGTCGAACAATGCAGGGTTAAATGAACAACTTAGTCAAACAATCGATCGGTCATTAAGCAGCTATCATGTCATAGTCATTCCACAATGTGACAGTCCCTAAAAAAGAAAAAGTATTTGTTATTAATGTCTGTAGTACTAGATGATATGAGCAGGTCTAACCACCGATATATTAATAAAGCCTACTTAACCTACATAATCCTTATTCTCACTATGAATGACCTCATTTATGACGATAAGGGAGTTCCGCCAGGCTGACCCCAAGACTAAAATTAAGCGAGTAGAGCCAGCTAGACATTGTTTATCTACAGTTTGGCAATAGTTTCTAGCATATTTGACCAGTTTCTTTTCAACGTAATTCTCTTAGCAGTCTGCAGCTTGCTTTCATCAATCTCTATCCTCCATGGGGATTGTCTCAGAAAAAATTCATATCTTTCCTTCTTTACTAACTCTGCGGTTTATGTAATCTTTTTTTAATTCATTGTTTAAATATTTATCTAAATAATCGAGTTAATTTAAATTCGAGCGAAAATCTCACAATTTAAATTTGATTTGAAATAACATTTGAGCTAAGGCATGCAGCTAGCTCACAATGTAAATTTTATTTATTTTTTTGAATACATTTCAGCTCAAATTTTGACCAAATCTCAAGGGATAAACTGAACTTTAATGCTACTTCTGATCCTACTCGAAATTGTATATATTGAAATGGGAGATCTTGGCTTCGCTTAATTGCTGTAAATAAAAATGTATACTTTGGGCCTCATTTGATTACCTTCTATTTTTTGGCACAATTAATATTTTAATAATTTTTTAAATTTATTATAAATTTTAATAATTTTATTTCACATTAAACATAAATTTTAATTTTATTTTACATTCAACATAAATTTTTATATTAAAATTAATTTTATTCTATATTCTACACACTTTTCAAAATTTAAATGCAATTGGACATTTAACGTGTCTGTACTAAATATTGTTCTTTATTTTACTTATATCAATTGTACTATATTATGCATGTTTAATTTATTCAAATACTCAATGATCATGTTATGCTTGTTATTATTTATAATTGTTACATTATTATTGTATAGTGTTGTCATGCCTATACAAATTGTTATCATTAAATCTTTTAATTGTAAAGCCTTGTTAGTATAAGTCCTTCGAATATGTTCTAACGGACTCCTGTCACTAACGTGACAGGTACTGATGCACAAGATCACGGGAATAAGGAAGAAAATGTTCAGGAGAAGGAATACTTATTTTACCTCTGCTTCGAGAGAGACCTCTGCTTATTGGTTTTTAGAAAATTTTTAGATTTTGATTATTTCTTTTTAGTTATCTATTCTAGCTCTCGATATTGTCATGAGAATTTTTGTTATTTGTTTAAGTTAAGTTATAATTTTGTGAACATTTTAGTAGAATAATCTAATTATTTTATTATTATTTCTCTTCTCTTCTCCCCATGGGTTTAATTATTTAGAGGTGACAAGTAGGATCGTCACATGAATACACTGCCGTCGAACCAATGTAGCTCTACGATGCCCTAACATGAAGGTCGATGGTTAAATGATGCGATCAATGGCTGAGATTTTGCTGAGATTTAATTATGGTTAAATCTTCTAATAAAATTTACTGCAGGATGTGAAAAATAAAAAATAGCTATTTTAGATATGATGACTGTAATATTTTGAGATTTATAGTGAAAATCGTAAATTAATCTAATTTCTGTGTCTACTATATAAATGTCCCTAAATAACAATACAAACTAAAAATTAATCAACATGCAGCCAATAAAATTTAAAGATCACGAAGAAAATTCTAATTTAATCACCCGTTAAGCTATTGTGAAAAAGCAACATGCTCAAAAATGTTATATATTTTTATTTAAATAATTTTTATTTTTTTAATAGATCAGATCTGATAGCTGCTCAAAATTGAATTGACAATAGTTTTGAGCCATAATAATGGGCGGTTGGTTTGTATACTTAGATTGAATTAATTTTGATTTAATTGAAATTTTAATTTAATTTTTTTTATTAATTTTTTAATTTTCGAGCAAGGTTTATTATTTTTTATTATAAAAAACAGGTAATTAAACGGACCATGTGAGGTGTGAACAGGAAGAGCAGCCTTGTAAGAGGTTCATTGCATGGCGACACCATTAGTGGTTTGAAGGCTGTAGCATGCATGCATTTAATTAAAGAGACTGAGTGTGACGTCCCGGCTGTCGGCATCAGAGCCATCAGCAACCGAGGTGTCGGAACTGAAACTTAACCAATAATAAATAATCTCCACATATCCTTACATCAACCACTTTTTTGCAGCAACCTGCAGTACCTCACACCATGTCCTGTGATCTTTCTTATGCAGTGCCTGCCACAAAAAATGACAGGAGTTTGTTAATACAAACTCAATAGGTAAAACAGTATCTAACATAAAAATGAATACAAATATCATCATCGCATGAACAATAATTAAACATATAACACATTATACAATATACTTACATTCAACGTATCATCATAATTCTCTACATCAGTATTCTCACAAAAATACATGAACTCATACATTACTCTGTTTAGTGATGTGGACTTATTATTTTTATATCTTTTTACCTAGAAGCCTAACAAAAGTCCCTACAGCTTGTTATTACTCCCCGCCCTCATCGCAATAACACATATAGGAAACTTTTCGCCCTCATCGGTTCTTGACATACAAATATTCAATAATACCACATCACCTCACAGACCAACAAATCACACATATTCACATGTGTAAACAAGATAAATACACATCAGAACATCAGAACATCATTCATTAACATAATAAATCGGAAAGAATTACCTACCAATTGATCGTTAAACAAAACTCAGAATTTCCACTCTGGCTTTCCATCTTTCCTCTTCCTTCTTCTCCTTCTTCTTCTCCTCCTCTTCCTTCTCCTTCTTCTGCTGCAGGCTGCGGCTGCTGCTGTTGCCGCTGGGCTCGGTGGAACCGGGCGACAGAAGGGCGCGGAAATCGGCGGAACAAACGAGCCGAGAAATTGTAAGGAGAGAGAAAATTTCCCTTCCTCTCGCAGCACACGGTGATAGGCGGAAAAGGAACAGCGAAGGCGGTTCACAATTGCATTTTGATTTACTCGCGTAATAATTTAAGGTGACACAACACTTATATAATGTACTCAAATGTGATCTAAAAAAAGTAAAAGAGTGTGAAATTTGAAAAATTTAATTTTAAAAATATGTAAGCATAATATTTAAGTTTGATTATCTCATAAATAAATATATTATTTATGAAATTTTTGTGTTATATGGATAAAACTCCGATTTAAAAACATATAATAATATTTCTTACAAATTATAAAACTAATTTAACGTTAAATTTTGAAAATTTAATCCTAAGTTAATTACAGCATTAATCACCCTTTCATATCTTGCAATGCGTCACTCTCCAGGGTTTGATTGTGTGGGCAATATCAGTAAGGGGGCGTTTGGTTCAGTGTTATCTCAATGTCAATATTATTTAGATGTCATGTTATCTAAATATTATTATTATTCATCAATGGATATTTATTTGGTTTAATGTTATGATATTAGAAAATATGAATGCTATCTAAATTATTTTTGTTTAGTTGGAAGTTATTGATATTATAATGATAAATTGACGGTATTATCTTGAGATATCACCCGATTTCGGGTGACATCTAGAAGTCAGCGTATAATGATATTTTTCGTAATTAATTATAATATTATTTAAAGATAATATAATATAAAATTGACATAACACTGAACCAAACGCCCCCTAAATCACACCCTATAATTCGCTGATGTCATATATATATTGCATTCTTTTTTCTTTTTGAGAATTATATATATATATATATATATATATATATATATATCACATA
>KZ451979.1:937570-952948 GCA_002786265.1 Apostasia shenzhenica
TTATTTTAAGATTGTTAGATATTATGTTTTTTCTACTGGTAATTATTTAATTTTTTTTAGTTGATCACAAATCAAACATTCTAATTTTATGTTTGGATAATTATCTACATGTCACATAATTTAGATTTATTTATGACTTACCCATCCATTCTTAATTAATTATACTATGCACACTCAAAATATTACAAAATCTTACATACACACATTTGAGTTAAAACTTAATCAAAATCTATTTAAAAAAAAAATTTGTTAGTAAACTATTAAAATTATATTTTTACTCTTAATAGTATATATTTTTCTCTTCCTCAATACCACACTAAAGCGTTGATTTGTCCTAAAATTAATTCACGTCGCGGATGTCTTCTTCCTTTGCCGCCACCTAAACATTAAAGTTTTAGAATTTTCACTCAAAATATATTTAAATATCTTTAAAATAATATGATGAATGGCTTAAATTTTTTGTAATTTAATTATAGTTAGGTTATTGAAATTTTATAATATTTTGAGTGTATATAGCGTAATTAATTAAGAATGAATGAGTAAGACATAAATAAAACTAAATTGTGTAACATGTAGGTAATTATTTTTTTTATGTTCTAAATTACAGTAAACTTTTGAAGGAAGAATAGGAAGAGGAGGGGGACGAAAGAAAAATGGAGAGAGATGAGAGAAGTAAGAAAGAAAAAAAAAGTGAGAAATTAGTTGATATAAAGTTTTAGGTTAGAAGGGCATTGTATATTAGTTTAAAATTTTTTAAAATTTTTATTTAAAATTTTGAAACTATAAAAGTATTATTATTTAGTCTCAATTAGTTAACAATTATTTATTTTTACCATATCTTAAGATTATTTTTAATTATTAGTTTTTAATTTTGTCAAGTATAATTTTAAAATATTAATATTTATATTTTTTAGTTTTAAATTTTTAGAACGGAAAAATCAAAATCAAGATTTTTTGATAGTTTGAACTAATCTGTAATGCCCTCCCAACCTTAAAGGCCATTATGCAATTTACTCAAAATCTTATATAAATATTGTTGTTTTATTATTAATTTTATGATTACAAATATAATTTTTATTTATGTAATGATTTTGTGCATTTTTTTTTATCTAGATGGAGTTCTTGGAGTACTTCAATTGCTGGAATGGTAAGCCCTATTTCATACAAAATGTGTTTTATTATAATGAATTGAGAGTTTCGTGCACGATAATTAATTTACGGGCTCTAATTTATTCATTTGATATTAAAAAAAATTCAGATTAAAATATAATTAAGGGCAAATTATGCACAAGTCCTTGAGTTCAACGCTTAATATCACGTCGGTCCATGTTTTTAAAATTATAACATCGGGTCTCTGAGTTTTAATAAAATATCAAATGGGTCTTTTTTTGTATTTTTTATTATTAATTTTTTTTAAAATTACCATTTTACCCCTGTAATTCTCTCTCTCCTCTTGATCCGGCGCAAGCGCGGCGCCAGATCGACCTGCCGGCGTGTCAAGCGGCCGCCGGCGAGTAGTGCTAGCACCGCGTGCGTCGTCGGATCAGGAGGAGAGAGAGAGGCTGCCTCTCTCTCTCTCTCCTCGATCCGGCGCACGGGTGCGGGCCGCGCGGCCGCAGGCCAATCGCGGAGCCGTTGGCAGACGCGCCGCGCGGCCCACCCGCGTTCGCCGGATCGGAAGGAGAGACAGAATGACAGGAGTAAAACGGTAATTTTAAAAAATAATAAAAAATACAAAAAGGACCCATTTGATAATTTATTAAAACTTAGGGACTCGATGTTATAATTTAAAAAATGTGGACCTACGTGATATTAAGCGTTAAACTCAAACACTTTGGCTAATTGCCTTATATTTAATAATTAATTATAAAAATTTTCAGTAATTAATTTTATAATTAATAAACAAAATCTCTAATAAAGTAAAACGGGTTGGCGGGTCAAAATTCATTAAATGGATCAAAATTAATTTTCGTCTCCCAGAATAGCTCAATCCGATCCGGCCTATTTATTAAATGGATCAAAATTCATGACCTAAATCTGACCCGATTAATAAATATGTCTAGTGGTGGGTCGACTCAACCCGTTTATAAAATATTTTTTGATAAATACTCAACTCGAATTTGACTTGACCCTATTATGCTTAACTTGAATTCGATCATTTTAATAAATGAGTTAAAATTTATGATTAGTATTTGAAATTTGAGGGTCCGATTAGGGTCATATATTGACACCCTGGCTTCTCTACTGAAACAAACACTCGGGTTCTGACTGCGCACCTTCGGACCCCCAATCAACGGGCGCCACGTGTGCTCGGACCCACCTATATGACACACGTGGCGCCCGTTGATTGGGGGTCCGAACATGCGCGGTCCGAAATGAAGTTTTTCTCCTCTACTGATCAGAGATCTGGCAGATTTTCAGGAGGACTTCTCCACGCAAGCATTCATGATGAGAGACGGCTCCATTGATGACGCCGAGCTCATCGTCGTCGCCTTCAGGGGCACCGAGCCTTTCGACTCCGCCCAGTGGTGTGCCGACCTCGACTTCTCCTGGTACCAGATCCCCGGCGTGGGGAAGGTCCACGGCGGCTTCATGAAGGCCCTGGGCCTCCAGAAGGCCGGGGGGTGGCCGAGCGAGGTAGGGCCCGCCGCCGGCCGACCACCGTACGCCTACTACGCCGTCCGGGAGAGGCTGCGGGAGGAGCTCCAGCGGAGCGAGGGTGCGAGGTTCGTTGTCACGGGGCACAGCCTCGGGGGCGCGCTGGCCGTGCTGTTCCCGGTGGTGCTGGCGATGCACGGCGAGAAGGCGGTGCTGGAGAGGCTGGAAGGAGTGTACACGTTCGGGCAGCCGCGTGTGGGGGACGCGGAGCTCGGAGAGTATGCGGAGAGGCATCTGAGCGAGGGGAGGAGGAGGAGATATTTCCGCTACGTCTACTCCGGCGATGTGGTCCCGAGATTGCCGTACGACGATTCGACTCTCCTGTTCAAGCATTTTGGCACGTGCCTTTACTACGATAGCTTCTATAGAGGAACGGTGAGTTTCATTTATGATCTAATTCTATTGCTCCAATAAATTTCATGTTAGTCTATAAAAATATTATTTAAAATTTTTTTTATCAAAAAATTTTTTTGCTTGAGTTTTTCTTAATAAATTCTATTAAATTTGATCATTAAATTATATTTTAAAAAATTAAAATATACATTTAGATATTAAATATTAATATTATACATTAAAATATAGAGAAAAAAATTTAATAAAAAGTTAAAACAACAATTAAAAAAAATTAAGTATTTTTGCGATGCTTAAATATGAATATTTAAAAATCACAATTTAATAGTCAACTTTAACGAAATTTGTTAAAAAAGATTTGTGTGAAAAATATTTTATACAGAAGGGATCTGTGTAAGATTTGAGTTATACCTCAGGAATTCGAATGAATTAATTGCCTTCATTTATTTTAAATTTTAAGAAGATTAGGGCATATACGTAAAGATAAAAACAAACTATTCGGTCCCACCAGCGGGGGTGCAAAAATACTTACAAAATTGAGAATCAAACCAGAACCGAAACAAAATGATTAAGTCGGTCCAATTTCGATTCAAAAATTTTCGAAACAGAACGATTCAATTTACTTTTCGGTTCCGACTAGCATTCCGGAATAGAAATTGAACTGAATAACAGCTATTAAGTTTATATTCATTAGAATGAGAATGGAAATTTATTTTTTGAATATCAATTTTATTATTTTATTTGTATAACTTAACATTACACTTTTATATCTTAGTTACATTACATTAATTTTATTAAATAAATTTTTTTTTATAATTTATTAATTTTAACATATTTCTGATATTATTAAACTAAAATTTTAAAAATAAACATGTAGAAAAATATTTCATTCAAATTTATTGGATATGTTTCATAATTCCAATCACCAAAACTGTAAATTTTGAGATGTCAAGTAATTCTACATATGAATTCGATCAAAACAAAGAAGCAACATCAAAGAAGATGAAGGACAAGGATGAGGAAAATAAGAAAAAGAGAACGACAATAAGATCGAAGAAGAACAGCCATAGAAGTTTGGTCAACAGCCATAGGTTTAAGATTAGGATACAATTTTTAAGAAGAAAAATAGTATCTAAAAAAAAAAAAACCCAAAAAAGGTCAAGAATCACCAAGTAAAAAGCATTATTTAATAGATCAATGCATTGTTCATTGATAATTGATGCTTCATTTTATTTGACAGGTGAAGAACGAAGAGCCAAATAAAAACTACTTCTCATTTTGGATTTTGATTCCCAAATACGAGAATGCTTTCTGGGAGCTGGTTCGAGGGCTTTTAATCGGATACGTGAAGGGTCCGGAATACCGAGAAGGATGGGCTCTACGAGCACTGCGACTATTCGGGTTGATAATTCCAGGATTGCCACCTCATTCTCCACAAGATTATGTCAATTCCATAAGATTGGGAAATTATCTCTCTCCAGATTATGATGCAAAAGATTTTAAGCTCAGCTAGAAATGCTAGATTGGCTATCATTGTATGAAGTTTGTATTTTTTTCGAGGTTTGGTTATGAACTGGGAAGAGCTGAATCCAGATTTTCTTTGCTCTTTTTTTAAAGTTCATCTTGTTTAAATAAAATGTTGTGAGAATAAAGAAGCAATCTTTATGTTCGCAGTCAGTTACCCGATCCGAGTTCTAGATCGTGTTTGTCACGCAGTCATTTATGCTTACCTAGGGATGAATTTTCTTCATCATTTTCTTTATTGTATTTTATGCTTGAAAGAAAGAACTTTCAGGGCTCTTCTCCTGCTATCCTGTCCCTCTCTCTAATAAATTCCTGTATCATAAACTCCTCTTCTTAAGAAAGAACTTCACTCTCTCTTAAGGAGCTTTCCGGCTTATTTAGTCCAAATCTCTACCCTCTTCTCACCCGTCTCTTCCTCTTAGTTCCTTCTACATCCCAACAAGAGAGTAAATATTGAAGGAGAAAGAAAGAGAGAGAGTACTAAGAAGAAAAAAAGAAATTTATAAGAGAGCATTCGACTAGAGAAAAGTCGAATTCTTTTAAGTGAGTGAACTTCAGCTATAACTGTCAACAAAAGTAACACATCTTTCATTTTTCAAGCCCCCAAATTGCTTAGAATTTCCTTTAAAGGATTATCAACTCGTAAAACTTAAGTAGTTTTTGATCATTCTATTAGCATAAATATATATGTACACAAACCACCAAACTGCTTATAAAAAACAAAATAAAATAAAATAAAATAAAAAACTGCTCAAAATAATTCTCACGGCAATGGTGCAATATAAGAATGTGAAATGACTATCAGATCAACTTAGCATAATTGAACAACATAATTGAAATAGAGAATTAACATAACAAGCAGGTAATTGGTCTTCTCAGGTTAAGAAAATGGCTCAAGAAACTTATTAGCAGTGTGAAGCTTGGCCTACTACATTCATATTTGAAGAATTGATAATGATCTCAAACGAAATAAAGCCAAAATCAAAGCTGGATGAAATAATCCCTCAACCGGTAGCGCTTGTGCCAACTGGAAATAAGGAGTTGCGGATTCGAACAGCTGAGCTGCACAAAGTTTTCTACAAGAAAACTAATTTGCTGATTCACCATTGCTTGCATAAGAATCCGTTGCCAAGCTTCAAAGCTGCCAACTATTACTTCGCCCACTTTCAGAACGAGCCAACGTATGACTTCTATAGACCAAGGAAAAATCGAAGTTCAGTTTGTTTACAGTCATAAAATAATGCTTTGATAGCCTAAAAAGCATTCTACCATGTGCAATACTATTGCGGAACTGAGAATGTTTAATGTCAGTTTTTTATGAGTTTTAAGACAAAAACATGAGGATAATAACAAGAAACTATATAGTTTAGTGCGCAGCCAGAGTAGTACTAGGATGGGTGACTCCCAAAAACCTACTCAATCACGTAGTTTCTCAAAAGCCAAAGTAGAGAATATCTACGATGGGCTGGGATGTTATAAGTCTCAAGTTCAAACTCTGATAAGAATGAGTAAAAGCATCAAATCTTTGTCATTTACAGATTGTCAGAGTTCTGACGTTAAACGTGAAGATTTCGGTCTCCAATATATGAATGAGTCTTAATTTGTAATTACTGTTAGTTGTCATTATGTTCTCATATGCATAGAATATCATAAAATATGAACAAAGCAACAAAGGAGGACATACCAAAATCAAGATGTCGAAAATGGCATGAATCATATTAGCAGCATCAAATTAGAATGCATGGCAGGTGAAGCAGCCGCTCAGAGAACTGGTCTGCTGCGTTCTGTTTACGTATGAAATATTTTTGGTTGCTTTGGCAACCTGATGTATTTGCCTTGCAGTTACAGCGCACCGCATCTCCTCTGCTTTCTTCTGAGCAGAACTAAGCTTCTTCAGAATCTTGTCCATTGAAGACGATCTTTTCTTTTCTAATTTCATCTAAAACAAGTGATAAATATGATCAGAATAGAAGGAACTGATTTAAGACAAGATAATGAAAAGTGGAATAGAATATGAAGAAATGATACTGAAATATTCATATAATGCCTGAAAAAAGGTTGTGCCATCAAATAAAAAGAATTATTAAGATAATAAGATCTAATTAAACACCTCTAGTTTCCTTATTGCTGCTTCAGCCTTTGCCTTCTGTAAGTTCTCCCATGCAAGGATTTTGGCCTCCTCTCTTTTTACCCTGTAAATGATGTCAAAGATGCAGTAAGGTGATTTGAATGCTATGTTTATACATACATATACACACAACATCTCACAGATTTCTATTTTTCAAAGGTATAAAAAGAAAAAATACACACGATGTCTCAAAGCGCTACAGCAATTCAGACGGAAATAGTGTTCTCATTCAAATAAACTTGAAAAACGAGTATATCTCATATAAAAGTCATAAAGAAGAGGTGGTCAGAAAAAGAACAAGAGAGATTTTAGTGGAGAATTCTATTCAACTCATCAAAAACTACTAATTACAAATGTATTGGGTTTTATTTATAGAGTTCAACCCAATTAACTGACTATATTACTAAAAATAATAAAGATACTAACTGACTTTCTCTAATTCTTGTAATCTAAACACAAATAACAATAATAATGAACAATGGGTTCTAAATTTCCCAATTGACATAAAATAAGTGAATTCTTACTTGGGACTATCTTATTCTACTTCAGCTAATAGCTGATGGAAGCCAAGAGTCTGGATCTTCTATAACGTCAAGACGTAGATTTAATTCAGACATAATCTTATTTAGGAAATGACAGAGCTATTGAATCGAACCATCCGTTCAAGGAATAAACAGGTAGGCAGGGGAATCGGACGACAGAGAAACTCCCCCAGGCCACAACAAAGAAACTCGATCAGACAATCCGTTTCTCCCACCAGACAGTCTGATGCAAAGGTTTATCCAGCCGGATTTTTAAGTTTATGTTTGTTTCAATTTCTCTATAAATACTTATGTATGTCCAACTCTAATTATTCTTGATTTTGATGACTATTCTGAGATTTGAGATGGTGAAATTGTGAGATTATTGTACTATCTCTGGAGATCTTGTGAAGAATAGTAAATTTCTCTTGGTGTGACCACGATTTTTCCCCGGAGTTCAAGTTTTTCCATGAAAAATTAGTGTATTCACTTTTTGCTAATTATATTTCCTTCTTCATATTGGGTTTTCTCGCATCTCTCGTATTTTCAATCGGATTTCTATTGTAATTGTGTGAGATTTCTCCTGGGGTTTGTGTTGCTATGTAAGATTGTATTCTCAATAGTAGCCCAGCTTTAATCAAAGTTTTTATCTTCTAACTCAGTTAGGCGCATTTACTAGAGAAACGATGATCAAATCTCCTCTCTGAAACAACAAAAGAGGGGTTATTACAAAAGAAAAACATAAGTTTTCCTTGTAATAGCCTTCTACAATGCATCCTTAACTGGGAATACTTACTTGGATAAGCATTTTGCAGTCTCTGAAGAATCCCAGCAAGCAGTTTTGGCATCCACAGTTTTTCTTTTCCATTCTATGATGTTCATAGAGCGCTTATCAGAACCACGTGCAATTTGTTTCTTGGACCACCGTTTAACAGTTACTTGATCATCGACCTGCATTTCCCGAACCTCAAGCTTGGGAAAATAGCTAACCAGCTCTTCAACAGGATTGCTGGATATATGAGACTGTAACAATAAAGGTCCATTCCTTGGGGAAGATTGAGCGCTCCCCTCAGGGCTCATCTGAGTTGCCACATCTTTTTTAAGTACTTCCATGGATCTCATGTTGGTCTCCTCCATCATGCAGTCAAGTTTTCCATCTACAATCAAATTGGGATTTGAAGAATTCTTTAAGGATCTTAAACAGCCAAAAAAAAATAACTTGGGGACAAGCTAGTATCAGATATTGAAAATAATTGCTATATAAAGAGTGTGCAAGAAGATTAAAGTACCTAATTTTCACATAAAAGATGAAATTACTCGAACTACTTAACTCATATTTGTGAAGAAACACTACGTCTTATGATACGGAACAAAAATCATCTTAAAAAATAAGGACAAGCTTAAATAAAAAGATTTACTCTGACAACAGGGAAGAGATGAAGCAGATTCCAGCAGAGCTTCAGAGCACCCATGAATGCTGGCAGACCTCAATATATAAGGTTCTGCGTTTGCAGAAGATGATCTTGCACTTTCAACACCAACAACGCAGCTTATTCGGCTGTCAAAAGCCCCCGGATCGGTGACATGAATTCCACCATTGAAGGGCGAGCTAGCGGTAAAAGTCCCAACCCTTCCGCTATCAAAGTATGGAGCAACCGGTGAAGCAGGCGAGTAGCCAGGAGGTCCAAGGGGGCCGCTCTTGGACTTCGGCCTCCTATGATAAGCGTGAGGTAGAAACTGCCTCCCTCCACCATCGGTAGAAACTGGACTGAAAATCCACTTCTCTGCATCTTCCCATTTTGAAGGCAAAACACGCCTATTGTTGAATGGAAGATAAGCTCTGGTACCCATGAATCTCCGGCTGCAATTAGTCGGGAGAGGTACTCTTTCAGAGCTCCAACCTTTGTGGTAATGAGGCGTGCTGGGACTAGGAAGTGCTTCTGATCTACTACTGGCAGAGCTTTTCTTCATAGATCCCGCGCCGCCGGCCAAATACCGTGGGGACAAGACAACCACATCAGCGGTAATACTTTGAAGATCAAGAGAAGCGGGCCTCCGGCAATAGGGCTTCCTTCTTTCGAAGGGTAGGGCTTCGAACTT
Source organism: Apostasia shenzhenica (assembly GCA_002786265.1). NCBI lineage: Eukaryota > Viridiplantae > Streptophyta > Magnoliopsida > Asparagales > Orchidaceae > Apostasia > Apostasia shenzhenica. Next base: position 946,853 of record KZ451979.1, read on the forward strand.
ATTACGCCGGATCTGGCACTCTAACAAACAGGCGGTATTCGTAAAAATCTCGGTGCCAAAAGACTCTTCCAGATTTGAAACGGTACGTACCTCTGAGGGCGTGAGAGAAGCAACGGTTTGTTGTATCTGGGACTCCGTGCTCCTTCCCCTCAGACCTTCCTGCCTTTTCCTCTTTGCGCTCCCGAGAAGCTAGTTCTATTTCCTCCAACGACCCTAAAAATTGAGATTTTGAAAAGAAGTGGAGCCAAAAAAAAAAACCCTTTTAACTTTACAGAGCAAACACTGCTGGCAGAGAAAGGACTTGAAGGATGGGTTCGAGGCGGAGTAGTACCGATTTGATTCCTCTGGGGCGAGGAAAGGAAAGCGCCTCTTTTCTCCGGATCTGCATCTGGGCCAGGGCCACGAGAGGAGCGCTCGCGTGCTGCCAAATGCTGTAGCAATCAAAGGAGAAACAGATCTTTTATATCCACATGAAAACGACGAGACCCTCGCAGCTACTACTATGGAAGAAATGCCAGTAATTCAGGAAAAAAAAAAGTTGCTGTGTTCTCTCTTTAACCATTTCTCTATCACCGTCCCCTCAGATCCTCTCTTTCGTCAATACAATCATTCAAGTATAACCTTTTAAAACAAAAACGTAACATGATCTACAGCTATACAGCACCCTTTTTTTTCTTTCCGTTCACACTAGCTAGATCAAGCTCGAAAGACATTTCATTAAATCCTCGCACTGCTTCCAGAAAATTAGGAAGGAAGAAGTCAAATGTTGTCAGATGCAGGGTAGAAAGTGCGAGAAAGAGAAAGAACCAGGTTAGAAAGGTGCGGGAAGAGCTCTTCGGGATCCGAGCCGATGGAGCAGCGGCCCGCAGCCCTCCGAGATGTGGATGAGAAGCGGCTGCCGCTGCTGCTCGGGTGAGTAGTGGTGGAGCCGCTGCCGCTGCCTGAACGGTGATCCGGCGAGTAGACGACGAGCGAGCCAAGACCCTCCCCTGTTGCATCCGGCATTGTTGCCGATCCTGCATTCAGTTCCGCCGGAGAGTGTTGAAGAAGATGCGTGAGGCTTCACGGTATACAGCTGACTACATTGATACGCGTTCGGTGTAAATTAAAAATGGGCAGTCAGTCCGTAAGTTTATTTATTTATTTTGATTCTGGTAAGTTCATTTTAAAGAAAGTAAAAAAAAAATATTATGTGATTGTTGATGCAAAAAATGCACCACCACAGAGAGAAATGAGACGACGATTTTTACGTGAAAACCTGAGTGTCCGGGGGAAAATCACGACGTCGTCCAGGCGATTTGAATCCACTAATTTCATCTCCTCTTACAAGGCTTGAGCGTCTCTAATGGGAGACCAAATGAGTACAAGAGAAAGAGAGGGTAAAGAAGGAGTGGCCCCTTCCGAGAGAGCCTGAGTCCCCTTTTTATAGCCTGGGGAGGAGAGGGTACAATATGAGCTGCTCTTCGACTTGGGAAGGGATGTTTAGAGAAGGTTCTAACAGTGATATTTTAATTTTTATTATTTATAATAAAATTAAAATAAAATTAATTATATTTTTTAAAAAAAAATAAAATGTAAAATAAATGTATTTATTATTTTTAAATTTATATTATTATAATTTGTATAGAATTTAAATATTATTTATTTAATATTAAAATTTATATATGATGTTATATATAAAATTAATTTTAATTTATGCTAATTTTACTCAGTATAATCGGTTATAATTTTTAATATGAAAGATGAGTTAAACTGTTTATTTGAGATATTACACAAATGTTAATACATTATATTCTATATAATTTTTCACAAATTTTGCATGATATAATGGGTGCTTTTTATAGGGACATTTACATGATTGATACATAAATTAAGTTAATTTACGGATTTTATCATAAATCTCAAAATATTACAAATATAACATCTAAAATATCTATTTTTTCATTTTTCACATCCTGTAGTAAATTCTATTAGAAGATTTAACCGTAGTTAAATCTCAACAAAATCTTACTCATTGATCACATCATTTAACCATCGACCTTCATGTTAGGGCATCGCGGAGTTGCATTAGTTCCGGTGGTAGCGTATTCACGTGATGGGGCAGCATATTCTCGCGAGGCGATAGCGTATTCACGTGGGTATCACTCTGCTATTTGCATCTTATTCTTACGCGGGTATCGTGAGCGAGCATCGAACCTTTTTACAGCTTCAGAGTTCTGTCGCTGCTGGCCTCAGAAAGGTCTGATGCCCGCTCGCGATGCCCGCGTAACAAGAAGATGCAAATAGCAGAGTGATGCTCGCGTGAATACGCTGTCGCCTTGCGAGAATACGCTGCGCCTCGTATGAATACGCTGCCACCTCTCGTGAATACGTTGCCGCCGGAACCAATGCAGCTCCGCGATGCCCTAACACGAAGGTCGATGGCTAAATGATGCGATCAATGACTGAGATTTTGTTGAGATTTAACTATGATTAAATCTTCTAATAGAATTTAATGTAGGATGTGAAAAATAAAAAAAATAGCTATTTTAGATGTGATAACTGTAATATTTTGAGATTTATGATAAAATTCATAAATTAGTCCAATTTTTGTGTCTAACATGTAAATGTTCCTTTTTTATAATAGGATGTGCCTAGTTAATATGAAAATATTTGTGCAATATGTGAACAAAAATCTTTATTTATTTTAATATTTAAGTTATATAAATTATGTAATAAAATTGATTTTATTATTTCAATATATATAAAATTATGTTTTGATATGGAGATTTACAACATGTAGAAAAAGGCACAATTTTATATTAACTTTTCAGTAAATTGCATATGAGCTTTGATTTTTGAACATTCTCAATTTTGATTCTTATGTTACAAAATACTGTAATTTTAGCCTCTTTTTCAAAATTTTATTATTATTTTAACTAGTTTAAATAATTTATTAATTTTAAAGAACAATTATACCCCTTTATCCCATTTTTTTTTAATTTAATAAAAATCGACATTCAATTTATCCGATCTCTTTCTTTATTCACTATAAAATTTATGCCTATAAAATATAAATATAAGTATTTAAAAATAATATTTTAAAAAATCAAAAAAATTAATAATTAAAAATAATTTTATAATAAAATTAATAATTATATTTTAATTAGGATCAAACGACTGCACTTTTATAATCTAAAGTACTTAATTTGAGATTTTTAAAATATTTGAACCATTTTCCAATACCCATCAAACCGCAATAGCTCGGATGTAATTTACCCTTAAATTTTTTATAGATAGATTCCTCAGACATAATGTGTAATAGCACATAAGGCTCTGTTTGATAATAAGAAAAAAAAAAGAATTGATTAGAACTTTTAGCTATTCTTAAAAAATGTGTATGATGTGAAATAAAGTAAATTGATTATATTAAAAAGGGGTTTTTACCCGTATGATACAAAAAACTTTAATATTTATTTATTAGACACCCTAAAGTTAAATATTACATGACACACACTTATTTATTTTAATTTTACAACCAACACACCCTAGTTAAAAAATCCTGACATTTTATTTAAGTAAACCATACTTAAGTTATGTTTTAACTTAAATAAGCTTCATAGGAATAAAATCTAACCCCTTTTGTATCTTAAATTAAATCTAATCGTTAAGATGAGCATCTAACGATTAGATTTAAAATATTCTACATAAATAATATATTTAAATAGTTTTTAACATGTAAGATTTAAGTTAAGGTGCACCGAGAGTTAGATTTTATTCTTATGAACTTTATTTAAGTTAAAATATAACTTAAGTATGATCTACTTAAATAAAATGTAAGAATTTTTTAACCAGGGTGTGTTGGTTGTAAAATTAAGATAAATAAGTGTGTGCCATGTAATATTTAACTTTAGGGTATCTAATAAGTAAATATTGAAGTTTTTTGTGTCATACGGGTAAAAATCTCTATTAAAAATTATGTAGGATATGAAATAAAGTTGATTAATTTATTGAGAATTATATTGGATGTGAAATAAAGTGATTGTTTAATGTTGGAATTTGTGTGAGATAAAATATAAAAAAAAAATTAAGTTTTTTTAAAATAAATTTAAGATTTTAATCATTACTAATTTTAGTCATAAATTTTAGCTCATTGCCAAACAGGACCTTAATCTCAAATATTATAATTCTATTAAAATAAAATTAAATGATTATTTTATCTTAAAATTTTCAAGCCACCTAAGAAATGAGCATATTTTAGATTTGTTTCTCTAAAAAAAATTTAAATTAAGAGAATATACTTAAATGTAAGTTCAAAAAAAATAAAACTAAAAAGATTATAAAAATTGCAAGAATTGAATGACTAGTATTTTTATATATAAATAAAGATTTAATAATCATATTTAATTAATATTAATAATTTATGCAATAGAGATTAAATTAACTGATGAAAATCAAACTTAGAAGTCAATATGGTGATACAAACTATTGTTAGGGGATCGAATGCATTGCAACATTTAAAAATTAAGATTATCATACGTTTTCTCTTCGACTTAAAATATGAATGCTTTTCCTTCCAACCAGACAAGGTTTTGTTAAGAAAGATGACGTGAGCATAATATTGCATAAATTTATAAAATTTGCATATATTTTAAGAGAAATAGTAGGTTTTTGCTAGAAAATAAAAAAAAAAAATTGTTAAGAAAATAATATAAAAAAAATGGTATCTTTTTACCTTAAATTACACAAATTCAATTTGTTACGAAGACAATGCAAGAATTATATCATATGAAATTAAAAAGAATACTATATTTTGTTCAAGTCTTTTATCGAGTCTTTTGCTTAATATTTAGCTTTGTGTAGGATTAAATGCTAAACTTATTGGCGATGACTATCTGTATAGAGGTTTAAGCCACAATACCATCATCGACTTATATTTTATATATTCAACGTCCTGCATTTAAGATATTAAAGTATTATTTATTTTGTATTTAGAGAGCTGTGTGATTTAAGGTATTTTATAAGAAATTATAATTTTTGATGCTACTTTTAAGAGAGATCTTAAATCATTGTTTAATTTGCAATCCTTGTTATAGTAGGCACATCTACTACTGCAGGTGTCTAATTTGCAATCCTTGTTTGATCTATCACGACTCTCTTATAATATAAGAGAGATCTTAAATTAAAAAATGAGATATTAAATTAAATAATAAATATTTCTTGAATTGGTAATATATAGGAGAGGTTAGTTCATAAATATCTATATTTAATTTTTTATTTCTACATATTTATTATTGCATTATTTTTTTATTGAAATATAGTTACATTATTACTTATATAGTTCAAAAAAATTTCTTATTTTTTTGATACGAGATGATTTATTAATTTGGAAGCTTGCTAAGAAATTTTAATGATTTGTTATTCTAAAAGCCTACCAAGAATTTCTGTTCTTTTTCCTTTTCAAATCAGGTCATTGCTAGGGATGGCAATATGCACCCGTACCCGATTAACCCGCCCCGACCCGCCCCTAATGGGACGGGTATGGGTACTTGAATTTTACCCGCAACACCCGCCCCGCCCCGCCCCGTTATGAAATGGGGCGGGTTCGGGTATGAATAATCTAGACCCGCCCCGTATCCGATTTAATAAACTTAAATTCAAAAATGGTTTCACTCAATGTAGTTCGTAGAATGCATAAGTTTCATGAGATGTGGTCTTGTAAAAGAAAGTGTCTTTTGCCTCCACATGTTTCACCATACATTACTTTGCCCATCTATTGTGTCATTCTCACTTGTTGATATAAAAATTGCAGCATAATAATAACTATTAAACAGTCAGTTAACTTGATTACTAATAACTAGAAAAGTTTTTTTTTTGTAAATTTGTATTTGAAGTTTTTCCACGAACTGAATTTGAGAATATCCTAAATAAAAATTCAAATTTATATTGAAAATCACTCACAAATTTTAAATGAAAAGTTAAAAAAAGTGAACGCATTTTTGTTAGTAGTAACCAGGCGAATCTTGGTTATCGAGGAAACAGGGCGAGGCGGGGCGGGGCGGGGCAAAAACGGGTATGGGGCGGGTATGGGTAATGAATAATATATAGCGGGGCGGG
>KZ451979.1:965317-1018307 GCA_002786265.1 Apostasia shenzhenica
GGATGGAATTTTGTATAATTGATCCAAGGTATCTAAAGCGTTCACTCTTCTTGACAATTTGATCACCAATTGTCACATCTCCAATATAACTATTTCTTTCTTGACTAAATGTGCACTCCATATATTCAGTTTTTTATCTACTGAGATGCAAACCTTTAGATTCTAGAGCATTCATCCAAAGCTCTAGTTTCGCCTTAGCTGCCTCTTTAGTTTTCTCAATAAGGAAACCATTACCGACCAAAATAGGTCCTTAATAGAGTATGTTAAGATGTTTCTAATTCTGACATTAAGAGTTTAGGTTTTGAGTCCAAGCAAAAGAAGAAATTGCCAAGATTTTATGTTTATGTAAAAAGTTGTCTGACGAAGACTAGATGAAGGACCTGAGAGTAATCGCATCGTGGCCCTGCAACAAGTTGTTAGAGGTGAAACTGAGTTGACCGAAGAGAGGATGAAAGCGAAGCAATTAAAGAGTGCAAACAAAGAAAAGGCATAGAGATTTAGGTGGTTCATCCTCCTATGTTCACTGACCAAGCTAAGCCAGAGAAGGTTCCACCAATTTAATGAAAGAAGTTCACTGGCGGTGTTCACAAGAGCGAGGACCACTCAAGAACTCTCTGAGAGTACAATAGGAGAGGGACTTGGAAAATTTGTCCTATTTAGCGGGAGGGAACCTCTATTTATAGCTGTAGCATGGAGCAGGGTGACTAGAGATCCCGGTTGCCCTTGTATTTGCTGGTTAGAGTTAGCTATAGGGATGCGGGATCTAATGCAATATGTTCATCTGAGGTATCAATATGTTAGAGAGGATCAGAGGAGCATCCATGGATGTCGACATGCTGGCAAGAACTTTTGAATTTGAAGAAAACTCCCTTGGTGACAAGTACAATTTGACGTTAAATTTGAATAATCGTGTGGCCCACTTGATGATATGTACGATTAAGGAGCAAATCCCTCGATGAAAGCAAATAAGTAAGGATTGGACCTCTTAATCCCATCGGAATTGGGGTTTGTGAATACAGCCAATGGGGTTAGCAGAGCTCAATAAGCAAACCCTTCTCGGAACGAAGGGAAACCCCATTGCTATTGGCTTTATACATTTTGCTGGTAGGCTTGGCAAGATATTAGGCCCAATTCGGTTCAACTTGCTTCAACTCAGATCATGTTTCAAACATATGCATGACTAAAATAAACCAAAATTCAATGTGAGATGTGATCTTGATCGTTTGTCATAGGGTATATTGATCCCTAGGCGCATTATTGAGGCGGTCATTCCCCTTCATCTTCTTTTCTTGCTTCAGAGCGGCGAAGTCCTATGCGAGAAGATTAGGGTTTACCTGCATTGCATGGATGGCTCAAGAGAATTTAAGCGATTTCATTGCTTTTTTTTGGGCAGATTGGGAAGAGATCCTGAAGGAATGCCGCTCCTTTAGATTCTGACCAGAAGAGGCTAAAGATTGTTCAAGAGGTGTCCAAGAGAAGTCCATGAATCTAGAAGGTTTGAGTAGGGAAATCACCCATATTCAGCTAAAAATTTGGAAGGAATAGAGTTTACGATAGCCAAAGCACTGTGGGAGGCTTCATTGTTGTCAGGGCCAATGCTATGGTGGCTTCTGAAATGGATTATTGATGTGGAGCGTAATAGCCCAATTCACTATAATATTGTCGTTTTGACATCTGAAAACTAGCGCAGTTGAGTAGCTTTTCAGGAAAGTTACCCATCTCAATACTACCTGACCCAAGCACGCTTAACTACAAAATTTCCCATTATTTGCTTCACGGTATTACCTTAAAACACGTGTATGAGGGTATGAATGCTTTTTCATATATACTTAGCATCTCTCTCATGCTTTGTTGATATGAGATTTGCCTAAAGGTGCATCCTTCACGGGATATCACATAAAGGGTCCTCAACCGCTTGTCAAAACCACTACCTTCTTATCTTCTAAGCCGATCCCGATTCCTGCGACCATTGCTCAATAGATTGATGTGGATTTGTTGCTGAGTCCTTCCATATTGCTTGTCGAGCCTTGGAGATGATAAGGGGTTTTATAGCTCTAGATGGGACAAGGATTTCGAAAACTGATCTTGCCGTGAAGGCCCTTGAAAGGTATCACTCTATAAGTATAGACTGCGGGGAAAATTACAAAGAATCTTCATATGCAGCCATCCCCATTGTGAAACCTTTGGAGATTTTAATGGGAATGGAGGGTCAGAAGATTATCGTTGAGGGATGCCATCAGATTGAGACCCCATGAAACCATCGTGGAGAAAATCCTCAAGGACTCTTCTAGTTGAGATTTGGAAAAGAACTTTTGGAAGCTGAAAATTGACATAATTTCAGTTCCAAGGATTGTCAAAACCTTGATCACTAAGGCCTTGAAGTGCGCAGCTCTAATAATTTGTCTCGATGTAGTTCTTTAGTCTTCTAAGGAGGCAACCTTGGCTGAATGATCTACTTTCGTCCCAATTGGCTCAATTAGGAGGATGTTTTATGAAGTAAAAATGAACAACAACTATATGGAAGTTAACATGAAGCAATAATATGTAGATGTTCTTCACACCTCTACAAGCTCGATATTGTTCTAGTTAGGCCTGTAAATGGGTTGGATCTTGATCCGATTCGATCCGTGATCTGAACCGATTATCTTATAAAATGGAATAAATTTTTGACCCGCACGATTATTCCGAAAAACCGACCCGCTCCGTTTAAGTATTGTCGGGTCGGATCCGGGTCAATGCTGATTCAACCCGGAAAAAATCCGACCCAGAATTTATAAGTATGAAATTATTTTACGTATTTATATATTTATTATTTAATTGCATATATTAATTATTGTTTTATTTTATGAAGGTTTTTAAATGTGACTAAGGCTTATAATTATTAAAGAGGCTATTACAAGTTATTTTAAGTGCAGTACTTGCATTGTACAGTAGGATTAATAGCTATAAATGTTTTTTACTGCTGAGATGAAATGTTTAGTGTTAGCTTTAACAGAATTGCGCTTTATTTTTTGTGTAATATTTTAGTGATCAAAATTTTATTTAAAAATATAAGAATATATGTACAACTAATAGTTATAGTAATTGAAAAAATAGTGTTTGATTATGTATAAAAAGTTCCGGGTCGACCCGAAATCCGATCTGAAAATCCGAACCGTGGCGGGTCATAGAACGGATCTGGGTTGACCTCGATTCGATCCGATTTTTAATCCGATCCGGATATGTTGGAATCGGATCCTGGTCGGGGTCAACCCGATCCGGATCTGATCCGTTGACAGGCCTAGTTCTAGTGAAGTTAGGGCCACCACGCCAAACTCCTACTGGTTGCCAAGGAGATTTCTGAGATGACCTCAAGGAACAGTATCAATTTTTTCGAGGATAAGTTGACTAAGCTAGCCTTCAAGGTCTATAGAAAATCGCTAGGTGCTTTATAAGCAGGCTTGATGGTGATTTTTGTCTGCTTAAACTGCTCGAACTTACAACATAAGATATTTGGTCGCATGCCAATATTTAGATTAATTTCTTTCTTTCAAGTTATTCAGCTATTTCTGCCGCTCGCTTCGAACGAAAAGAAAGAAATTCAAACAGGATTACTTTGATGATTTAAAGTATAGAGGAGGAAAGAAAGCATTCGTCACAAGTATTTGGCAGCTTTCAAAATTTGAATGTTATTAGTTGGTGATGCCATAATCAAAGTGCTTGCTTCTATTTTTTTGATTTATCTATTTATTTTTATGCTAGTAGTTTTCGATTTAAGTTTGATTGTTTATGGCAGGCTGAGATCATGGAGAAGCAGAAAAATGAGGTAAATGGCTCTCTCCTTATTGAAGATCATCTTGTTAATACCCAGGCTTATAGTTTTCTTCAATGACCATGCTTTCCCAAGAATCTGCAGCTTTGGTTAAATGCTTTTTCCTTTATTTTTAAAAATTTATTAAATGCTTTCCCAAAAATCTAACCCCTTTTGTATCTTAAATTAAATATAATCGTTAAGATGAGCATCTAACGATTAAATTTAAAATATTCTACATAAATAATAAATTTAAATAGTTTTTAACATGTAAGATTTAAGTTAAGGTGCACCGAGAGTTAGATTTTATTCCTATAAACTTTATTTAAGTTAAAACATAACTTAAGTATGGTTTACTTAAATAAAATGTAAGGATTTTTTAACTAGGGTGTGTTGGTTGTAAAATTAAAATAAATAAGTGTGTGTCATGTAATATTTAACTTTAGGGTGTCTAATAAGTAAATATTGAAGTTTTTTGTGTCATACGGGTAAAAATCTCATAATTTTATTCACATCATGCTAATTTTATTTCTGCATGAATCAATTGTCGCACTTTTCTGTTTTAACTATTTCTAGGGATAATTACATGCATAATATCGTTTAAAACTGTCATTTACTTATTAAATGTTAATATCTTTTGCCATATTTAAATGATTCACAGCATAGCGTGAATTCATATTAAAGTTTGACTTTACTGCTTGCTATAATCTTGTTTTTTGGGTTAATCATTTATAGGTCTCTATATTTAATCTATAATTACATTTTAGTTCATAATTTTTAAAAATTTATTGAAAAATTTGTCTCATAAAAGGTCTAAAAGGATGGATTTCATTAGCATCTGAGAAATATTCTTTTACCAGAGCTGTTAAATGGGGCCAGCAGCACATCGTCCATGCTGGCGCCACCACAGCTAGCAGCTTCGTCGATCAACTGCTTTGTTAGCTGATAACTGCAGTTAACTGAACCTCTCTCTCTCTCTTTCCCCTTATGAGAGAAAGGGGAGAGATGGGGAGCGAGAGAGCCAGATTTCTTAAATATCATTAAATTGAAAATTAAATCACTTATTAAGAATCGATCTGAAAATGTATAAAAGATTACAGTAGAAAGACTTTATTATTATATTAGTTAAAAGTTACGAATCCATTGATAAGTTTTTAAAATTCATATACCAAAGTTTAATTAGAGATTAATTATAAGAACTTATCAATAATTAACTTTTTTATTTTTATTTTTTTGGCTCAATGGATTTGTTGAAAAAGTGGTCAAAATACTAATAATGAGAATTATTGTGTAGATTAGATATTATGTGTGTGCTGAATCTGATGACCTTTAATTTGTAATATTTTGAAATATTTTACTTGAAAAATAACAAATATGCTTTTCGAATCTTGAACAGGTTTTAGAGCTTCTTGATCGGCAGTGTGAGCCTAAGAAATTATGCCTGAGGAGAACACAGACTAGTCCCTGGTGAGTATATTCTAATAGCTCAGCATTTACTGTGCAGTAAATTAATAGTGTGACTAGTTTAATATTATATTTTTTATAAAATTATTTACACATATTTTTAAACTATATAATTATTATTTTTAGATAACATAACATCAAGATAATACTGAACCAAATGCCTCCTATGAATGCATGAGTGTAACACTGTTGATCAAGTTTTCTCAATCATTTATTTTAACTTAACTTTTATTATTTATTTATAGAAACGCAGAGAATAATAGAATACGTGCAAGTATTATGTGTATAACTAGTCAACTTTCAAAATAGAAGTTTTTTCTTAATGAAAATGCGATATGTTTTTACTATAAATTGACTTGGATCGAGGCAATTTATTTTGAGAAAATGATTTGTAGCCTTACAAATTAGTTCTCAAAAATTTCAAAATCATTGTACAATAACTTTATATATAGATGATTGCATTATACATTAAATAATATTAAATAAAACTAATTTGTAAAGGTCTTAGAACTCTTGGGGGAGTGATTTGTGGGGTATTAGATATGAAATAAAATTTTTAAAATATTATTTATACCCAATTTGAAGAGAGGGCTAAACAAGGCCTAAATCCATGGAGATAAATTTTAATTGAAATGTTTGAATTTTATAATATTCTTCATAGCAGTGGTGTTTTTGATTGGTTTAATTTAATTTAATTACTATTGATTTAATTAATAGTTTGATAATTGATTTAAATTTAATTTTTGGTTTGATTTTATATTTGTGAAAATTGAACTGCCTGAATATATTTATATTTTAACTACATCAATGTCAATTAACGTGAATATATGATTGATTTATTAAACTATTATTGCATTGAATTATATCAATTAATCTGAATGGATAATTGTTCTATTGATTTGTGGCACTAAGATATTTTATATTCCAAAATTTTCTTTTATGAAAAATAAATTGAAATTGAAATTTTTTAACGCTATTCTTATATGTATTTTAATTATATCCTAAGTTAAGCATTCATGGTTATTTAATTTTTTTTATAGAAAAAATTATTTAAAAGTATCTATTTAAAGATATTGAAATGCAATATTCAGTTTTCATCGAATTAAGCAGAATTAACGGAAATTCTTCTAGTTAGTTCGATTTTTAATTTATAATTTTATTTAATTGATTTAATTTTTAAAAATAAAAAATGGAAACTGATTATTATTTTTTACAATATACTTCAAACTCAAAGACTGTATATGGACTTTAGATTTTAAGATGTTATAAAATTACATGCCAATAATAACACTCAGATTATCAAACATATAGTTAGCTAAATAAAACATATGAGAAAAATAATGATGATAACAAAATAATATATTACAAAAATATCAAATTTATGCTATTCGGAGGGATCCTTTTAGATTCACAAAAAGAATAGAGAGAGATTTTACTACGTAGAAAAGTAGATAAAAAGAAAAAAATTTACATCAATCTCCCGGTTTTTTATTTCAGATGAGATACATAAACTCGATTTAGTTTTTCTTTCAGATTAGATGATCCAATTTTATTTAGAGCTTCAAATGATTGTCTTCAGATATCTATAAAATCACCTCCCTATAAAATCACCTCCGACAATTGAAACTTGAAAATTTTTTTTTTATAGAAAATAGAAACTTTAAAATCTTGAGACCTAAATTAGTAATATATTCTTTTAATATTATTCCAAAAAATGGCTGCACCAAAAATTTCTCAAAAATAGAAATTTTAATTATCTATCTTTATTCACATAAATAAACTCTTTAATGAGTGCCAAAATAAAACCTTTTAATCAAATCATATATTACAACATTACTATTCATTTTTCAAGTTAAAGATGATATTTATTATACTTTATATAATATAAAATATTAAGATAAAAAATAATATTATTTCACTTATTATGTATAGTAAGATAAAAAGCTAACTATATTTTATATTCTATTTGAAACAAATATTAATTTTATTTATATTTTCATGCAACTTTAAAAAGGAAAGTATCATTAATTAAATTTATTTTATTTTAATTGAAATTAATGTGCTAAATCAAATAAATTCAAAATAACAAAGCAAAGGATTCAAATTGTGATAGTTAAATGAGGAATTTACTTGTTATTGAATATTTGATTTAATATTTATTACATTGAAATTTCGTCTACTTATATGTAGAGGCATCGAAAAAAATAATAATTACAATAAACGAAGGAACGAAGCTTCTTGAATATGTACAGCTAAATATTATTTGCCACATCAGACGTTTATCTGTTAATATTACTGTATGTATTATAAGTATTTTGAAAGGCCGCTTGCACACCAAAAAGGGGTGAATTTGGTGTGATATTAAAACTTTATATAAATCGAAAAATAAAGACCGAATTACTGGAGGACAGGTACTAATAATACAAAAATAAAGACCATAAAAATCCTCTTTTGCCGACCAACAAGTGGAAAACGTTGTTATAAGTATATCACTCATTGTAGAGGATGAGATCTACCCTAAACTCAATGCTATTTGAATAAGATTAAACTCCTCTTAAGATCATCCCCTTGATCTTAGTAAAAAAAAGAAGAAGAAAAAAAATTACACTGAAATTTTTTTAGAAAAAAAAAAGTGAGAGTACAATGAGGAGAACTCGTTCACTATACAAAGTTTTGCTCACAATCAATTGGGGATCATTAATCTATAGTTCTTCTTCTTTTTCAAATGCTAGAGGAGCTTCTTATATATTATTCTCTCTATGACATATATTTATATTTTTTTTTATTTGAATAAAATCATTAGAAACAAATCATAATTGATTTTATTTTAATTAGGAAAATAAAACGGCTGAATTTTACTACAAGTCAATACCGCCTAGTTTGGTCGATCAAAATGCACGAGATGATCCATCTGTTCCTAATAAAATCGAAAGAGGCAATTTTTATTGCCTTTTGATTTTAAGAAATAAACTATCTAGTCAAATACCCAAGGCTCTGTTTGGCGTGAGGATTACATCAGGACCAAAATGATACTAATTTAAATAATAATAATAATAATAATAAAAATAAATAATTGTAATCATTCTACACAAATTTTAATATAAAAAATATTATTTTACTTCACATACTTAATAATTTTCATTAAAAAAATTAATTTTATTTTACATCATAGACTAAAATACTCGATTCAAATATTTTAGTTTAGAATGTGAAATAAAGTATATATTTTTATTAAAAATTATTGAGTATGTGAAGTAAAATAATATTTTTTTATATTAGAATTTGTGTAGAATGATTAAAATTTTTATTTATTATTATTATTGTTATTTTTTAAATTAGTATTATTTTGGTCCTGATTTGGTTCTCACACTTAACAGGCCTCTGAGCCAGAATGTCCCATTCTGCAACATCTCACAGGACGGTTCGGTCCTGCTACAGTCAGAGTAAGTAAGTTTAGATAATTTTATTCTCCTTTTTTTAATTTTTTTGGGCCTAAGAAGTTCTTTGTATATTTATACTGCACACTATTGTACTTTTTTATTTTTACATAAATATCCTAAAAGAGCATAATTCTAAAGCTATTTCTGATATTTCCGTTATTCTCAATTTGCTTGTTTGTCATACACCAACTTTCAAAATTAAAGTATCTGTAATCTGAAACACTGAGCAACAAAAGATTAGCTTAAGTATTTGTTAAAATGTGATTTGAATAATAATTAAATAATTCTAATTATAAGAATTATTTGTTAAAGTATTGAGATTTTTTATGAAAATCAGATACATGATTTGTTATAAGCTACCATTATAAATACGAGATGATCAGGAAAGCTGAAAAAATTGAAGAGAGAGAGAGAGAAATAAAAAAAAGGGAATTATCAGGATTTCTGGTGGAAGGCTGCAAGTTCTCAAGCTTTTTCTTGGGAAATGTGAATAGGTAATTCACTTGAGTATTTTTAGTAGGAATCTGGAGGCAATCAGAGGTGATTTCGTAGGAATCTGGAGGCAATCATCTTAGGCTCAAGGAGCAATTGAATTGTCTAATCTGTAAGAAGAAAAGATTCAATTTCTGTATCCAGTCTGAGATCGAGAACCAGGTGATTGGTGTAAGGTTCTTTTTTTATCTGATTTTCTACATAATAAAGTCTCTCTCTACTCTCCCCGTGGATGTAGGAGGAATACCTTCGAATCACGTAAATCTGGTGTTCTTGTGGTTGCTTCGTTCTTTTATTATCATTATTTCTCATACTTATCTGGCACGATTTATTTGACTAACTACACGTCCGACGATCCGAATTTTTTGCTGCGTATTATTTCACAACAAGTATTATTAGCCAAGAAACTTTTGGAGTTAACGTATTTAACGTATCGGTAATTTCGTCCAGGCCTCTAATGAAGAAGACTCTCGACTCCACATAAGGTTTACAAAAACGATGATAAAACCTATCCCTTCAATATATATTTCATTGTTAACAAAAACTAACTATTGTTACATAAAATTTTATTTCAAATTCAATAAAATGACCGAGTTAACGTTACTGAACACAATAATTGAATACGACCAGGGTTTAAATAATATTAGAAAATTTCATGGCTTTGGCATCAAATGTGGCATTTAGTGGCAAGTCATTCTTGAATCTTTCACACCAACAAATTAATTTAGTTCAAAGTCAATGTCATTATTATGAATGTCATTTCTAAAGTTAAATTTTTTATTTATTTCATCACTAAAATTAGATATTTGCACTTATTACTTCATATTTTAAATGCATAATTATAAATATTAATTATTCTATCAAATTGAGGGAGATTTAGCTATTCATCTTGCTAAAAAAGATGAAAATTCAATCATTTATTTTTATAAGAGAATTATGGTTGTAATTATATATTCAAAATATGAAGTAATAAGTGTAAATATCTAATTTTGGAGAAAAAATAAATAAAAGGGCAAATCACACCCACTGAGTTTAACGCATAATAACGCACAAGTTTACGTTTTTAAAATTTAATATCAAGGTCCCTGAGTTTAATAAATTAATGAATCTTTTTATTTTTTTTTTATTATTAAAATTTTTTAAAATTATTATTTTCCTCTTGCCCCTCTCTCTCTCCTCCTGATCCTGCACACGCATTGTAAGATGGTAAAATGATAATTTTAAAAATTTTTAATAATAAAAAAAGACTAATTTGATAATTTATTAAAACTCAAGGATCCTGATATTATAATTTTAAAAATATAAATCTGTGCATTATTAAGCGTTAAACTCAGGGACCTGAGTGTAATTTGTCCTAAATAAAACATTTAATTTTAAGGGTGACATAAGTAAATTATCAGATATTTACTCAGTCTTCAAAGTGATATCATAACTTAAATATGTTTTGCTTGATTCATGCCATATTGGAATAAGTTGAGCAATTAATTTCATTTCCCACTTGATCATATTATGCCTTAAAAGTAATTAATGTTATATTCATTGATTATCCATTGGGTAAAGTGCATCTAAATCTCATAAACTTGCCAGTCTTTCGCATGGGTCCACAATCTTTGAATTTACATAATTCACACGTATTGTAAGTTGCTCGCTAGTTAGAGTCCCTTTTCACTTCCCAAATGAACGAACTACAAGAACCGAGAAGATTAGAGAAAGTAAAATATTCAACTTTGATGCTATTGATAATTATGTGGTGAAATGATGAAATAGTAAAGATCATAAAAGCAAATTGATTTTAGGGGGCGTTTTGTTTGTTGTTATCTTGGTGTTATGTTATGTAATATAGATGTCACGACATCTAGATATTATCTTTTGACTAATAATTTTATAGTCTAAAAGAAAATTATTTATAGATGTCATTAAACTAAATAATTGCTTTTTCTAAATAACATAATATAACATCAAGATAACATTGAACCAAATGCCCTCTTAGTATCATTAAACTTGTTTGATCCAATCTCATAAACCATCTGGTATTTACATTCAGTCAGACCGATTGGCAAGCCACTGTACAACAGAACTGATTAGCTTGATTCAATTTATACGACGTTGTGCTTAATGTATGTTTGATTTTAATGATAGGAAACACATCTAACAACAAAGTAAATTATTAAGTATTCCAAGTTTATTATTGCAATTAAATGTTTGATTTTTTTTATTTGATACATATATTTCACATTTTGTATTTCTTATATTCTGTTTTTCTAATGTACATGTTTTCATGTTGACTGAATTGTTAGTCGATGAATCTAATTGATGTTGGGCCTGCCAAAACTGAACTTCGCCCCTGTTTGTTTGATAGTTCAAAATTAACTTGGTTTACTTTTAAATAGGCGTATCACGTCACACATGATATTTAATATTAAAAATTAATTTTATTTCACATCATACACACATATCTTAACATAATAACTAACTTTATTTCACATTATTTATATTTTTTAATAAAAAAATATCTTTATCTAAATTTAATTTTAACCTTACAAATAAACAAACTACTAGAGAAGTACTTAGGAGAAAGGATCAGACCTATGCTCAAGGCTGCCCCGAACTATAGACCTGGAAGTAATTTAACCATAATTTACTTATTTAATTAATTGGTACACCGTACACCACACAATTCCTTCCTAATTACTATCGTAACGAATAGCATATGTTAAATATTGAGGAGTGAAATTATCATATGCCGTGGCCCATGGGTTTATCAGCGATGGGAGATGCCCGCATATTCTTCCATTCCTTTTCCCGCACGAAATCAAATCATGACCACCAAATTTGAATCTCTTCCCGAGCTTGGCCGCCAAAATAATTGCAATTTTTAAAAAACAAAAATTGAAATAATAATAATAATAATAATAATTGCAGTTTTGGAAATAATTGGAAATAATTGGAAATAATTGCAGTTTTGGAATGAATATTTTCTAAGATTTCCAATTATGCAAAAAAAAAGAAGATTTCCAATTATGCAATTATGGAATTATTTAAAAAAACTTATTAGAGATCTCAAAAAGTTTTTAATATTATAGAGACTCGCAAAACTTAATAATTATTTTTAGAGTCCAACCACAGCCCCCATAATGAATTATCTAATAAATTAAATTCTAATTTATTAAATAATTTAGTAAATTATAATTTATTTATTAATCAATTATTGAAAACAAATAACATTTTTTTAATTATTTATGATCATTTAAATTATTAGTAGTACCTATATATCAACCAAATAGTTCATAAATATAACAATTTGAAATAAAGTTAAAATTCAAAACTTAATAGTTGACATTGCCGTGCTGTATAAAAAAGTCTTGTATTGTATAGTTGTATAAAAAAATACGATTAAATAAAAGTATTTTATATATTTGACAAACTGCTTTTAAAAGCTATCAGCAAAAGCAGAACTTTTTAGTTAAACTGCTGTGCTGTCTAAAATATTTTTATTTTTGACTAAATTAGATATTTAATTTAAATATTTTTTATTAAATATATTCTATAAACATATAATAATTAATTCATTCTATTAAAAAATTAAATTTATTTGCCATTAAATTTACAATATATATTATATTATTTTTATAATTTATTTGCATATTAGTTGTAAATTTTTTAAATAAATAAAAATTATTTTATATATTTTAATTATATCAACTACGAGTTTAATTTTGTACTATTATTTTTTTTACAAAAAATTAAATCAACTATATAGTATACGTCAAAAATATGAAAAATCGTATACACCAATAATAATTTTTTATTTTTTTTTCGCCAAGCTTTAATTTAGGCCGATTTTGGGTTTTATAGTTTAAAATTTAGGATTTAAAATAATATTAAGAGCATTTCTGTCCATAAATAATTAGAGCAAAATCACTATTTCAAAAAGCTATTTTTTCAGTTTTTCTTTACAACTGCTTTTTAACTTTTTAAAAATTAAAAATTGTTTAAAAGTTATTTTATCAAACACAATTTTTAAGTTTTAGCTATATGAAAAAGTACTTTTTTATACCAAAAAACTTTACCAAACGAAGCCTTAGATTTGTTTATGCAGTTATGATTCGCTAATAAATTCAATAGGAATATATGTGCTAATTCAAAATTTGTTAACAAACTTAAAATTGTGAATGAAACAGGCAATTTATACATGTTAAAAGCAAATTTTCAATGAATTTGTGTTTAATTTCCATAAATTAGGTTACATATATAAATATATGTAAATTAATTTATGTATATGCAATTTCTTTAAAAGAAAACTTTGTGAAATACACGATAGTGTTCATTCCTTCATAAATTTGATTTATAATTGTCATAAATACAACATTCAATTTCATTAAAATCCTATATTTTAAATTTAAATTCGAGCAAAAGTCACGATACATTCCTTAAATTGTTCATATTTTATGTTATTCTGGAGCTTTGTGTCTATCGATAAGATTGCAAAGATTGCAAAACATCGTATGCTATAGTGTTGAGTTTGAGCATAAAAAATTTAAATATTTTTTTGAATATAATCATTAAAATTATTTTGGTCACTTCCTTGACTTTTTAATTCAACTAAATTTTAAAATTATATATTATCATTTAGCTATATTTTTTTTCTCTTGAATTATTATATATTTTTTTTCTCTTCAAACTCACACTCTCCATTTCTTTTTCCCTCTTCTCTCTCTTTCTTGACTTTTCACAATTTAAATTTTCATTATACACTTTTACTATTAATATTTACATGAAAAAGAGAAATAGATATATGAGTAGAAGGTATCTTGATTAAAATTTAAATTATATTTGTTTACCATTTTAAAATTTATTTTATTAATTTTTATATAATTTATCATATCATACATAAATTTTAATATTAAAATTTAATTATACTTCACATTATATATATATATATATATATATATATATAAATTTAAAAATTAATTTATTTCATATTTTATAAACATATCAAAAAAATAATTAACTTTAACATCATATCATACATATATTCTAACATAATAATTAAATTTATTTTATAATATATATAATTCTCAATAAAAATATATTCACATTTAAATTTAAATTTATTAAAATTAAATTTTGTAACCAAATACAGGCATAGTTTATAAAAAAAACGTTCAAACAGAATGTATTGGATATATTTGAAAAAGGTCTACTATGTGAAAAACTGGAAATGATTCAAAAAAATGAACTATTAGAATAAAACAATAAACCAATGTGAATTCGGAACAAAACTTTGAGATATAAATGTAATTGACCCAAATAAGATAAAGCCGTCGGAAAACAGTGACGCGGAATTACCTAAACGCGGCCGCCGCAGACCCTTTCTCCCCCTCTCTAAAACCTGTCCTTAAAATCCCTGGATCGCCTCTCTCTCTCTCTCCTCAGTGGGAGAGACGACATTGACGAAGGGGCCGCCCTCTGATCCCTAAAGCGGGGCCAGGCCGGCCGGCAGCACCATGGCCGATTCGATTCTGCCGCCACCGCCGCATCCGCTGCCACCGTCGAGACACCGGAATCTGGGGCTTCTGAAGCAGCGGTCGTGGTCGCCGGACACGGAGCGCGACGAGTCTTGGGAGCGCCGGAAGGACCTCCACCGCGCGCGCCGCGGCAGCCGCGGCGCGCGGAGCGTCACCGACGATGATTTCGATGAGCTCCGCGCTTGCATCGATCTCGGAATCGTGTTCGGCGACGGATCGCCTGACGGCGGCGATTGCCCCAAGCGGCTGTCCGAGATCCTACCGGCCTTGGAACTATACTTCGCCGTCCATCGAGGCTTTCAGGGATCCGCCGCTGCCGGCCTATCGTCGGCTTCGGAATCCTCCTCCGCCGGTGGATCACCCGCTGGCAGCCCTCTTTCGATATTCTCCTTAGGTTTGTCGTTTTCCTTTTTTGCGTTCGTGTCGATCGGCCGTTGACGGATCAGCAGCCGATGGATGTGGGTGAAATTTTGGGTGTTTTTGGTGGGGCTGCGGGTATATAATTTTACGCGATTTGTTGATGAGTTTGTGGGTCCAGGGGGCAGCCCGGCGGAGAGGAAGGCAAGCTTGAAGCAGTGGGCCCAGGTGGTTGCTTGCTCGGTGCGCCAGCATTACGGTCCAGTTTGAATTAAGAAGGACAATTCTGGCATTTGGTTGGCTTCTCATCTCATTATATATATTTCTATATATTAAAAAATTCTATCGTTAAGACCCGGTTTGGCGAGGATCAAATCAGGATTAAAATAATATTAATTTAAAAAATAATAATAGTAATAAATAAAAATTTTTAATTATTCTACACAAATTTTAATATAAAAAATATTATTTTACTTCACATACTCAATAATTTTTAATAAAAAAATTAATATTATTTTACATCATACACTAAAATATTCGATTCAAATATTTTGATCAAGGATGTGAAATAAAGTATATATATTTTTATTAAAAATTATTGAGTATGTGAAGTAAAATAATATTTTTTATACTATAATTTGTGTAGAATGATTAAAAAATTTTATTTATTATTATTATTGTTGTTTTTTAAATTAGTATCATTTTGATCCTGATTTGATCTTGATTATCAAACAGGGTAAATGTGAATTAGGATGACTGCTTCAACCAATGAAGGGTTTTAGGTCTGCTTGCTTTAATTTTCTTTCTACAGAATGATTTTTAATTTTTTAGAAAATGTGAATAGCTTGTTTTTAAAATTTTTGTTGTGGAGATATTTAGTCTTTTTCTTATCATGGATCTTTGATTTTTTTTTTTTTGAATTTTTGATTTTCCTCAAATTCGGCCTTAGTTTAAATTACATTAAATCAAAACAAGTATACGCGAATTACAAAGCAATCAAAACATCTAGAAGGATGTTGCAGAATATTACATTCTTTTAACCCAAATGACATCATCAAAGCTGTTAAAATGTGATTTGAATAAAATAAAATATGCTTAGCCCATTGGATTATTTAATTCTTATCTTATTTTAATAATTTATTATGGGATAAAGATTAATTTAAATAATCCTAATTATAAGAATTATTTGTTATGCTGTTGAGATTTTTATGGAACTCAAATACAGGATTTGTTATATACTATCATTATAAATACTAGATGATCAGATAAGTTGGGATAAAAGGGATTATCAAGATTTCTAATTCAAGGCTGCAAGTTCTCAAGCTTCTTCTTGGAAAACGTAAATAGGTGATTCACTTCAGTATTTTCAACAGTGATTTCTCTTGTATCTTCTTCGTCGGTTACGGAGGTAATTTCGTAGGAATCTGAAGACAATCATTTTAGGCTCGGGGAGCAATTGAATTGTCTAATCTAAAAAAAAATAAAAATCTAATTTTTGTATCCTGTCTGAGATCGAGAACCAGGTGATTGGTGTAAGGTTGTCTGTCTATCTGATTTTTTACATAATAAAGTTTCTCTCTGCTTTCCCTAGGATGTAGGAGGAATACCTCCGAACTACGTAAATTTAGTATTGATTCTAAATAGGACCTGGTAGCCTCAATGATCTTCATCTTACTATCATTGATTCATTGTCCTCTCTGCTCTGTACTACATCATTCACCTAATTGCCCTTGTTTTGAAGCAATACCATGGGCTGTTGTATGCTTTGATGAAAGATCACCCTTCATAAAATTTGAGCTTTTCGAACATAGATACCTTCGAATTAATTAGAAACACTCAAAATTTGATATCACAATGATTCGTGATGTTTTCAATTACAATATTTTAACTACAAATTGATCAAAATATCAGTCGATCGATCAATTATTCGGCCAACGTTTGAATACTATCCAAACGAGGCTCCATTGTTTATTTTTCTAGGTTTTCTAGCTAATTATTGAGTATTTGAAGTAAAATAATATTTTTTATATTAAAATTTATGTAAAATAATTAAAAAAATTATTTATTATTATTATTATTATTTTTTAACTAGTATTATTTTGATCCTGATTTTGGTTCAAGCATAATTTTAAAATTAGAAAACTAACATTTTTTTAAGGAGAAAATCTCTCCTGGAATCTTTGTTGAATAAACCCCAAGTTAATCTTTATTAAATTCTAAACAATTAAACACCCAATCAGATTTAAGAAGACCTAACGAAGATTAGAAATTAGAAATGAATCCTAAAAGAAAACTATAAAAGGACAAAAGAGCTAATCGCTCTTTTTGGGAAAAAATTATTGCGTTCAAATCATGGAGAGACGTGCAGCTGAGCAAGCTTTCCCTTCATGCAGAATACTATGAATGATGTCAAGTTACCGAGCGGTCGAAAGGACTATCTAGTTAGTCGACTAAACGATCTAGTAACTGACTAGATCATCTGGCTGGCCAACCGACTATCCATTTTCACTAAATGGACCGCCAGTCTAGCCATCAGATAAGTAGGCATTAAGATAGATATTTGTTCAAAAAAGTAGATATAATATGAAATTAAATAGGTATCAATTAAAGAAGATGTAATTACATATGATACTATTTCACATAAATATCTAACTGATTTTAAGTTATACTTATTTTTTGAGTAAATATTTACTTAAACTGATAGCTAATGGACCAACTGGTCAGAGTGAACAGACGGTTTGATCGGCTATCAAACTGTTCAATAGGCTAATATTTGGCTACTTGACGACTTAACATCGTTTATGAGATTCTACGTGAAGCAGGGTCTGCTCAACGGTGTAGTTCTCCGTGAGTAGCTCACGGATGACTAACATGATTTAACTATATTAGGTATCTGAATCTAATAATTTCTTACTTTTTATTAGTTTTATTAAATTGTAAAGAAATAATTTATATGTCCAATAAATAATTTTAAACATTTAATTAAATTAAATATTTTATGGACATAATTTTTTTTTTTATAGTGACCGTAATAGTATTACATAGATAAAATAGTTAGTTTTAATTATATACAAGATTGTGATGATTGTAATAAACTAGTAAATCAAGTTTGAATGAAAATGTGCTTTTTTTTTTTGCTATCAAAGAAAAAGTTTTAATTATATGATAATAACAACACATGAAAAAAATCTAATTTGCTTTCATTTTTGAAATTGTTTATAAGAAATGTGATGTATTATACTAAATTATATGTCTTTTAGTTAAATCTTAATAAATTTTAACTACAAACTATTCAACAAAGTTTACAAGAATAAGAAATCTAGTGGATTAGATAAAGGTGAGCAAAATACTCAAAAATACACTCAAAATTCTCTTGTATTTTACTTACTTTGAATTTAACTTAATTTTTTCATGAATGAAAATCAATTTACTTGAAATAAAATTAATTTAATTTGTAATATTAAATATACATAACATTTTAGATACATATTAAGATATTTTATATTATTATTATATTATATATTAAAAAATTTGAGTATAAGTACATTCATAATATATATAAGTTTAATTAAAAATTTATATATAATATATATTACATGTAAAACAAATATTTAAATAAAAATAAGATTAAAATTTTTAATTAATAAGGTTAAAATTTAAGTTTAATTTAATTAGAAATTGAATAAATTTTAATCGACTTAAATTAAACTTGAGTTGAACTCAAAATTTATTAATTTTAATTGAAACAAATTGACTATAACTCAATTAGTTATAGGCCCTAGGATTAGTTATATGAAACTTGGAAGAACGTGGA
The DNA here is from genome assembly GCA_002786265.1 of Apostasia shenzhenica. NCBI lineage: Eukaryota > Viridiplantae > Streptophyta > Magnoliopsida > Asparagales > Orchidaceae > Apostasia > Apostasia shenzhenica. The sequence continues at coordinate 984,203 of KZ451979.1, forward strand.
TCAATTACGAATGAACCTATATGAAATATAAACTAAATAGAGTCTTTTTATTATAATTTTACTTTTTCCCCCGATGTGAAATGGCGTGTTTTTTCCAACGGCATCTAACCGAAGTCCGCAAGAATTAGGTGAATAGGCGACTTGGGAGGTGGAAAAATGAAAATGACCCCCGGAATACACCCAGTACTACACCCACTGGTGGAATTGGGCGGGTTCCGCATTAACGAGAGCGGTGGAAATGCGGGTGTAAAAAAGAGGAAGTGATACATACTTCACTACGACCTCATCTGTCAGTCCGCTTTGCTGCTATTTTCTCGGGGAAAGGAATGAAGGCCAGATGCCTGCCACGTGTATTCAATCAGGCCCTCCGATGCTCCCCTTGCCTTGAAGATCGAAGCTTCTCCAGATCTCCGACGGCGACTTCTCCCTTCTTATTCTACTCTGGCTCCCTCCACTACGCCGACTTGGCCTCCCAGGGCCAGGCGATGGGCGTCCCGACACTGCTCCGTCGACGTTAATCAACTCCAGCCGTTCGTTCTCTCTTGGAATTTCGTCGAGCGGGCGATGGACGAGGAGAGATCTGGTGGCAGCTTTCTGAGCTCTTTTAGCGTCAAGCTCTGCTCCGGCGGCTGCCATTGGATCCTTATGATCGTTTTCGGGTTCTACTGCTGGGGCTGGGAGTTTTTAACTGCTCTGCTTCTCTTCTCGCGCTATTAATCAAGAGATCGTGGATAGGATTTTCTCTGTTATCGATCGATCGATCGATCTTTCAAGTCCATTAATTCTATTGATTGAATAGTCCTTTCGCCCTTTTCGTCTTCTTAATTGATCGATCTATCTGAGATTTCGTGGTTGATGATGGCGGTGGAGCTGCAGGGGAGGCAGAGGAGCGGGGCCCCGGCGCCGTTTCTGAGGAAGACTCACCAGATAGTGGAGGACAGGCAGACGGACGACGTCATATCGTGGGGGGAGAAGGGCGAATCCTTCGTCGTCTGGAAGCCCGTCGAGTTCTCCCGCGATCTTCTTCCTGCTCACTTCAAGCACAACAACTTCTCCTCCTTCGTCCGGCAGCTTAATACTTATGTAAGCTCCTCTCTCTCTCTCTCTCTCTCTCTCTCTCTCTCTCTCTCTCTGCCATTGCTTTTCCGGTGAGGGCCGTGTTATCGGTATTTGATATAATAATCATAGGAAATTTTCTTTAAATCTGGTACCTTCAAAATTAATCAAGTTCTTATCAAAAAAAAAAATTAATCAAGTAAATAATACGTACAAATTAAATTAAAAATTATATTTAATATGTATTTTGTGTAAAATAAATATTTAACTTTAAAAAATTAAAAAACATGCTTTCAATTTTAAAATCCATTCAAAATTAAATTAATTTTAATTAAACTGAACTTTGAGTTTAAGTTAAGCGAACTCATTATCAGCCTTAAATACAGCAAATGGGACACCGACAAAATAATTAAGAATTAAAAAATTACTGTAAAAATATAAAATTAATCCTAACTATTCTGAATAAGATCGATGGTGATAATAATAAATTATCACATAATTTGTATACGGTTGATGATAATGATGTTAATTAATAAATAGTTTATTTGCGAAATTATATTTTCTGTTAACTACTTTATAAATTATGTTTTCTAAAATAATTTTTATTTATGTTTGATTTAATTTTACTGTACTTTTATTTTTTTCTTTTTATCAAACTCGTCTCTTTGATTTTTTGGCATCTTTTTTCCAGTAAATAGCTTTTTGGCTTTTTGGCATCTTAATTTAACAAAAAAATATCGCATCTAATAATTAATAATATAAATAATATTTTATTTCGTATTTTACATAAAATTTTATTATTTCACATTAATCACATTGTGCAATGAACACGAAGAATCTCAAATTCTGAATTTTTGTATTTAATAAAATTCTTCCTTTTTGTTTATTTATGCAAATAATGAAAGTAAATCTCATCTGAATTCAAGTTAGTGATAAATGCTTTTTTAAGTATTTTTTATATTTTTATGGTATTTAATTTTTATTGTTAAATTGCTAGGTAGTACATGTACTAATCACACTTCCCTCAAAGGTCCTGTTTGGCTCGAGGATAAACATAATACTAGTTTAAAAATAATAATAATAAATACTTTTTTTTATTATTCAACACAATTTTTAATATAAAAAAATATTATTTTACTTCACATATAGTTTTTAATAAAAATATTAACTTTATATTATATTCTAGATTAAAATATTCGATTTCAATATTTTAGTTTAAATTATGAAATAAAATTAATATTTTTATTAAAAATCATTGAGTATATTAGTAAAATAATATTCTATTATATTAGAATTTACTTAGAATAATTTAAAAAAAAATTATTTATTATTATTATTATTAATTTTTAAATTATTAACATTTTGGTACTGATTTTAAATTTTGAGCAAAACAGGGCCTTTGTTTTCAATAAATTCTTTTTAGACCATTAAAAATAAATAACTTCATTTTACTGATATCAAAATATAAATAAATATATTCATTTTACTATACTATTTTTCTATTTCATTGGGAACCACGAAGGGTTTCCACAAGGCGGTGCCGAATCGTTGGGAATTCGCGAACGACAACTTCCGGCGAGGCGAGCAAAGCCGCCTCTGCGCAATCCGCCGTCGAAAGAACCTTTCTCCGGCGGCCCTTCCTTCTGCCGCCAACCCTTCTTGGTCATCACCTTCTTTCCCAGCTCAAGTCCGCAGCTTTTCCTCTACCTCTTCGCCGCTGCCGCCGCCGCCGCCAAATCTCCTGGAACTCTCCGGCGAAAACAAGAAGCTCTGGAGAGAAAACCAAAGTCTGATCTCAGAGTTGGCGCGGGCAAAGAAGCACTTGGAGGAGCTCCTCGGCATGGTATCGAAGTTCCTGGATGTCCGGCAGATCAACCCAATTCTTCTGACCTGCGGCAATAGCGGTAAGGGAGGGGAGGTGGAAGAAAAGATCTGGAGGGATGAAGCAGAGAAGCAAGGGAAGGAGGAGGCTTGCCTTAAGCTGTTTGGTGTTCTTCTAAAGAAGAACAACGTAGAGGAGTCTCTAGTTAGGAGAAAGAGGAGAAGGTATCGTGGAGGCTCCGTCGGCGACCTGCCGGCGTGTAGAGGACCGCTGATGGGAGTTTCTTCTCTGGAGGCCGGAAGCGAAATTATCCACTAGGTGAATCCGTAAAAAAAGTTGTTCCCTTCTAAAGGTGCGAGGCTACATATTACGATAATCGAGTTCTTTAGTTTTAGGGTTTATCTCGCAAGGAGATCAATTTAGTTTTGTCGTTATTATGTACTTATTTTAAAATACTTATATAGTAGTAAAAAAATAATTAAATATATTAAAAATATTATAAAATATAAAATAAAATTGATCAATATATTAAAAATAATAAATATATAAAAGTTTGATCTTTTCAGTACAAAAATGATGCATGTATTGAACTTGTAATCTTATTTATTCTAAGAACAATATTCTAGTTTTTTTTTCTTTACTCTCAGTATTCTAGTAATCTTAATTGTAGTCTCATTGACCTTTTATGTAGTGATTTCAGTATTGACTAAGTGTTCATATGTATAAAAAAGAATTTATTATTAGTAATTTAATTATTCGTATTATTTTTTTATTGGGGATTTACGTACAGAACATTGAATTCTTCACAAATTACGCATTTCACCATCATTTAGTAAATATTACGCATATCACACTCTCCTTATATTACTTATGGGTTTTACATTTCTATTGTAATATAAGGAGAGTGTGATATGCGTAATATTTACTAAATGATGGTGAAATGCGTAATTTGTGATGAATTCAATGTTCTGTACGTAAATCCCCTTTTTTATTTTAGTGTACCAGTTGGTAGCATACATCTATTATGAATTCATCTCATTAAATTTTATTTTAATTAATAATTTTAGATTTAGTGAGATATTTAGTGTATTTAAGTAATAAGTCTTTTGGATGACAATTATATTTTTGTGATTATTTTAATTTAAATATGTTAAATTTTGAGTAATTTATCAAACAATATTATGAAATTTTACATATAAATATAATTATAATTGGCACATAAGGATAACGAATATTTCAAAATTATTTAAGTTTTAAAATTAACTCAACACGAAAGTATATTTTTTTACTTGATGAGTTTTTCGGTACTCAATCTTTCTCTCTTACTAACTCGGTTTCGTGAACGCTCATAAAGATGAGAAGTTATTTTTGAGATGAGTTTAAATGAAGAATGAGAGGGGTTTATGTAGTTATTAGGAAAGATAATAATAAAGTAAATTTATTTGGATGATTAAGACAATATTAGATGATTGATGAGAATTTAATTCTACTTATTAGCTTAAGTATGCTAGCCTTGTTTGTCGCGAGGACCAAATCAGGACCAAAGTTATACTAATTTAAAAAACAACAATAATAATAATAAATAAATTTTTTTAATTATTTTACACAAATTTTAATATAAAAAAATATTATTTTACTTCACATATTCAATAATTTTTAATAAAAATATATATTTTATTTTACATCCTACACCAAAATATTTGAATCGAGAATTTTGGTTTAGGATGTAAAATAAAATTAATTTTTTTATTGAAAATTATTGAGTATGTGAAGTAAAATAATTTTTTTATATTAAAATTTGTGTATAATAATTAAATTTATTTATTTATTATTATTGTTGTTATTTTTTAAATTAGTATTATTTTGGTTCTGATTTGGTCTTGATTTAGTCCTCGCGCCAAACAGGCTTAAGAAATCAATTATAAATATTTTACAAAATTACAATTTGTGATTAATAGATTATTTCTTTGTTTCTATTAAGCCATAAAAATGAAATAATTATAAGTAAGTCCCACATCCTATCATCATTAAATTAAATGAATATAGTAAAAAATTACAATTAAAAAAGGCCCGTCATCAAGTCAGTAGGCTATGTACTCATATATTTCTTTGTTATTTATCGTTTGCTAATAATAATATATTAAAATAACAAATATATTTGTTATATTAAATATTTATTACCATTTTCATAAACATTAACTTTTATTCTAAAATTTTTAAAAAATAGTGAGTTTTTAATTAGTTTTTAATTTGATCTAATTTTTACGAGTTTGGTTCTAATGGCCGCACCGTGCGCCCGTTGATCACCTAGTTTGTTCATTTTAGTATATTAACTACTCTGCTCGAATAGGGTTTTTCATAATATGCCAAACATTGAGTTTGATAATAAATTTCAGTGATTTTGAATTGTGTTCAAAAAATAATATTTGATCTATAAAACGATATAGCATAAAAATAACAACTTTATATCTACGTACGTCATGCCATTAATATTGATTAAAAAGGAACGAAAAATTGTTGTCAACGAATTTGTTCGTTAGAAGGCAAGGTTTTCTTTAATAAAAAAATTACATATATGTTATACAAAATATTGAAAATTATCTACACATCATTCTCCTCATAAGATTCAAACATAAAATAACATATATTTGAAAAAATAATAAATTATTTAAATATTTTATTACACTAACAGTCTAACACGCCATAAACTATAAAAGCATTACGCTAGACATACTATAATTATGACATAATAGAAGAAATTTTTATAATAAAATATTCATATGTATATTATAATAATTTTAATATATTACATCAAATATCTTTTTCATATAAAAATTATTTCATAATATAAATTTTATGAAGAGAATATGTATAATATAATATATGAAAATTACTGTGACATGTAAACATATATTTAAAAAAAAAAAAGAAATTTATATATAGAAAACATACATCTAAAAAAATTACATTTTTTAATATAATCTAAAAAATTATATTTTATTATATATAATTCACAGCTTCATGATAAAATTTTTTTATCTCATTAATTTGAAATTAAGATTGCATACATCTAATTAACAAAAATTTAAATTTCAATTTTTAGTGTATAATTTTTAAGATTTAAAGAATTTAATGTTACAATAATTTAAAATTTATGATTTATGATTTTTAAATTTTAAGCTATGATTTTACGTCAATACAGTGAAATTTTTTATCTTAATTCTTTAAAATTAGCATGAATTGTATTACTTTTTTCTGATTGTCGATGTAATTATGTAAATGCCAAAAAAAAAAATCAGTTTTAAAAAAAAAATAATTAAAAGCTCTTGGCAAGTTGAGGGGCATTAACGTAATTTGAGAATGGTATGTTTTTTAGGTCACCAAGCGACGCCTGGCCCTTTGAGGTCTCGAATGGCCAGACCGCCGAACCGACAATCCAATCTCCCTACAAAACGAGATCAGTTCATCACTAACTCCATGTCCGATCCCTTTACACCCACAACAAAAGCAACTCTCACCGTCTCCAATGGCGTCATCCGCTTCCCTCCAGCAGTTCTTCTCGCCGATGGTGCGCGGCCGCAGGCCGAGGACGTCGCCGGCGATTCTGAGGGCAGTGGCGCAGGCGCCGGAATTGGCAGCGGAGGTGGACACCGGGAGGCTCGAGCCGAGGGTGGAGGAGAGGGGGGGATACTGGGTGCTGAAGGAGACGTTCCGGGCGGGGATAAACCCACAGGAGAAGATGAAGCTGCAGAAGGATCCCATGACCCTCCTGTTGGGCGACGGCATCCGGGAGCTGGCGGTGAAGCCGCTGCCGGAGATCGAGGCATCCAATGCTGGCAAGGACGATATCGACACCCGGCTCAAGTGGCTCGGCTTCTTCCACCGCCGCAAGCACCACTGTATTGACTTCGGCCCCCTTTCACAGCTATTTGAGAAAAAAAAAAATATATATATATATATATATATATATTATTAGGTTGAAAATAATTTTAGATGGCGCTCAAGGAAGAAATTACATCATATATATGCACATTTTTTATTACAAAATATTTCTTATTATTTTAAATATATTTATATTTGACATAAAATATAATGTTATTACTTAGCATAAATTTTAAAGTTGAAAATGTTTATGTATCAAACTAAAATTTAAATACATCATATTAATTAATTTTAGTAAAATAAATCTGTAAAATAGAATAAAATTATTAATTCCTTCATAAAATAAAATTAAAATAAATATATATTAATAATAAAAAAAGCGGTTAAACAAGGGATGGCCGGTTGAATCCTTCTCATCGAAGTCAACTGGAACAGACGGACGGTTCATGGTGCGGATGAAGCTGCCGAACGGCGTGACGACAAGCGAGCAGACTCGGTACCTGGCGAGCGTGGTGGCGGCTTACGGACGGGACGGCTGCGCCGACGTCACCACGCGGCAGAACTGGCAGATTCGCGGCATCCAGCTCCCCGAAGTCCCCACCATCCTCGACGGCCTCGCCACCGTCGGGCTTTCCAGCCTACAGAGCGGCATGGACAACGTCCGCAACCCCGTCGGCAACCCCCTCGCCGGCGTCGACCCCCACGAGATCGTCGACACCCGCCTCTTCACCTCCCTTCTTTCCTCCTTCGTCACCGCCAACTCCACCGGCAATCCCGCAATCACTAACCTGTATCAATTCGAAACACATCCTCTCCTCTCCCTTCCTAGGAATCAATGCTGACATACTCTGTTTCTCTCGCAGGCCGAGGAAATGGAACGTCTGCGTGGTGGGATCCCATGATCTCTATGAGCATCCCCACATCAACGATCTGGCATACGTACCGGCGAAGAAGGACGGCCGCTTTGGCTTCAATCTCCTAGTGGGCGGCTTCTTCAGCCCAAAGAGGTGCGCCGAGGCGGTCGCCCTCGACGCATGGGTCCCCGCGGATGATGTGGTCGCCGTCTGCAAGGCAGTGCTAGAGGCCTATCGCGATCTGGGCAACCGCGGTAACCGGCAGAGGACGCGCATGATGTGGCTTATCGATGAGCTGGTAAGCTTCTCTGTTCTGAGACTTTCCTCTATTAGGCATTTCATCGAACACTTTACGGGCATGATCTTTGTTTTGGGGGATTTCACAGGGTATAGAGGTGTTCCGGTCAGAGGTAGAGAAGAGAATGCCGCAGAGCAAGCTGAATAGAGCATCGCCGGAGGATTTGCTGGAGACGAAATGGGAGCGAAGGGATTACCTCGGCGTGCACCCGCAGAAGCAGCCCGGACTCTCGTTCGTCGGCCTCCACGTCCCCGTCGGCCGCGTTCAGGCGGCCGACATGTTCGAGCTGGCGCGGATCTCCGAAGAATACGGCTCCGGCGAGCTTCGCCTGACCGTGGAGCAGAACATCATCATCCCCAACGTGCAAAATTCGAGGTTGAGCGCGCTCCTCAACGAGCCGCTGCTGAAAGAGCGATTCTCACCGGAGCCTTCGATCTTGATGAAGGGACTGGTGGCCTGCACGGGTAGCCAGTTCTGCGGGCAAGCGATCATCGAAACGAAGGCGCGAGCTCTGCGGGTGGTGAAGGAGGTGGAGCTGCGGGTGGCGGTGGCGCGGCCGGTGAGGATGCACTGGAGCGGCTGCCCGAATAGCTGCGCGCAGGTGCAGGTCGCCGACATTGGCTTCATGGGCTGCTTGACGCGGAACGCTCAGGGGAAGGTCTGCGAGGGAGCGGATATCTACTTGGGCGGGAGAATTGGAAGCGATTCGCATCTCGGCGAGGCGTACAAGAAGGCGGTGCCGTGCGACGATCTCGTGGCTGCCGTCGTCGACATTCTTGTTGACAAGTTTGGGGGCGTCCTTAGGGTTAGGGAAGAAGATGACGATGCGGTAGGGGGAAACGGATCTGAGGGTTAAGCTATTTATGTGTTTTTTTTAAAGAAAAATTTACATTCCACTCAATATAATTTTTATTAAAAAAATTAAATATTATATTTTTATTTAGACATATATATCATTTTTTTAATTTCAAGATTTATGAAAAAAAAGACATATAAATAACATTAAAATTTCTTAAAACATATAAATAAATTTTTTTTATCTACACATCACAACTTCTCTATCTTACAATAGTGTGTTTTGCTAGATGTTTCTAATTTTAATGTTATTAGAAAATAATTATAAGATTATTATTTTAAAATAATATATAAATATCAACCAAAATAAAACAACACTCTTAATTATGGTAATTTTTCATGAAAAAAATTTGAGATAAAAAAATAAATTAATAAAATTGTCATTTTTAATAGGTAATTTTAAAGTATTATACTATTTTATTTAGATTTAGATTATATCACCTCCTAAATTGGATCGTCCATTAAAATTAAATTAAGTTTATTAATTACTCACTATCAAAAAAAAATATTAATTACTCTAGTACTTTTTTATTTTTGAATAAAATATGTAAAAATGGGTAGTTTGTTGATGCAAGTTTAAAAAAGTAAAAACAATTATTGGGTTATCACTAATGCTCCAATGGGTACTTCACTGTTAAGTTGTCGAGCGGCTGAACGGACTGTCTAGTAGCTGATCGAACAATCTATTTGCTCTGACCAGACAGAATATTTAGCTACCAATTTAAATAGATATTTGTCTAAAAAAAGCAAGTATAGCTTAAAATCAGGTAAGTATTTATTTAAAATAATAAGTATCGCATATAATTATATTTTTTTGAATTGATGTCTACCTGATTTCAATCTATAATTACTGTCATGCACAAATACCTACTTGTCTGCTGGCCGCACGAACAGTCGACCGACCAGACGATCCAATTAGCTGATAAGAACGGTTCGTTCGGTCGCTCGACAACTTAATACCATTTGAAAGTATTATGTGCGAAGTGGGGATCGCTCATCTGTATAGCTCTTTGCTATTAGTGGATGGATACCTAACGGATTGAGGCATCTGAATTCAATAATTTCTCCAAAAAAAAAAATTGACATATATTTTAACATGATGTACCATTATGATATAGGCGTGAAACATAAATTTTAGGGGGCGTTTGGTTCGTTATTATGATCATGACATCTAAACGTCATCTTTTGAGTAATAATTTTATAATTCAATAAAAAATTATTTGTAGATATCAAATCAAATAATTACCCCACAATTCGAATGAATGCTATGGACCAATGGCCTTAAAATTAAAATGCCTAATTTCAGAGAATGAAAGAAATGGAGACATTCTGCTAGGGCTGTGCTTGATTCATTGAAGGAAAAATTGCATATAGTTCTCTCCATTTATAGGAGGGTTATAAATAAGTCCTGCTCCAAATTAAATCAAGTCAAACTCGAATTAAGTAGGTCTTAAGGCGACAGATCACCAATTTAACTCGCTTGATATTGAATTAAAAATTTTAAATATAAATGAGAAGAGCTTGGTCTAAGTTAAGCCTAAATTATTTGTTCTTAATTCAAGTTTAATTTGAGCCAAAATTGATATAATTATTTAGTAATTTTTAAGTTTTAAATTTAAATGTTAGGTATAATATCTTAATTTATTTATTTGGGTTAGGAGAATGGCTCTCATACATCAAATTATACGGGAGCTAATGCTAATTTAATATCAAAAGAAAAAAATCCTCCATAAAATAAATAAATAAATAGATATATCCAACATAAATTTGAAGGAAATTTGTATTCGGGTGCCTTAGATTGAGACATCATTGCATTCAGGACTAAATTCAAATAAACTATAGATTTGTTTGTCGTTAAGACAGAATTGTTCATTTTTTTTTATTTCCATTTGAACCAAAAACATCTATTCTATTAACTTTGTTTTACGGCCTAAGGCCTAGTTTAATTCGAGGCACTAAAATTTGTGATATAATAAATGGTAAATACTATCTAGGTCTCTAAGTTTAGAGGTAATATTAATTAAGTACACGATTTTAAAAACTCTTCAATTTAGTCTCCAAGGTTCACACCTAAATTTTATCATATCCTTTTTATTTCATTTATGTTTTTTCAATTTTAAAATAAAATTTATATTAAATATATAAATAGTAATAAACGCCTAAAATACCCATCCCTCGGCACGACTACTCCCCACATGGTCGGCATAGGCGCACTGCTCTGCGCACTCTAGCGCGTGTCCGACCCCTCATAGCCGTGTCCCCAATGCCTGCTATGTTGCCGAAGTTGAGAAAGACGGTGGACTTTTGTCATTTTATATTTATATATTTAATTTAAATATTTTTTTTAAAATTTTAAAAAAATATACATTAAGTAAAATAGATCTGATTGAAACTTAAATTTGACAAAGCTTAAGTGATATTACAACTAAATACCAGAGATCGAAATGATATTCATCCTATAATAAATCATGCAAATATGACAAAGCTTTCAACATCAGAAGGATAAAAAAAAGATGTTATCGTTGATCATCCCTCCGAGAGAACGCGAATAAGTTATAAATTTTCCTTTGTTAGTGAACACGACCTTTTGTTCTGTGTTAGATCTCGATCAGTTTATTTGTAATAGCAATCTTGTCTCGTGAGAAAAAAGTAGATCTTTTATTTTTTTTCATTGTATTCTCTTTATTTAACCGATTCTTTAATAATAGATACAACTCCCGAGTTATAACATTAATTTCATGATTAATGAACTTGATTATGCCTAAAATTTTATATTTATTAATTTACTAATATGTCTTGATAGTTTACTCATAATTACATCTTACTTCATATTTTTTGAAATTTTTTCATTTAGAATTTTAATATTTTTCCAATAAATTAAAATAGAGATCTAATAAGTTCCTATAGTTTTAATTTGGGACCTAAGTAAAAATTTGTAAAAAGCTTGGACAAAAGTTCGCAAGAATTTGTTGACCTCATTTTGAAATTTCGTGTTGTTGGGCTCGTAACGGCTTATAAGAAGTTTTAAAGCCCACATACGTATCTGGGCCTTTACAATTCGTTCGGCCCAATTATAATTAAGCTCGAATTTGGTGAGCAAAATTTTGATTAAGATAACTTTTTAGAAAAGAAATCATTTATGCATAATTTCCACCAATGTCAAAATCTAAATCAATTAAGAAAAAAGTAAGAACTATAATTATTTAAATAAATCTGACAATACCCTTTTTTTTTCTTTTTAAAAAAAAGGCATTAGTTTATTTCTCACTTATTATTCGATTTGTGAGCTGAATATTACATTTTTCTTGTACAAAGGAAATAAATTTATAGTTTATTGACAATTATTTTTAAAATATTATTGTAATTGACTTGTGCTATACAGTTTGTTTCAATAGTTTATTTGTTAACAGGGATAACTCCGAGTTAATTTTAAATGAGCCAGCCTGAATTTGAATTTAAAATTTTTTGTTTTAAAATAATATTTTTTAAATCAAGGTTAATTATAAATAATATTTTATTATAAAAATATCAATTCTACCTATTAAATATATAAAAATATAACATTATAAAATTATTTTTAAATTTATGTATATATTTTTAATATGAATTATTGATATAAAATATTATAGCATATTCATATATCAAAATTTCTCAATTTTAAAAAAATACTAAATATGTCTGACTATTCTTACATCGAGTCAATTATGAGTTAATTTAATTTTAAATTGAGAAAAAATGGAACAATTAGTTTAGAACTATTGTCAAATTCTTATAAAATTGCAACCCATTTTCGTTAAATTTATGAACTATGACATAATCCTTCGTACGAAAAGTGTTTTTTAAATAAATATCTAAATTCATCTAAAATAATTTTTTTATCATAATCTAAAATTTTTGAAATAATATTTAATATTAAAATTGTTTGTAATATAATATAATTAGAAGCAAATAAATATCCCTGTAGTTTAAAAGAAAATTCTCATCTTTTACCATATTAAGAACTATAGAAGAACTCTATAAAAGGTGCTTATTGAAAAATAAAAATGCTGGACTTAAATATTTTTGTGAGCTTTTTAATATTGGGAGATTTATATGAAAGATATTTTAATTAAAACAATTATGTATTTCATCGTTAGAGATGAAATTTTACATATATTACATTAAAATGTTTAAAAATTATATATTTTATATGATATTTTTGAAAAAAACATATGATTTAAATTAGTGATAATTAATGCAGACGGGCTTGGAGATGTGTAGAAGCCGCTAAAAAAAGTAAGGGCAAATTATCGTATAAGTTAACGTTTTTTTAAATTAAACATCCGTCTTTAGTTTTTAAAATATTATCATATAGATTTTTTTTATTTTTTTATTATTAAAAAATATTAAAATTATTATTATACCATTAACCTTTCCTCTCTCCACCCGATCCGGCTGCTGCACGGCCGCCCGCTATCGCCGCGCCACCCAGCGCGCCCGTCGGCGGCCTCGCTCAGCTACGTTGGGTTGCGCGGCCACCGGATCGAGAAAAGAGAGAGAGAGAGAGAGAGAGAATGTTCTCCTGCGTCACGTAGCCGGCGGCCCTGCTGGGTCGCGCGGACGCCGATTCAGAAGGAGATTCCCTCTCTCCCTGCTCCCGATCTGACAGCCGCTGCACTTGCGCGTTGGGCCGCGCGATCCAACGCGGCTGCCGGCGGTGTCGTGCGATAGCGAGCGAAGCCGCCGGCGGGCGCGCGGGGTGGCGCGGCGACAACGGGCGGCCGCGCATCTGCCGGATCTGATGGAGAGAGGGAGGGGTACGGGTATAATGTTAATTTTAATGTTTTTTAATAATAAAAAAATAAAAAAGGACTCAGATGATAATTTTTCAAAAATTAGGGACTCCGATGTGTAATTTAAACTCAAAAAACTTAGTGTAATTTGCCCAAAAATTAATGCAGAGTTAGAAGTCTTTGAGGAGATCATGAACGCGAGAAGTTTCTTGCAGTTACTGAATGAACAAGATTTTCTACAGTTGATTTAATTAGTCTTTTGTCTTCACGTAGACCCCAGGGCTTTCATGAACCCCTAATACTGACACTCGATGAATTATCAGTGAATATCGATGTAAAAAGCTACGGAAGCGAATTTTATATGGTGATGTGAATATGATATGGACATAATATGATATGATAAATTAAAAAAAAAGATACAAATATATTAGGATCGATACAATATTAGATATAGTTAACATAGTTAAATAATATGATATATAATAAATGTCATATTATAATGGGGGTTGAATACTCGTAGCGATCGGATGGCGATGTTGGAAATAAAGAAGCTAGAGCTTGGTCTCTCACCCACAGTGTCGAATGGCCTATTATGAGTGCTAGAGGTGCAACGACGATGTTGTGCGTGTAATACCTCTGATACTAACCTATCAATGTCGTTGGTGGTGTCGAGAATTGACCCAACCTAATAATTTGATCTGAACCCAACCTGAAAATATTGGGTTAGAGTTGACCCAAACAAAAACCAAATCAAACTCGGTTAATATTATTGACGCAAATGATATCGAGTCAGGTTCAGGTTTCCTGGGGTTGGTTTCGAGTTTAACTTGGAATCCTGAACCTGAGATATCTAGCCTCCTTATCCTACGGTAGCTTGAGAGACGAGATTGCAAACTGACAAAACCCTCTGCCAGTCGCTCGAATTCCTAAATTTCACCAGCGTCCCCTTTCCCGGCGGAGACTCCGGCAAGATCTAAGACTGAATGGCAATGGTGAGCTCAAAGAGGGTTAGAAGCATTTGGAGAGAAAGCGATGATATGGTAGAAGGGTTGCCGAAGAATATCTAAAAGAATTCATTTGTGTTCTCTCTCTTCTCCCTCTACTTTTTCCGCTCTCTCTTCCGCCTCCCCCCTCCCCTTCCTCTCTGATCTTCGCCAGAAGGGACGAGAAGATTGAGATAAATTTTCATGATTTAAGGAAAAAAGAGAAGGCATTTTTATTTTCATACATTTCCTTTTGATTTGATCTTATTCATCTTTTATTTGTAAAATATTTGATTGCCATGTCATTTATAAGTAGATTTGCTTGGTCTTGTGAGGGCAAATAATGACAATAGAGGTGAGCAAGAGCGGGGGTTCTTGAGTTTGCGAAGAGCTTATTGTCAAGGCTGAGGAGGAGCCGAAAAAAGAAAGGGAGTTGGGTGTAGAGTTCGAGCATATTGTGTCATGACGATGAAGAGAACAACAGCAGTAGCACTAATAGATCTTTCAAACTTATTGATGGATCTCTCGATCCTTAATCTGCTTGAACTTGCCACAGACATCGTCAACGATCTCTCGATCCTCCGCAATGTGGCACCGGGCAACTATCATGGATTCCGGTATAGATCAGTGACAGGGTATTGATAGAAAGCAAGTCAAATTCACGGGAATGAAAAATGGCGACAAGTCGGGTTAAGGACCTGACCTTTAATCCTATTTGGTTTGAGTTCGGGTTGACAAAAACTTAGTCAGGTCACATTCAAATCTGACTTGATCCCAACTCGATAACCCTTATTGACACCCCCTAAATATCCTAATACATTGATGCTACGTTTAAAAAAAAAAAAAAAAGAGTAATTGAAGGATCCTTATATTAAAAAAAAAAGAAATTGAAGGATCCGGATGTAATTATCACTATAATAGTATTTATATGTTAATTAATTAATAATTCCTTATTTGTAGCAGCATATGATGAGTGATTTCGATGAAGCTCCGACTTCCGGCATTAATGGCGATCGGCGCATTGAATTCTCTACCTCACTCAGCTCGCTTTTGGTAGGAAGCGAGCTGAGTGAGATAGAGAATTAGGGAAGGAGAAGGGGATCTTTGATTCCTTTCGTACCATAAAAAATCAATTCAATGATAAATAATAACGTCAAATATAACGTAGATCTGTTCGATATTTCCTTTCAATTAACTGATATGAATACGATATATATACGACATAAATTTTATGACCGATTATTACCGGTCTCACGATTTTTTGGGCAGACACGATGATCATTTTTGTGACTGATATATTCAGTCAAGGTTTTGAAAATCGGACCGGTTTCAGAACCGGTAGATTGAAAGATTCAAGGTTCAATGGTCGAACCGGGATGAAGTAAAAATAAAAAAACTAATAAAATATAATATAAATATAGTAAAAATATATATTATTCACACATCAACACAATAATTAGACATAAAATGAATGTTTAATAATTGAATTTAACAAATAATATCTTATGTCAATAACCCCAAAAAATAATTTCAAGTAAATCGAAATAACAATAACCCAACAAAATATTCGCAAATCACAAATTGAGTATAATATTTAGTACATCATTAAAAGATCTGAAGAAATGTATGCTTTATTAATATTAAAATACTAAATTATTTCATCATTTCATATCACTAAAATACTAAAATACTAAATTATTTCAAAAGGATGGGGGCTGGAGAAAAGAGTACGAGGCAAGAGAAATCGCGAGTTCGTGAATGAGGCCGCAAAACGGAGGCTGAGTTAGGGACTCAGAGTTTAGGATTTTTTTTTTAATTTTAAATTCAACTGGTCCAACCGTACCGGTTCACCGGTTGATCGGTTGAACCGCGGTTTAGACCGGTTCTGGCTAGTTTTAAGCGGATCCGGTTATAAAATTAAATCGAACCGGTTGGCTGACCGGTTCACGGTTCGACCAATTGAACCGGCCGGTCCGGTCCTGTTTTTAAAACCTTGTATTCAGTCACATAAAATTATCGACTAGTGATTGTATATTTTCGGAATATGGTTGTGCTTAATTGCCCGCAAATTGAGGTTAACTAATTTAACGTGATTAAAATTAATTTAGATGAAAATATTTTTTTATTAAGAGCTCTGTATAATATGAAATAAAAGTAATCACTATATTGTGACTTGTGAGAGATGCATTATAAATTAGTTGTTATTTTGGTGTGTAAACTGTAAAATAAAATTAATTTTTATTTTAGAATATGTATATATATGGTGTGAAATATAATAAAATTTTAATATTAAAATTTATGTATGATGTGAAATATCAAATTAAAATTAACCATGTGAATGAATTATAAATAAAAATTACTGTAGCCAAACCGTAATATAAAACCTGATATCATTACACTTCAATATTCAAAATAAAGTAATATTGTGGTCAATAACCTTAACATCAGTCTCATGTAAGGGTATTAATATGGATCGACGATAGAAAATCGATCAAAAATTGAATCGATTTTAAATTGAATTCAAGTCGATCTAAATCAGCCGACTAATGAGCCAAAAGTTCGGCACGATAATAATTTCGAGCCGATTTTAAGCCGGAGTAGGCTCGGCTCGATCCAACTCAAAATTGGCTCGAATTGAAATACAATTTATATTATAACACATATATATAATATATAAACTGAGCCGATCTCGAGCCGGATCGAGTTGAGCTTACCCGGCTCGAGATCGGCTAAAAAAAATTGAATTTTGATTCATTTTCGAGCCGGCTCGAAAATGAATCTAAATTGGCTCAAAGTCGAATGGAATCGACTCGAGCCGGCTCGAAGTCCAACCCAATCGAGCTCGAGTCGATTTCGAGTTGAACGAAATGTGATCAATTCGATTTCGAGCCGGTATTGGTTCGGCTCGAATCGGATCAGTAACAGCTCTAGCCTCGTGATTTTGTTGCTGAAGTCAACTATACAACTGTTTTTGTGTCTGAAATTTCAGTCACAAAAACAATTTATAACTGATTATATATTTATCAACGATCGGCATAATCTTCAGTCATTAATATATATACTTATTTTTGTTATAATAATATCAGTTAAAGTCAAAAGCCTGGCATCTAAATATGATTTTATTCAAAAAAAATAGTAAAAAAAAAAAAGAAGTCGAGTAATATATGAATGATTAGATATTTTACTCTTATAATTCCCTGAAATATAATAGGGATAATTAACTACATGCCATACAATTTAATTTTATTTATGCCTTACTCATATATTTTTCGTTAATTACGCTATACACACTCAAAACATTACAAAATCTTACATACACACATTTGAGTTAAAATTTAATCAAAATTTATTTGAAAAAAAATATTCTGTTAGTAAATCATTAAAATTATATTTTTACTTTGATGATACATATTTTTCTCTTCCTCAATACTACACTGAAGCACTGATTTGTCCTAAAATCAATTCACGTCGCGGATGTCTCCTTTCTTTACCGCCACCTAAATATTAAGATTTTAGAATTTTCACTCAAAATATATTTAAATATCTTTAAAATAATATGATGAACGGCTCATATTTTTTGTAACTTAATTATAGTTAGGTTATTGAAAAATTATAATTACTCACGATAATAAAAATAAGTTAAAATATGTGTATGTAAAATTTTATAATATTTTGAGTGTGCATAGCGTCATTAATTAAGAATGAATTGGTAAGGCATAAATAAAACTAAATTGTGTGGCATGTAGGTAATTATTCCAATATAATAATCAATAAATTTCAATTAAAATATAGTAATAGTGAATCAAAAAATAATAATTAATAAAAAAACAATGTCAATGCAATATAGTCTACTTTCTTCAATAAAGGCATTTTTGAAAAAAAATAATTATTATTAAAGTTTATTGAATAATTAGATTTGAAGGGAATTTTTGAAAAAATTTGGGATTGGCACTGTCTCAATCAACAGAAATTGATAATTGCCTAATTTTGCATGACTTGATCTTTTTTTTTTTTTACAATTTTTTTTTTGTTTTATGGTACATATAATTCTTAAAAAAAAGTCACCCCAAAATATATCTGTGGAACTAATTTTCAAAGGGTAGGTATATGTTGAAAATAATAGAGACAACCTTCTTATGAAAAATTGCCACAAGGTAAGTTGCAATCCACTAAAATGAAATTTGTTTTTATTCAATTGAATCTCATTTAATTCGAATAATTTTTTTTGTGGGATTTACATACATGCTCCTTAATTCATCTTGAATTACATATTAAATCTCTTATTTTTTAATTTTACAACTTCATCCCCTAAATCATCCAAAAATAACATATCTAGGCATTTCTCATGAATTTTAAAAGATTCTTTTTGTTGATTATAATTATTTGAATATTTATTACTAATAATAGGTATATATAAAATATTATGAACATATACAAAATATTATGTATATACAAAATATTATTTTTGAATGATTAAGTTGTAAAATTAAAAAATAAGGGGTTAATATATAATTCAATATGAATTAAGAGGTATGTATGTAAATCTCTCCTTTTTTTTTCAATAAATGTGATTTTTTTTTATTTTTAAATTATCCTTAGCTCAACTCTATTCTTATTTGACCTAAGACCAAAATCAAGATTAAAATGATATTAATTTAAATAATAATAATGATAATAAATAAATATTCAAGTATTTTGATTTAGAATGTGAAATAAAGTTGATATTTTTATTATAAATTATTGAATATGTGAAGTAAAAAAATTATTTTTTATATTAAAATTTATATAAAATATTAAAAAATATTTATTTATTATTATTATTATTATTATTATTATTATTATTTATATTAGTACTATTTTAATTCTCATGCTAAATAAGGCCTAAGCTGCAACATTCCTTATCTGTTGATTGCCCTTGCTTTATTCCCGTTTCTAGATACTCAATTGATTCATGGCCTCAGGATCAACAAAATTTTTTATTGGAAGTAAAATTATATAAAAAATTAGAGATAATTACCTATATACCACATTATTTTACTTTATTTATGTGTTAGCCATTCATTTTTAGTTAATTACGTTATGCACACTCAAAATATTATAAAATTTTACATACACACACTTAAATTAAAACTCAGTCAAAATCTATTTGAAAAAAAATATTTCATTAATAAATTATTAAGATTACATTTTTACTTTTAATAGTACATATTTTTTTTCTTCCTCGATATCACACTAAAATGCTGATCTGTCCTAAAATCAATTCACGTCATGAATGTCTCATTCCCTTACCACTACCTAAACATTAAAGTTTTAAGATTTTCACTCAAAATATATTTAAATATCCTTAAAATAATATGATAAACGTTTCAGATTTTTTGTAACCTAACTATAGTTAGGTCATTGGAAAATTATAATTGCTTATTATAATGTAAACAAGTGAAAGTGTGTGTATGTAAAATTTTATAATGTTTTGAGTGTACATAACGTAATTAACTAAGAATGAATGAGTAATACATAAATAAAGTAAAATAGTGTGACATGTAGGTAATTATCCCAACAAATTAATACAAACTTCATTCGAGTCCCTCAGCTTGATCTTCCATTTTTTTCCCATATGTTCTCGGATTAATTTCAATCCCACTCATTTACATTAATTACATTTAAAATATTTTTCCTTCCATCTTTATGAGAAAAAGGTATCATGTCAACCAAATAAACTCAAATCTAAAGACCTATTTGTTTGTAAGTTTTAATTTAATAGGGTTAAAATTAAATTTAGATAGAAATATTTTTTTATTGAATGATGTAAAATAAAGTTAGTTATTATGTTGGGATATATGAGAGATGTGATATAAGTTAGTTATTATTTTAATAATATATATAAGACGTAAAATAAAATTATTTTTAATATTAAATTTTATGTGTAATATGATACATCAGGTTAAATTTAAACGAAGTTGATTTTTAATTTTTAAACAAACGAGACTTTAATTAGTAAATTATCAAATAAATTATATGCAAAAATCTTTTTATTTTCTCTTCTTTTATCTCATTATGGTGCCACCTTTTATTTTATTTTTTTTTTATTTTTTATGTTTTGGTGTTAAGTATTCAATGGAGAGATTTGATTGTGAAGGAAGAGGAAAATTTTAAAAGAAAATATTAAAAATAAAATATATAAAAAAAAAAAATATTTAGTTGAAAATATGATTAAAACGAAAAAAGTCAGGGGAGCAAGGCGTCCCCATCTGAATGAGACGCATTACAGATCCGAGGCCTCACTAACCACTACACGTGCCCAGCGACCTCATTTCAGCTGACACGTGTCCGTCGCTGAGGGCATCTAATCTGTCCTGGTCCCACTCAGTATCAAGATTTTTGTCCACATTTTCAGTGATATTATTTAACAAAAAAAAATAGTCAAAGTCAAACTTCTGAAATTTGTTTTTCCATTTAATAACAATATTTCAAAATTAACAGTTGACATGATGGCAATTACGAACAAAAAAAAAAAAAAAAAAAAGCCCTGCGCATGCGCGATCGAGGTTCTTTATTTGCGCGAATTTCTTCAAGCGGTTGGATGTTTCCGGCAGGCGGCGCCGCCGCTGCCGGCGGCCTGCTCAGCGGCCCACAGCCGAACCGGGAGGCCGTGCTTGGGGACCGGGAATGGACTGTACTCGACTTCGCCGTTCGAGCCCACCACCTCAAATCTGCAGGAAATTATCCTATTTGTTAATTTTTTTTTGTAAAAGTTTTTGAAAATAAATTTTTTTTTATCAAAACAAATTTTTTTTGAACATTTATGCTAATTATACATTTGAATATATAATAAATAAAATTACAAATATATATATATATATATATATAACCCTTAAAAATTTTTTTTTACTCCTTTAACTTTTAAAGTTAGATGGTGAGATAAAATCTAATAATTCATTAATATAAAAATTTATGTTTTTGTAAATATCTAAATTTAGGGTTTATCTTTCTATATAATAATATGTTTGACTCATAAATATTTGTATCATGACTCGGTTAAACTCACTTGTACTTAGTCACCAAGTGGTGGATAAAGATCAGCATCTCAAGCTTGGCAAGCTCGTTCCCGGGGCAAGAATGAACACCGTTGCCGAAGGGAAGGAAAGTATTGGGCTTAGGAGAAACCTGAGATTGCATAAATATTATTATCATCAGTAGTTTTATCCTAGTAAGGTCAAAATTTATGAAACTCGTTTCATTATTAATCGTATTTAATATAGAATAGAGAGTATATTGAAAGTATAATAAGTGCTCCAAATTAAAAACCAGAGTACCTCGAATCTCGAAGGATCAAACTCATGCGGCTTCGAAAAAAAATTTGGATTATGATGAATGTTCCGAAACAAAGGCATCACCTTCCACCCTTTGGGGATAAGATAGCCTGTTATTATAATTAATTAGTTATCAAATCATATACATTATAAATAAAATTAAGAATCGAGAATCCAAAGTATTTCGCTCCAAGTAGTATTATAGCATATATATGACATCTTCTTATGATTAAAAATTTTCAAGAGCATATGTGTACTCTTAATGTGTCACCAGCTACACGATTGAGTATAATATATATTATGTTGATGTTCATGAGTTTAATTGGTTTAAATAACTCATCGACGTGATATTTGACGGAAATAAAAAACGATTAGTTTAAGATTTTGAATCGATGAACGAATTTTAGCAGCCGAAATCCTTCTCCCCTACCAATTATTAGGTTATAAAATGCCTATTAAATTTTTTTTTATTAGGTTATTAAATTACCTTTGTACTCCACATCAGCCACTGCCTCTCTGAAAGTGAAGGAGATGATGCTTGCCATTCTCAAGCTCTCCAATATAACCTACGCAGCAGGAAAAATATCACTTTTCTTGAGCCAATATTTAATGAGAGCCACACAAATATTTACAGAATATATAGATGATGTCTGCTATAAAAATGTTTATATATTTCTGAATAATAACTTAAAAAGCAAAGTGTCAGAAAAAAAATCAATAATAACTTAAAATATATAATTTTGACGCATAGTTAGGACTGTTATCGATCTGATTTCCAGCCAAGTCAATACCAATTCGAAATCAGATCGATCATATTTCAATCGATTCAAAATTGGCTCAAAGTCGATTGGGTTCGGTTTATAATATATATATATATTATATTTAATACATATTATATGTATGTATTATAATATAAAATGTATTTTAATTCGAACCGAATACGAGCTGGATTGAGCCGAGCCTACATCGGCTCGTTTAGATCGACTCGATTTTGATTCGACTTAAAGTCGATTAAATTTTCGATCGATTTTCGATCTTCGATCCATATTAACACCCTTACCATAATTTATAAAAATTATATAAAATAAATGGCATGCTGATTAGTGTCTAACTAAAAATATCTTGTTGACCAAAGATTATTAAAAAATAAAAATAAAATAAATAATTCCAATAATTAATAAAGCCATTGGTCACATGATGCAATAAGTTTGATAAATAATATTTTTTTTAAAAAAAAATATATAGAAATAGATGCATGCCAGCTAATATAATGAGATAGGTATATTCATGCACGTACCCTATGAGTGAACGCCATGCTCCTCGTATGGGCCCAACTCAATGGCTGTCTTCCACTGTGATTCCCCTCATACACAGCCATCTGTTCAGCCTACACAAATATAAATCAAGACCAGTCCTTATCATTATCTCCCAATTATATATTCCCTCTTATGTTTAATTCACTATTTCTCATCGATCTGTAATAATAAATAATCATATAAAGTACGTAAAAAAAAAAATATATTATTATATTAATAAATTTGACATAATCTATAATTTATTTTAATAGTGTTTATCTGATCAATTCAATTTCTAAACTTATCAAAATCAAAAATTTACAAAATACTTCAAAATCAAACCCAAAATAATCAGTTCTGTGTTTAGTTCATTGTTATCTTATAATTGATTTCTCTAAACATTATATTAAGATAATATTGAAACATACGCCCTCACATATATATATATATATATATATATATATATATATATATATATGCCACACAAAAATATCTTATTTACATCTGAAATAAAAATATTACTCTAAAGACATTTTAAATAAATTAATATTACTCACTTTATATTATAATTGTTATAAAATGATGATCTTGAAATTTTTAATTATATAATTGAGAGGTTATAATGTTTTATATTCAAAAAGTTATATTGGCATTATATATCAAATTACCGAAATAATATTACTGATATTTTATATTATGAAGTAATATTCAAAATCTATTACAAATTTTTAAAATATTTATGTAATGAACAAATAATAGTTAGCGGTTAGTTACTCCAATCATAGTAGCGACAAATCTAACTATGGTTGACGATTAATATAACTATGATTAGATTGAGTGAGACATGAATAGGTGATAGGATAAAATCCACAGTATTAAAAGGTAATATAAATGTATTTATGTCATCTCTAGAGTAATATTCATATTTTGAGTATCTAATAAGTAAAATGAGAAGCCGGCCAGGGATCTATATATGTACCTTGACTGCCTCGAGAAGCTTTGGGTGGTCATGCAGGTACTTGATGATCCATGTAAGCGCGCTGGCGGTGGTGTCCTGCGCTGCGAAGAGAACTCCGATGATGTTGTCGGAGATCTGATTGTCAGTTAGCTTCTCGCCCTCGTCGCTCCTCCATTCTTCAAAGCTCGAAAGAAGATCTTTGTTCTCTACGGCATCGCCATTCTCCCTCCTCTCACTCACTATATCGCTTAGTATCTCCCCAAGCCTCTTCCTCCCCTGAATTGGAATCGAAACCCATCAAAAATTGATGCAAGTAGAGTTCGAACTACATTACACCTCGCATTCGACTTAAGGGATGTTTGATTTCAATGTTATTTTGATGTTACGTGATCATGTTTACACCTAGATCTCATTTTTTAGCAATAATTTTTATAGTATACATGCAATTAAATTAAATAATTATTTTTTTTAGATAACGTACCGACTTTAAGATTCAAGTCGAGTTAATTACGAGTAACTAAATAATGATCTGAGTGCAACAAAACGCACCTTTACGGCCTTGCTGTAATGGGTCCCTGGTAAATTCATGGGGAAGGAATTGTAACCCCTGTCGACCATGAAGTAATTCTTTCTCAGCTCCTTCTTCCGGCGCTCATCCAAACGCCCGCCGAAGATCGCCAGGATGCCAACGTCGAAGGAAAGCTGCACATAATCAGTCGCCATGATCATCAGCTAGCTTACATCACCCTCCTAAGACGAAGATCAGATAGCTAGCTAGATGGCGCGCGCTCTCACCGACCTTCTTCATCGCATGGAAGGTGCTTACGACGCGGCCTTCCTGCCACGAGCTGAGCGCGGAGGCGGCGGCGGCCTCGATCCCCGGCACGAGGCGGCGGAGGGCTTCCGGCGCCAGCGAGGCCTGCACGAGCTTCCTCAGCCGCGCGTGGTAGTCGCCCTCATGGAAGAAGAGCGCCCACGGCCCGATCATCTTCTCTTTGCTCGGCGGGTACGTCGGCTTGAACATGCCGGCCTGGCTCACCAGCACGAACCTCGCCGCCTCCGGGCTCGCCAGCATCACGCACCGGCAGCCCAGCAGGCGAGTCTTGAATATCTCCCCGTATCTGTCGAACTCCATGATCATGATCAGTACACATTTGAGGAATCAACTCATGAGAAGGAGACTATATATATATAAATTAAATTTCATCTTTTGAAACAAAATTGTGATGCAGTAATAACATCTCTGTATTTGTAGAGGAAGACCTTTTCTGCCGGGATGAGAAGAAGAAATTGGGGTCCTGGGAGTAAAGCTGGAACGTTTCGCCGGCGTAGGGCCAGCCCATGGATCCCGGCGGCAGGCGGAGGGGCTTCTTCTTGGCGCATTTCTTCATCAGAATGAAGGAGAAGACGGCGAGGAAGACGAAGATGAACGTGGAGCTACAGCTAATGGACTCCACTGATGCCATGTATGACCTTTGCGCTCTAGGGTTTGAATCAAAGTTGGCGATGGGATCGAATTGGGGCGCCGTTTATATAGAGGAAGAAGAACCGGACCCTTGAAGTTAAAGCCTTCCCATAATCACCCTGATTAGCTCGCATAATTACGTTTATGCCCCCTTTTTTTTAATCCCTCCGGGCAGGGGGTGAACTGCCACGTCACAGTTCAATCGAATCCTTCATTTTGTTTCCATATCTAGAAAGATTGCGACCAAGTTCATCATTCATCTCTTTTAAATTTTCAATGTTATCAAATATTATCAGATTCCGCGTACGTAATTAACACATTAATTCTTCGAGAGCAACTTTGAGCGCAGTGCGCAGATGGCAGGCCCCGCCCGCGCAAAAAGGGAGCAGCACTTACGAATCGTGACACATTGATGTCACTCGCATTGAAATCTATGGGAATGATTAGGTACGAACTGAAAAGTATTAAGGGGGCGTTTGGTTCAATGTTATCTCAATGTTATGTTATGTTATCTTTAGAAATTAATTGTTTGGTTTAATGACATCTTTAAATAACATTACAATTAATTACAAAAATGTCATTACATGATGACATCTAGATGTCACTCCAAATTGGGCGACATCTCAAGATAACACCATCAATTTATCATTATAATGCCAATAACTTCTAAACAAAAATAATTTGGATAGCATTGATATTTTCTAATATCATAACATTGAACCAAACAAATGTCTATTGATGAATAACAATGACATTTAGATAACATGACATTTAAATAACATTGATATTGAGATAACACTGAACCAAACGCCCCCTTAATATGATCTCAAAGCCTTGTTTGGCATGAGCCCAAAAATGCCCAAAAAAATATTTTAATGATATTTTTAATTTATTATAAATTTTAATAACTTTATTTCACATCCAACACAAATTCCAACCTTAAAAATCAACTTTATTTCACATCCAACACAAATTTCAACCTTAAAATCAACTTTATTTCACATCCTACACACCTCCTAATATTAAAATAAATTTCTTTCCCATCAACTCTATAAAATAAATTATTTTCTCTTTCTTTACCCAAATTCATCCTCCAACTAAACAAGCCTAATGTGTTGAAAACTTTCAAGTATTGACTCAAAATAAGTATGTGCTGAAACAATGCTAAGTATAGGAAGAAAATCGTCAGATAATAGCTAAAAACTGTTAAGCATGAGCTGAAAATAGTTAGGTGTATTTTTAAGACTAGTAAATATAGACTAAAGACTGCTGAGAATATGTAAGCTGAAATCTACTAAGTTTACAATTTAAAAATTATTTTGTATGGGTTAAAAAAATAAGGTAAAGATTGAAAAATTATAGAACTCTGTTTACAACGCATTCACACTATTTCCTCAAATAAAATAATATCTTCAATCTTACATATGCAATGTCTTTAATCACATAATGGGAATATCCAAAATCTCATGACATTGTAGGTTTTGTTTTTAGAGATCTAAGAAGATGGTGCATCTAAAGGAATTTTTATAAGGGGGTGCCCCAAAATTAAATTTAATTGTTGACCTATTTTGAGAATGTTATGCGTCGTATCTGTTTAATCTTTTAACAACTTTGAGATAATACATGCTATAGTTATTTATTTTTGACACAAAAATTTTAAGTTTTAAAACGTATCATAAAAATGTGGGAGTTTGTGCGAAATGAATAACCAAAGTAAAGATGAAATTGAAACAGAATTGACAAAACTGATAAAATTTGATCAATTCAGATAAAATTTAAAATCATGCCCTAGATTGAGTCCAAATTAGGGTTGTTATCGATTCGTATTCAAGTCGAGCCAATATCAGCCCGAAATCGAATCGATCAAATTTTTATTGACCCAAAATCAGCTCAAAGTCTATTAGGTTCGACTTCAAGCTAGCTTGAGTCGATAACATCAACTTTGAGCTGATTTGGAGTTATTTTCGAGCCAATCTCGAGCCTGGTAGGCTTGGCTTGAGATCAGCTCGATTTAATATATATTATGTAATATATATACATATATTATAGATATATATATATATATATATATGTCTATAATATATTTTTTAAATCAAGTCAGTCTCGAGCTGGATCGAGCTGAGCCAACCCGGCTTGAGATTGACTTGCAATCATTGCCAAACTGAATTTTTGACTCATTAGTCGTCTCATTTAGATCAACTTGATTTTGATTTGAACTAAAATTGATTCAATTTTCATCCGATTTTTCAATTTTTGATCCATATTAGTACCTTTCATCCAAACCCTTTGTTGTTATTTCACCGTTAATTGTTCGGTTTGGTCTAGTTGTCAAATCAGACCTTACTATCATCTTCACTCATATATATAGCCTTATAACTAATTAATTGTAATATATATCTTTCTGAATAGTTGACATACTACGATAAATAATAAAAGAAAATGCTGCTAAATTTCGCACAATATTTCATTTCAAAAATATTATATACGCATTAAGAATGAAACGTCTAGCTAATTTCTTGATACGCAAGGTGTTGCGAATTTGATCATTCATGCATTCAAATTGCCCTAGGTGCTTAGTAGAGTTGGGCATAAGAGAATAAATACAGAAATTCATTATTTGTACTTGATTTCATGACATGATAAACCTGAGGAACTCCTGAGTAATTAAAAAAATAATTGTTATAAAATTCTATAATTCTAATTCTATTGCAATGTAGTCCAATCACCACTGGCAATTTGTCCATATCCCGATTTAAATAAAATCGTATCATGCTTCTTGTTTTATTGCAGCAAATTGTTTTCTTTTTTTTTATTAAAACTATTACTCGTTTTAAAATTTATCTTTTCCGTGCTGTTGATATTTCTCAATTACAACTACATAATAGAGAAATCATCGCTGCATGAGCAAACAGTTGTTGCCACAGCGCTGCGATTGCGCGCGTGCCCCATGTGCGCAAGCAGGCAAGGCACGGCCTGCGCATACAACAGAGAACGGGGCTATGTGCTTGGTGCTTGGCCCGCTTCCGCGTAGGTCGCACTGCTGCAGCCGCTCTCTGAGGGTAGATGACAGTCACAAGTGCAATAACTTACGTGAGGGCACAAGCCTCGCACGATGGCCTATGTGATCCCATAGGTTGTGAATGTGGCCACAACAGTATGGTTGTCGTTTGCTTGTACGGCGGCTCTTCGCTCAAGCTGCCCCTCGCACTCAAGTCTGGCAGCTGCGCCATGCGCAGCACCATAGGAGGTGAGAGAAGGGAGGAGTATTTTTATCTTTTAATTATTAAAAGAATTAGAATGAAGCTGCCAAAAAAGAGCCGGCGGACGTACGTGAAAGTAATTTAAATTTTGAAGACCTATGTGAAATGATTAAGTAACCTGAGGGACTCAGAGTCAATTTACTCAAAATAAAAAAAACTTGAATCAAATTATGGACCATCAGCGATTCAGCGGTGCCGCAGGCCCATGGGATCGGGCGGTAGAATGAGTACGGAGCAGGGGGCTCGGGAAAGTTCCGGAGAGGTGGGGCCGGCGGCTGGAGACTGTATCAGAGCCAGCTGGCGCTCTGGACACCTGTCAAGATCCTGATGGTCGATGGTACGAGATAGCTCTCGCCGGGGGTGGGTGGGGAACGGGCGGAAGATCCTCCGGGCCCTGTAGCGGATCTGATGGATGCTCACGTGATCGCCGACTGGGCCCGCAGCCAGCGCAGCGGTTTTCCAATTTTCCGCCTCGCGACGCGGCGGATTCGCTGCCTCCGTCGCTCTGCTGTTGCGGAAAACCGGCGTCGAATTTAATGTTGCCTGTTGGGCGCGGGAGGCTGACGTGAAGATGACGTGTGATGAGCAGGGAACCTTCTCTCTCCTCGTCAGCTGGATATGACGGGTATTATGAATTAGTTTTGAGGGTTAAGCTGGAAAGTTTTTTTTGTTTGTGGAAAATTAGCTGAAAAGTTTCTCTCATACATTTGCAGCTCTAATTAATGGAACACACGGATTAATCTCTAATAATTAATTAATAAATTAATCAATCATAATTTAAAATTAATTAAATACATTTTTTTTACTTATAATCTCCTTTACAATAATATATCTTTAACTAAATTATAATATATGCCAAACAATAATTAAATATAGTGAAATTACTTTAATTAGAAGATAAGAATCTATGTTATCTTCAAGTCTTCACTTTCATTTTGATTAAGATTTATCTATGGATTGCTTGAAGAAGATGCAATGATATTTGTTGACTAAAATCTCTCATTATTTTATTCTAATTAAGTATTATCTTTAGTTGTTGTAAACTGTGCAGTACTACTAATAGTGATACTTAGATTCGTGAAATTTAACTATCTGTTGTACTGTGGTAGTATATTCTCTATAGTGCATTCTCATTTCTCTTAATAGCTGGAAATTAATCATTATTATTAAAAATAAGAGAAAATATTAGCAAATTTTAAACTAATTTGAAAGCTTAACTTAAAAATGGTGAATTACTTTGGAAATAATGAAGTTTCTATTGATCTTTGGCAATGAATTTAGAACAATAATGAATTACTTTGGAAATAATGAAGTTTCTATTGATCTTTGGCAATGAATGTAGAACAATAATGTTTTAGTAATCAATTTTCATTTAAGATTGTGATATAATGAAGAGGTGAAAATTAGTCTTGAATTAAAAATTGAAAACTTACTTCAATACCACAAATATTTGGAGCAATAAAGTTTTCAACCGACCTAAAAAAAAAATTTATTTTTCAACCAATTAATTTGAATAATAAATATAAAAATGCTGATAGTAGAATATTTTTTTTAAAAAAAAGAAGTAAAATATGATGGAATATCAAAAGTTTAAAGTCTTTAACGAAGACTGCAAATATTTTCATTCACCAAATTATCCAACAATATGATAAAATTGATTGGATATGTGTCTTTCGGTTATTATAGAATTCAACATCCTACATACAAATTTACAATAACAATAACGTCGATAACAAAATCTTTTCAAGAAGAGTAAATATTTTTCATCGAAAGAGTATCTTCTTTTAAAATATATCTTTAGTGAATATCAAAGTTGAGATTATATATGAGATTATCTAATACATAGATAGTAAGCATTTAATTTGAGTGAATATCACATGAAAATATAAAAGATCCTCAATTATTTTATAGTCGTATATTTTATAAAATATTGAAGTGGAACAATTAAAATAATTTAATAGAAATAGTGTAAAATGTAAGCTCCATAAGTTCCCTAAGGAATCTAATCATTTGAACATCCTCCTAAGTTTTATCTCTATCAAATCCCCAACTAATCCTTCTAATTTCCTAAAGAAAAAATATGCTCTTACCTCTATGATGATAATATAAGTCTTTATATTTTAGTTATCATATTTATAAAAATTTCTCCCATGAAGTCTAAATTATAAGGTTTATTTAACTTCACATGAGTTTTTCGTCAGACTTGTGGTTTTCACCTTTTAATATCAAGTTGTCATATTCATGGACATGCTATCACGTATTCTAGCTAAAGTCGGGTAAGGAGATACTAAAACAGATCATAAGTAGGCAAACTCTTATTCATAATTAAATAAAACAAGTATAAGAAGTTTTAGTAGATAAGGTTAGTTGGAAGTAATATGTTGTGTCCATTGATACATTGGGGCGTCTTCGAACGAAAGGAATCTGCAGTTTTTAACAAATCATTCCGCAGCTTCTCTATATTATGGTTGTCTTGTGCGAATCAAGTTTGTTGGTTAAGCCTTGAATAATAATAGAATTATGGGATCTTAACAATATTTTTACTTCTCACGACGTAATCACATTCATTCAAATTGAGCAATGTAGAGGAAGCAATTTTATGAAAAAAATAAAAAATTACTTAAAATTTGCTTGTATTTTACTCAATTAGAAGTTGGCTTAATTTTCCTCGACCTTTATGTTGGCTTATTTGAAAAGGAATCAACTCAAAATTGACTTGATATGTGCTGTAATGTATATATTTATAATTTTTTAAAGTATACCTGAAAAATTATATAAAATTATATTATTCTATATATATGTATAGAAAGTTATAAATACACATATAAAATTTAGAAGTGAATTTATAATATGGTATTTCAATATACTTAAGCTCAATTAAACATGAAACTTGACTCAAAATAAACAAAAAAGGCAGTTTCATATCAAGTTTGTGTTGAAATAAAAAGTTTAAAATTTGAGATGAGCTTAGTTTGTCCAAAATCGACTCAAAGTCAACCTTAGTTCCATGTGTTTAGTAAGTTGATTCTCTCTTTAATCAAAATTTTATGACATCTAGCATCATCTTTTGACCAATAATTTTATAATTTTATAGAAGATTATTTATAGATATCATTAAGTTAAATAGTTGTTTTCTAAAAATAATATAATATATAACATCAAGATAGCATTGAATTAAATGTCCCTTAAATATTTTGTATAGCATTTTTAAAGAAATTATGAATTAATTAATGAAATATTTTTATGATTTTTACACTATTGTATATGGTTCACAAATTCACTAGGTTGAGTTTATAGTTTATAGTTTTACTGCTTAAGATTTGAAGTATAAGTATAATTTTATCTAAAAGTAATATAAAATTTATAATTTTATAAAATTTTGATATGATATATAAAATAAATGCTTCAAAAAATAATACACAAGAATTTATATAAATAACTCAAAATAGAGAAAACTCACGGTACAAAGTTTATATGCAGTAGAAATGTATATAGTTCATACTAAAAAAACAATTGTATATAGAGGAAGAGAAAAATAACTTAGGGAGTATTTAGTTCATTGTTATTTTAGTATTATATTATATAATTTAAATGTCATGATATTTGAATGTTATTTTTTGATTAATAATTTTATAATCTTATAAAAGACTATTTATAGATATCATTAAACTAAACAATTGCTTTCTCTGGACAACATAACATAATGTCAAGATAACATTGAACCAAACGCCCTCTTAATGCTATTTCTATTCCTCTTTCGTGGCAAGCACTCTCCATCGTTAGGTCTACGGCACCAAGAAAAAGAAGAAAATAATGGGTCCTTTTCAGTAATTAATTCTAATTATTATAGCTTTTTGTTATTGTATCTAATTATTGTAGTTACTATGACACCTCGTTTTAACATTTTTAGTATTAATATTTTGACTTGTTGGAGAATAAAGAATATTAACACATATACGAATGTGTTAGAACCTTAGCTGCCCAACGGCGGCCCCTCGCCTAAGAGCTGCCCAACGGCGGCCCCTCGCCTAAAAGCAGCCCAACGGCGGCCCCTCGCCTAAGAGCTGCCCAACGGCGGCCCCTCGCCTAAGAGCAGCCCAACGGCGGCCCCTCGCCGAACAGCTGCTCAACAACAGCCCCAAGTCGAAGAGCAGCTCAACAGCCCACTAGATCGTACTCTCCGTACTACTATGTCAACTCAGCATTTATGACAGTATAGGAGTCCACTCCCTAAATCGTCCTTTGTAAGAATAGGTGTCAGATGTGACAGACTACCTATTGTACTCTCTCCTCCCCAGGCTATAAAAAGGGGACTCAGGCTCTCTCAAAAGGGGACCACTCTTTCTCCTCCCTCTCTCTCTTGTACTCTTTTGGTCTCCCATGAGAGACCCTCAAGCTTTGTAAGAGGAGATGGAATTAGTGGATTCAAATCGCCTGGACGACGTCGTGGTTTTTCCCCCGGATACTCGGGTTTCCACGTAAAAATCGTCGTCTCATTTCTCTCTGTGGTGGTGCATTTTTTGCATCAATAGTGGTGCCCTCACGCAGGATCGATACCTCACTACGTGAGATTCCCTTCTCTAAAACCCTCACCATGTGAGGTCCCCTTCTCTAAAAACCCTTCTCGAAGTCCCAGCTCATGGTGAAGCCAGCTCGGTGATGGGCAGTCAAGGGCAATCCCCTTCTCGAGGTCCCAGCTCACGATCATGACGCCTCGGTGACTGAGAGTCAAGGGTAACCCCTTCTCTAAAACCCTCACCATGTGAGGTCCCCTTCTCTAAAACCCCTTCTCGAAGTCCCAGCTCATGGTCAAGCCAGCTCGGCGACGGGCAGTCAAGGGCAATCCCCTTCTCGAGGTCCCAGCTCACGATCATGATGCCTCGGTGACTGAGAGTCAAGGCTTCCACGAAGCAGCTCAACCATGACGAGCTAACGACTACAGGGAGTGATCTCTTCTCTAAAACCCCTCGTCGAACAGCTCTCCTTTAACAAACTCTTCTATGCAGCTTCCACGAAGCAGCTCAACCATGACGAGCTAACGACTACAGGGAGTAATCTCTTCTCTAAAACCCCTCGTCGAACAACTCTCCTCTAACATCTCTTCTCAGCAGCTCTCACGAAGCAGTTCAACCATGACGAGCTAATGACTGCAGGAAGTAATCTCCATTCAAGTCCACCGAAGCAGCATTAGCACGCGCATCAATGCACGTTATGCTCTAGAGGGGGACATGTTAGAACCTTCTCTAACACCCCTCGCCTAAGAGCAGCCCAACGGCGGCCCCTCGCCTAAGAGCA
>KZ451979.1:1018332-1167290 GCA_002786265.1 Apostasia shenzhenica
CTGCCCAACGGCGGCCCCTCGCCTAAGAGCAGCCCAACGGCGGCCCCTCGCCGAACAGCTGCTCAACAACAGCCCCAAGTCGAAGAGCAGCTCAATAGCCCATCATATTATACTCTCCGTACTACTATGTCAACTCAGCATTTAAGACAGTATGAGAGTCCACTCCCTAAATTGTCCTTTGTAAGAATAGGTGTTAGATGTGACAGACTACTTATTGTACCCTCTCCTCCCCAGGCTATAAAAAGGGGACTCAAGCTCTCTCAAAAGGGGACCACTCTTTCTCCTCCCTCTCTCTCTTGTACTCTTTTGGTCTCCCATGAGAGACCCTCAAGCTTTGTAAGAAGAGATGGAATTAGTGGATTCAAATCGCCTGGACGGCGTCGTGATTTTTCCCCCGGACACTCGGGTTTCCACGTAAAAATCATCGTCCCATTTCTCTCTGTGGTGGTGCATTTTTTGCATCAACAGAATGAGTCACATACATGAGTCCTTACCTAATTTACCCGAACATTACTCAATTACTACTAAAGCTATTTTGCATAAAATTCGGTTTCAGTTTTGATTTCATACGCAAATTGAAAATATTAATTTCAATTTTTTTATAGTTTAAATAGTTTCAGCATAATTCATATCATTATTTTTAACTTTTTTTGCTCAAAATTTAAATTTTAAGAAATTTTATCGTGTAACGTGACAGTTTTGATGGAAACGAAATCGGCGCGAAAATAAAACTGACAAAACTAATTATTTTTGGCGAAACTTAAAATGATAGGCTGCATTATTGTTCTTTTATGCAATATTTTTTTAAGTCACAATCAATAAAAGTTGGGATTTTGTGCAACCCAAAAAACAGATACGCTAGCGTATATAATTGTCGCTCTATGTTGCAAGGTAGCAACAATATAGCTGACCCGACCAAAAAGAACGCGTCGCGATCAACATGGTTGAGCGACACGTGTCGAGCCACAAGTCGGAGCGGCTCGGTGGAGGAGGTGGTGGGTCGGACCCGATCTCTTCGAATGGGTCCGGCCAATCCGAATTGTGGCTTTCGTCTGGAAGAAACGGGGTCGGGCGTGAGGTCGTGGCTCCATCACCCGACCATTTGGGTCGCGTTCCCGACCCAATTGGGCCGCCTAACGGGCTCGTGATTTGAGCCGAAGAACGACTGTCGGCGCCTTCGGGCTCGGGCAACCAGCTGCAATTTGCATGTGGTTGGTCCCATTGCACTATTACGCGGTGGGTATTGCAATATATTTTTTTTAAGTTTTTTATTTTTCTCTCATAAATATCATCAAATTCATTAGTTTATTTTACACAAATTTTAATATTAAAATTTTAAATAATTTGAGTCTGGCACTCAAACCCAGGCTTATTTGTTTGTAAGATTTAAATTTAACAAAATTAAAATTAAATTTAAATAAAGATATTTTTTATTAAAAATTGTGAATAATGTGAAATAAAATTAATTATTAAGTTTGAATATGTGAAGGATGTAATATAAGTTAGTTATCATTTTGGTAATGCGCGTAGGATGTGAAATAAAATTAAATTTTAATATTAAAATTTATGTGTGATGTGATATACCTGTTTAAAATTAAATTAGGTTAATTTTAAACTTCCAAATAAATAGGGCTAAAATTATAAGAAACTTACAAAACAAAAGAATTTTTAAAATAATTTTAATTTAAATATCTGAGATTATAAAAACTTTTTAATCTTAATCTCAATTAAATTATAATTACTAATTTTTTACTAATATATTACAAAATTAATCTTATTTATTAACTTTAAAAATTTTAAAATATAATTTTAAAATAGGAATAATTACTTATAATTTATTTCCAACATGTCATTCTTTTTTATAAAATTAAAATTATAGGATGACATATATTTAAATAATAGTGTAATATTTAAGATTTTATGTGACATAAATGTAAATATTCTTTTAAAATATTAATATTTATACTTTTAAATTTTATATTTTTAATGTAAAAAAAGTAAGAAACGAGTGAAATTAAATTTTAAATTTTATTAAATTAAAAAAATGAGAATAAAAATGTGTAATGATTTTATAAATAGTTTAAACTAGTTAAAAATTGATCAAATTTCATATTTTCTATTGAAAAAAAATAAAATAAAAATAGTGAGATTCTAAATGAACAATAAAAACTATAGCACTTTATTATTTATATATATTAGCTTAAAAACAACTGAACAACTAAACGAAGGCAGCTCAAATTTTTTTAATAGCAACTCAAACTTTGATGATTTTTTAAAATTAGTTATTTTTAATTAATTAATTAATTAATTAATAATACAAACATAATTTAAAAAAATTAACAAAGAAAGCGTATTTCGGATGGCATCAAGGGGCCTGTCGTTAAGTAAAAGAAGTCGCCCGCGCGCCTGGCAACTTCTCATATGCGCTTGCCAGCCAAGTTTTCCAGTTGAAACTTCGTCCATAATGTGTGGTTCACACTTAACAATAGGTCATCCAGTGCTTCCTGCGGGTTCCATCGGCCACGATATTTAGAATAACTTTCCCTGCGGAAACTTCGGCCACGATGTGTGGTTCACACAGTAACGACGATTGGTCATCCAGTGCTCCTGCGGGTACCATCAGCTATGATATTTAGCATAGCTATTCTTCCAGAAACCTCGGCTATGATGTATGGTTCACACAGCCACAACGATATTTAGCATAACTTTCTTTGCAAAAACATTGGCCACGATGAGTTATCCAGTGCTTATATATGAGCAGTAGCTTGGTGCGCGGGTGACTTTTCTTACGACAGATCCCTTGACGTCGTCCGAAACATGTTCCCTTTGTTAATTTTTTCTTAATTATGTTTATATTATTAATTAGTTAATTAAAAATACCTAATTTTAAAAAATCATCCTCAAACTTATACCTACGTAAAATTATGTTGATATTAATATAAATTAGCCTTTTAATTCAAGAAAAAGGAGTGAATTTCATGTCTTGTGATGAAGTCAAGAGATGATAATTACCAAGAAATAGAGAGTTGAAATAGCAACAGCGAAAACAAAATAACAGTCCATAGGCTCCAATTTCAAATCAAAGATTGAATTTGATTTCATCTATTTTATTTGTTGTAAGATTATTGATTTTCATTCCATTTTTAAGTTGATTTATCAAATGTATTATCTTTTTATTTATTATTGAACGCCTTAAATTCTCTTAATTTATTTAAAAATTACAATATGATTTGAATTATACCCAAACAAACTCATTTCCCACTAGACATAAAGAGCACCACTCAAATTTATTGTACAGAGGTAAATATTCATGAAATAATTTATAACATCCGTGATCTCAATGTAGAGGTAGTATTGTCCGCTTTGATTTTAAAAAAATTGAGTGACTTAAGCATTTCTCAGGAGGTCACCCATCTCAGTGCTACTCCAGTTCAAACACGTTTAACTACAAAGTTTTCCATCATTAGCCTTACGGTTTTGCCTCAAAAAATGCCTCTACCATTTGAGGTCACGTTATATACTTATATAGCTTAGGATCTCCCCCTCTTTCCGATGTACGATGATTAATTTCTGTGCCCCTTTCGCCACTCATTATTCGGCCTAAAAGTCTGTCAGAAGCTTCACTTTGCCTCAGTGATTCATTTCTCTTAGGATATCACCCGGCGATCACTCCCCGCTCACTTTGACCACGAGTGTAGCATAATTTATTTCAGATTAAATAATTAGCTTCTAGTTAACTTCATTCCAATAAATTTTTAATCAATTAAATTATGCATTAATCATAAATTATACTTCAAATTTCAAGTATGGCTGCAAGCCTGACTCCATCTCAGTACAATAACCTCAATCTGACTGTAAACCGGAAAAAGTTATTGGGTGCGGACGGCGCACCGTTTGGACGCCCAATTAGAGGGCGCCACGTGTGCTCGGACCCAGCTGTATGGCACACGTGGCGCCCTCTGATTGGATTCCGGACAATGCGCCGTCCGAACCCAATAACTTCTCGTAAACTGGGGTGTCAAAATAAGTTTATAGATGAGATTGAGCTGACCCAAAATGATTTTCAGATAGAGTTCTTGACCCAAATCTGAAACCTGACTTTAATTGTTCAATTTAATATACGGCTAATTGTTAAAAAAATTCTATAATTAATTTTTAATTATATTTTGATCTATAATTTTTTAAAATTTCCTCATAAATTCCTACATTTTACTTAAATATTATAAATGAAATTCCTCTGTCATTATCACTAATATATTTTCAATTTACTCTTCATGCTTCTTCAAATTTTCAAAAAAATATTATCTTATATATTCTTTAACATCTCTTACACTTATTACAGTCTCTATGCAGCAGCAGCCGCCTCGCCGCCACAGCCCCTATATATATTTATTTGGATCTTTTATGTGATAACTATAATTTACAGAAATATCTATTATTATAAATTTTAAGGATAGGAACCAATTAGAATTTTTTTTTTAAAATAGTGAGATCAAAATGTAATTAAGAGATAACTATTGGAACCTATCAGTTATTAACCCTTAAACATATTTTAAAATTTTTAGAAAAATAATGAAAGAGTAACCATTAAATCTTGTTAGTAAACACTACTAATTTGATAAAAATTTGCCATGGAAACATCACTTGATTAAAAAGATTATGATATTGCATCTCACTTTACTCATATCATACACAAGTTATAGTAGCAGGTTTTAATTTTTGGGAACAACCAAAATTGAATCAGCCAAACTCGAATTCAACCCAAAGTTTTTTTTTTAGGTCAAATCCATTAAGTAAAAAATGACCCAAAACAAAAATGTGTCACAAATGTCGTAATTTCATTTCAAATTTAGATTGAGATGACAGGTCCATCCCAGACACCTTGACTTAAGGGTTGTTTGTTCGCCCAGGATTACTTTAACCACGGTTAAAAAAAACCTTATATAATACATTATATACCAATTTTAATATTAAACTAACAATATTCAAAATGTAACATAAATTCTAATGTTAAAGCCGCTCTTCTTTAGTAGAGATCCATGACCTCAATAATTGGAATGTACGCAAAGGAACGACAATTAAATATTCTAAAGCATTTTTATGGAAATGTTTTTTCCGCTCCGGACTTTTAGAAAGCTCCTCCTCTAGTGCAATAAGCAATGATTGGGGACCGATTAATCGGGTCCACACAAGTCGTCAACGCCTACACTCAAAGCATCTTCATCAACTTGGCATAAGAAAGCAGACACCTTACTCTTTCAATAATGGTCCCGTACATTCCTTCAGAAACTTTATTACGTGAAGATAACTTTGGCACTGTCTATTCACGTCGATTGTCGATTTCTTTTTTTCTCAATAATACTTAGCTAAGGGATCAATATATTCAACACATTCTCCTCCATTATCAATGAGAATTAAACATCTCGTGAATTTCCGTTCAACTATCGTGTGAAATTCTCAAAATTTCTTCAAAACTTGATTCTTCATCTTCGAATTATACACCCACAACTTCCTCAAATAGTCACTAATAAATGTAATGAAGTAGTACATTCTACTGAGCAATCTATGACCTAATTCATGAGCATCTTCAGGAAGGGAAATTTGAATTTTTGCCATCTGAATAGTGAGCTTACTTCTCCAGTGTGCCTCCATATTTGTACCAGCTTTTATTTTTTTGAAGATCACCTAGCTTCTCTCACTCATGTATCACATTCTCATATAAACATAATTCCTCCAACATTTCATTTCTGGCAACTCCCACAAGATGAATCACATATTGGTTTAAGCTTGAATCACATATTGGTTTAAGCTTGAATCACATATTGGACTTACCTCGCATCTCTGAGTTTAAGCTTGAATCACATATTGGTTCCAAACGCAATCCCCCCAACTCTATCGATCTTCGACGTTCCATCATCGTCCTTCTCTATGATGCCATCATTCTCAGGATTGTATGTTGAAAATAACTCCCTCTTTGATGCTACTTGATAGAATACGAGCTTGGATCCACTACCCGCATCAATTCTTCATAAGTAAGATATTCTCCAGACCTTTGGCACATTGAGGCTTCCTTCTCACATTGAGAATTGAAACCTTAGATTATCACTGAGATTCCAAACATCAGCTATGTCTTTAACTTCTTGTCAAATTTCCTCCACTCTCACGAGGGATCCACAACAAACGCAAAGTTATATCTACACGACAATGAGGTCAAGGAATTAATGTTAGAAAATAGACCCTCAGATAACTTTGTTAAGTTTCAAAATGATTTTTTATTTCACAAACATTTGTTTTTAAGTAAAAATTGAACACTCCCAAATGTAATCAATTAAACTGAAAATTAACTCGATGCATTCCACATACATATTTGTAGCATAGTGTCATAGATGGAAAAGGTTAAGCCATATCTATTCTCACAATTGTTCACTTTTAACTTAAGAAAACAGGAAGAACTTTCCAGCTGAAAACAACTTCAAAATAAACTTTGAAATTAAATTACCTCTAGTTAACTCAATAATAAAATCTTAATTTCTAGTTTGAGTCTAATTTGCTTGAACTTGCCTTGATGCCAGCCCCAAAGCCTGAGCTATGACCTAAGCCAATTAAGCTAACTATTGCCTATCGATGTGATTATGAGGATATCAATAGCGTTATTTTATAGCTAAGGGGTGCTTGGCTCAATATCACACTAGTGTTATGTCATGTTTTTTGAAAAAAATTAATTGTTCCATTCGATGACATATCTAGAAAATATTATAAAAATTACAATATTGACACTCTAAAATGATATTTAAATGTCACCAAAAATTTGGGGGCATCTAGATGTCACTGTAATTGCATTGAACTAAAGAAATAATAATTAAAAAATAACATAGATAGACAAATAACATTTAGCTAACTCCATCTAGTAGAATAAAGGCTTGATTTGTTGTTATTATTATATACACAGATAAATAATATTGATATTTAGATAATATGAACATTTAGATAGTGTTGAACAAAATGCCACTTAAAACCCAATTAAACTACTTAACAAGAAATTCTACGAGAATGAGAAGAATATTAGAATCAAAAGTTTCATAATTACGAGATAAACGGCGGTCCAAGTCTAACATGAGCTATATAAAATACTACCAAACACAAAGAAAAGCTATTTACATTTCTGAACCTGTAATTCAATCAAGTGAAGTGTATTTAAGAATGGCAGCCATGATCCTCTGCTTGTCTCTAGTTGGAAATGCTTCCACAAGAATCCCATTTTTATAGAAGTGAAACAGGGGTACTGCCTGTAGAGTTTTCAATTTATTCAGATATTGAATGCCTCTTCATAGCTTAATTTGATGTTTCAAACTAAAATGAGAACTAAAGAACATGTCAGACAGTTATTTTGATGATAAAACGAATCATTTGAATAAGTTGATACTTCTTGATGAGATGCTTGACATTCACAAACAAAAACTTAAATGAAATTAACGAAGTTCAGTCAGCAAATTTAAGGCATTGGTGTGAGGTTTGAGTAGCAATTGAATGTGACCTTTGGCCAACCATTCAGCTCAACTTAAGTCCATTGTGCGCCTGATTAAACTCTGCAAACCCACAAAAGAAACTAGCACAATGATTGTCAAGATTACTGTATTCTTTATTGGTAGTTTACTCAACTGGAGCCCTGTCTCATGTCTCTCACCACCCACTCCCATAATCTAGTATGAGTTATGAGATGATTTCTATCAAGTATATATACTTCTTAAAATAAATTATTCTCCAATACTTAGGTTTCCTCTTGATTTTTAAAATGTAAGTATGGAATGTTCTTAAGCAGCAGGACACAAAAAGAAGCTAGTTGGCTTTTCTTTCCAAACCTGTACTTATATAATCTCTGGTCATGATTTGCTTTCTGCACTACTCAAACTAGCTCTCTCATTTTAATGACTTCAAATAATACGGCATTAACAACAGAAAAATGACTTCATTCCTAGCAATGAAGCTACTTGTATTGTAACAATCTAGGAATGTAATAATCAGGTAGTTGGAAAATAAATGAAGAGAGCATTTCTATATATATGCCTCAATTCTGCCAGGTAAAGGGATTAAATCAACCAAGTTCAAGTATTCAAGAAAATAAGTGGAGAGAAATGACCTTGATACGCAGTCTTTCAGCTACCTCAGACTGTTCATCATACTCATCAAGTACCTAAAGGTCGAAGAGGAAGTATAACAATTGTGGTACATTAGATGAACTTACAGTAATTCTATCCTGGTTAAGTCACATGAAAAAGCTAAAATGTCAAACCTTTTTATTATGTCTATACTAACACAATATGCAGACATTGTGACAATGAATTCTCATGCATAAAAAATTCACTTCCAAAATCTTCTTCTTTATTTAAGGTCAATGTTAGTTTTTAAAGGCAAGCTTTGATGCAATAGTAAAAGTTGTTCCTTTGGACTATGCATAAGAGACTCCCTCCCCTTACGCTCGCAAACCAGGGAATCTTTGGAATGGGTTATTCTTTGTAATGATAACAAATTTTAAAACAAGTTACACCTTAGAGAATTCAGGTTTCAGCCCCCCATAGGGAGGAATGCAAGGTTCAATCTTCACTTCTTTCTCCCTCCTCTCTCCAACCTCCGTCTCTCTCTCAACATTCTTGACAAGTTAGATTTAGAAGATCATTTACTATGTAACTGAATTTTCTTATTCAAATGAACAATGCAATGTCATAGCATAGAATGCGAATAAGATAATTTCCTATTTAGAACCTTTCTTACAATCATATCAAACAAAGCTATAAAATTAAATATGGTATTATCCAAATTTCAATTTTACTTGAAAAATACTACATATGAAATATTGATAGATCAATTAATTTCTCAACATAAATATTCAGATAACCATGAAGAAGAACCAAAATCTATGCGAGAAATAGTGTGTAATGGAGATTGAATTTATTCAAATATGAGATGATTGTAAGTGAATGGTTTTTAGGCATGACTAAGTCACATTTTTTAAGGACTAATTTGCCTCCACAGATTAAATATGTAGTAAATTGCAAGTATATCTCCTCCGAAGAGAAGTTGGATACACTTTTTAAAGTTTTTTGAATTACTAAGATAGAAATTATCTAGCCTCTACAATAAACTAGAATTTCTTTAGTGAATGATTTGGGAAAGAAATGAAAAGAAAAAAAAGGAAGAACTAATGGCTCTGGATAACCTGAGAAATATCTTTAGGTTAAGAACTTAAAGAGTAACAACCATTTTGCATGAAAGGACATATAATCTTTATCAAAGGTCACGTTATATCACATAGGTTCACATAAAAGTACCTCCTCCACTAAAAGCTATTTCACAATAGGTAATATATAACACTCATTAGTAGATAACAACTCGTACAACAGAAAAACCACAAATTCCTCTTTTATAAATATGTCCAAATTTCAAATACTTCGATCTCTTCATTTCCCTTTCCCAACTTTAAATTATAAATTAACTCCAAAATTAACATATCGAGAAATGAAATGAAAATTAAACATATAACAATAACAATTAAGCCGTTATCCTACAAGGTGGAATTGGCTACATTAATAATTTATTCCATTGTACTCTATCAAATAATAACTCATTTAGCTTTAACTATGCAAGG
This sequence comes from Apostasia shenzhenica, assembly GCA_002786265.1. Classification (NCBI taxonomy): domain Eukaryota; kingdom Viridiplantae; phylum Streptophyta; class Magnoliopsida; order Asparagales; family Orchidaceae; genus Apostasia; species Apostasia shenzhenica. Next base: position 1,027,976 of record KZ451979.1, read on the forward strand.
CCATTTCTTAAAAAGTTTCGTCATATCTTGTTGGTCTTCTTTTTGCATTTTTTACATGAAGAATATCCAATAACTCAATTCTATTATATGAAAATTACACAAATATTCTAATAATTGTTTTTGAAAATACTTTAGCAATTATCCATCATTTTCAAATATCAGACATATGGTAATTCGTTTATGCATAAATTAAAATTATCTTCCAACTTCATATAGCCTACTATGACAATCCGATAATTTACTTGTTGTCTAACATAGTTATGCCTAATAAGTCTAATATGCCTAGACTTATCTTTATAAACCTTATTATATCCTGTGATAACGTTAATTCATTATAACACTGTAGGGAAAGAAAAGCTATTGTTTTTGGCCATATTGAAATTTATAATTGAAGATTTTATAACCATTCTTCAACTTTTCTTGTTGCAGCTAATGCTACAAATTTTGCAGCCATAGTGAAATCATACACATCTATTTCTTTAGCCTCGTAGAAACAGCTCCACTAGGTGAGTAAATCCCCATCCCCACTCATTGATCCATAGTTTTCAAATTGACTTATCCAACATGCATATGTATAACCTTCAAGAACTGTTGGATATCCTGAATAACATAGCAAACAGTTTCTTTCAAGACAACTTGTAAATTTACTAGGTTTCCTTACAGCATAGGCTACATCGAATCTCGTGCATGTCATTACATATATCAACAAACTACCATAATCCTAGCTGATCAATGGCCCTACCAGTCTTTACTACTTTGAGACTTCTATCAAACAGTGTACTTAAGGGTGTGCAATCAGATTTATTGAACTTTTCAGGATTTTCTTAATATAGGACTAAGATAACCTTAAGATAAAACTCAGTTATTTCCTTCTCGATAAATTTTCATACATAGTATACTATTTGCAACACCCATATCATTTATGTCAAACTTAGAAGACAAGAATCTTTTAGTATCCACAACAATTTCCTGATCTGTACCAAAGGTTAGTATGCCATCAACATATGACATGACCACCTCCATCATTATCAAATTTCCTACAAACGCATTTGTCGGATTCATTAATATGAAATCTATGAGAACAAAGTTCACACACCTTTTTTCTTTTTTCAGGAATTATAAATCCTTTGGGTTGTTCCATATAAACCTCTTCATCTAGTTCCCAATTTAAATGGATGTTTTTACATTAGTTTCATGTGTTTCAACATTATATAAGGACGCAAAAGCTATTTGAACTCTGATTGTTGCTATTCAGTGCACAGGTACCAACTTATATAAGAACGCAATGCTATTAGAATTCTAATTGTGGTCATTCTAGCAATCAGTGCATTGGTACCGAAATAGTTGATTCCTCCTTGTGTAAAGCCTTGACTTGCTAGTCTTACTTCATACTTTTCAATAGTACTATCAATCTGCATCCTTTTTTTGAAAATCCAATAACCGGTGTTAGGTCCACCAATTTTCATATTTTAATACGTATAATAGAATCCATACCATCCTGGGTAGCCTCTTTTCAAAAAAAAGCATCTTGTGACCGCATAGCCTCTTCACAGTTTAACAGGTCAATAGTAAAAGCAATTAGCATAAAATTATCTATACTATATCTAGCGCCTTCCACCAGAAAACATATAAAAATCTGGACCAAAGGTCTTAGGAGCTCCAATTCTCTCACTGCGAGGTAAATCAATTGTTATCAATGTCTTAATCATGTTTGATTTGGTTTTGAAATAGAGGTGAACCTTCTCCAAAAACATCTTTGGATTCAATAATTCCAACAGAAGCATTTGGTTCTAAAACCATAAACCTGTATGTTTTGCTATTATTTGCATACACGGTCAATCGTCTATTATCTCTGTCTATTCCGTCTGTTAGCCAACAGATGATCTATTCCAAAGAGAACTGATTGGAGTCCGTTAGCAATAAATAGACAGTTCAATATCTTCCCAGGTATGATCTTTTGCAGCTATTTCTCCAATATGTTCAATCAATTGCCTAATGATCCATCTTTTCCCCAATTAATGTTATAAGAAGATCCAGACTCCATACACTCATCTGAATCTTCTTTCATCAATGATGAAATTCTAATTCATCAAAGCGTTCAAATTTGTGAAAATCAACTGTCATTTCACATAGCGAAGCTGCCATCTTGAGGAATCAAGTATTAAGATTATAAGAGAAAATTAAATGTACAACTTTGTGGAGAAAGTTGAGATGGACATTCTTTAACTATGAGATGGTTGTAGATGAATGGTTTCTAGCCTTGACTAGGTCCCCAATTAAGGTATGCAAAGGGTTGCTGGCAAATCTCCTCCTACATACAAAGAAGCATTGTTCTCTATGCTGCACAATCAGAAAGAAGCTGAAAACACTTTTCAAGTTTCAGAATTGCTAAGATTGAAATTATTAGCCTTTGCGGTAGACTAGAATTTTGACAATGATCGATTTGGAGAAAGACTGAGAAGAAAAGAGGAAAAATAAATAATTGCCACTGAAAACAACTTGAGAAGGAAATCTCGGTTAAGCCCCCGAAAGGCTCCACAAAAATCCCAACATAAAAAGAACTATATTTTGTAAGATGCACATATAATAATACATTTTCTTTGTTACTCCCAAAAATACCTCTCGAACCAAACAAGGTAAAGGCCTAGGCCAATATGGGACAATTCTCATGTGTATCCCAATAATCCCCCCTCACATGAGAATCTATTTAACCCATCGAGTGCATACGACCAGTAGCTCACTCAATTAGCCAGTGCCACAATAGGAGTCAAAGACAATTGTATTCTTCTCAACCATGTGAGCCATAGAAACACACAGAAGCACAATCAACACAAACTACTTGATCTCAGCCGAACTATCGGCTCTGATATCATTTTGCCTTGGGGAGCCAAGTCGAGGCTAATACATACGGTAAGATCTAACATTTATATTTAACACCTCAACTTATTGTTGATCATCTAACGTGTGACAATTTTTGTATGTATCCCAACAATACATAACAAATAAATAAAATAGAGCTCCATTTTAATCTTCATGGCATCAAATTTATACCTTTTAACAATTTTGAATTATTTTTAGAAGCAAAGGAGTCAATGGCACTCACATTGTGCTTGAGGAATACCACAGAAGCCTGCTCATCGCCAGATCCCCTGCAGAGCTTTGCAAAGCCCTGTTCGATGTACTTGCAGCTTCCACAGGAGGTACGGTAGAAATCCACCACCACTAACGCTTTGGTTTCCTGGGCCTTCTTCAGAATCCTCGCGAACTCCTCCTCCGACTTGAATTCCCTCACGCAATCGACAGGGCAGAGCCCTTCATCATCATCATCTTCAACCAAATTAGATGCTAACCCTAGGTCTGCGTCGAAGCTCTCTATGCCCCTACGGCGAAGAAATTCCCTGGCTGGCTTCAAAACTTCCACAGAAGAACAGGATCCTTTATTAGACTGGAAATTTGGAGGAAAGAAGATGGGGATCGTTTGAAAACGAGAAGTCCCCTGAACTTCAGCACGGAAATATGTAATAATGAAACTGGGGGAGGTACTACGGCAGGTAAAGGAACTCGCCGTCATGGAGATGCAGAAAGAGGAGAAGCTCCTTTTGATTATCAGCTAGGTGCTTGAAGCTGAAGGATTTCACGCATGAAATGAATAAGAAGAAGAAGAAGATCCATACCAGTTCTAGCTTACAGGAATAATGTGAGTTCGTTCGAACCCCAAAGAGAAAGCTTGCGGCTCGGAAGCGACAGCATTAAAAGCGATAATTGGCTGAAATTATAAATTATTTTTGGGTAATTACACCCAGGTCCCTGAAGTTAAGGCTTAAAAACTCAAGGTCCATATTTTGAAAAATTAACATCAAGGTCCCTGAGTTTTTAATAAATTATCAAATGAGTATTTTTTATTTTTTTATTATCAAAAAATTATTAAAATTACTATTATACCCCCTCTCTCGTACCCTCTCTCTATCTCTCCTGCCAATCCCTGCGAGCGCAAGGGACAGTAGCGGCAGTCCCTGCACCCTCGCGCGTGCAACTTGCCAACGGCCACGGCTATCCCTCACGCGCGCAGGGATCGACAGGAGAGAGAGAGGGGGGAGGAGAGAGAGGGTATGAGAGAGAGAGAGGAGGTATAATGACAATTTTAAAAAAAATTTAATAATAAAAAATAAAAAAATATCTATTTGATAATTTATTAAAAACTTAGGGATCCGATATTATAATTTAAAAAACATAAAATTGTGTATTATTAAGCCTTAAATTTAAAGACCTAAGTGTAATTTACCTTTTTTTTTCTCAGGAAGACTGAAATTATAAATTTGAAGTGCCCACTATGAAATATATATTTAGGAGATTTTTTTTAATGATCATATACTTGGTAAATTATAACCAGGTCCTTGAGGTTTGATTTTTGTTTTTAGTGAAGGTCCTTGTTTTTTGAATCTTGAATAGTATTGGGACCTTCAGTTATTCCATACAAATTGTACAATCAAATGTGCAATTAATATAGATTTAATGTCTATATTAGATTTGAAATTTCTCATATTTTCTCTATTTCTTTTTGTTAAAATTTTGTCTACAGGCAAAATCTTCTTTTATAAAATTTGAGTTAGTCATCCAATCATACTCATTTGTAATACAAAATCTTCTAAGTGTATATAAATTATAAATGGGTATTTACATATACATATTATTCAAAATTTTTATTATACATTTTTTTTAAATTATGTCACTTTATAATTTAAATTTTTGCAACAACTGGGAAAGAGAGAGAGAGACGGACGAGAGATACTGTGCAGAGGAACAGTGCCTCAGTGCTCTAGCGCGGAGGAAGAATGCCAAATTTATAGGTAGGTAGAACATTAATACAACAATGTTTATGACTAGCTTTAGAACAATCTTTATAGAAAGATTTTCATAACTTTTGATCACGGCAAAAATCTATGAATAGATTCATGGCACATAGTTTGTTGATTATATTTATCTAAGAAGTCAATATTTATTTTTCCTTCTCGGAATATGATATCTCGCTTGTATATTCTCGGGGAGGATGTATTATATATTTTCAGAGATGCAATATATGAAGCCAAGTTTTTATATTTCCATGGATTTGTCATAGTCCTGCAAATAAGAATTATAAATTTTTTCTAGAAAGAAAATCAGCAAGAATGTTAGTAAAATCAGGATCATACTCATTTGTAATACAAAATCTTCTAAGTGTATATAAATTATAAATGGGTATTTACATATACATATTATTCAAAAATTTTATTATACATTTTTTTTAAATTATGTCACTATTTAAATTTTATAAATTTTACAACAAATTAATAATGTTCAAAATTTTATATGAAATAGAAATAAATGCCCCAATTATTAATTTGGACCAGCGTCAGTTTAATTGATTTAATAATGTGTAGGCTAATAAATAACAAGTCAAACATGTTACTCAAAATGATGTTATTTAGGATAATTTAGCTAGCTAGAACATAGTTTTTAATTACATTTTAGATTATTCTCTTTTTAAAATGGTACCTTTTCTTTCATAGAATTCTACTTTCACACATCACAAGAATAAGCTAAAAATATTAGGATACTTGGTTTGTTCGGTTGGAGGATAAATTTAGGTAAGAAAAGAAAAAATATTTTATTTTATAGAGTTGATGGGAATGAAATTTATTTTAATATTAGGAGGTGTGTAGGATGTGAAATAAAGTTGATTTTAAGGTTGAAATTTGTGTTGGATGTGAAATAAAGTTGATTTTAAGGTTGAAATTTGTGTTGGATGTGAAATAAATTTAATTTTTAAGGTTGAAATTTGTGTTGGATGTGAAATAAAGTTATTAAAATTTATAATAAATTAAAAATATTATTATTATAATATTTTTTTTCTAATTTTAGTCATTTGCCAAACAAGTTGGTTGGTGAATAAAAGGTAAAATTTACCTAAATTTAGACACAAAGGTAAATTTAGAAATTTTGTTATTTGGTAAGTAGACTAAAATTAGATTTATGTTGTTTGGTAGCTTGTTTGACAAAAATCTCAACCGAGCAAAATTACATTTTAATAATACTTTCAATTTATAATAAATTTTAATAATTTTAATTTTCATCTAACATAAATTTCAACCTTACAAATTAACTTTACTTTTCATCTAACACAAATTTTTAATTTTAAAAGTAAGTGTATTTCACATCGTACATACTTCTTGATATTAAAATAATTTTTTTCTCATAAATTTTATTAAATAAAATATTTTCTCTTTACTTACCCAAAATATAACACTTAACCCAATTTTTATTTTTTACCTCTAGGGGTCTATGATGGCGGGAGCACACGGGCTCTTGGTTTGCGTGACTAGAAGGAGCATACTGTATTGGAAAAGGTGTGGTCGTGGCATGCCGACAACGACAGGTGTAGCTAGGAGACATCGTCATCGATGTTGTTGAGAAATGATCTTGAATCGTCATGGACGATGTTTGGCCAAATCCTCGTGACTGAGGTTTGAAGGAATGCATTATCATACAACGTTGCTATCACTTTTTTTTTATTTTTGTCTACAAAGGAAGGACTGATTAGTGAGAGTACAGTTTCAAATAATACAAGGAGAAACTGGTGCACGTAGGGTATAATTTAGCTTGATATGAGGTAAAACTATAATAGTTTTCTCTGATACAAGAACAAACCATAGAGTACTCAACCGAAAAAAAGAAAGACTAAGATTTAAAGGTCTCACATATGAATATAAATGACTTTGTGAGATCTAATGCCCGTGTTGCACAGAAAGAGGAAATCAACATATCTCCTTTTAGGTGGGATAAATAATTACAATAACCTATTTGCTTTGTAGAACGGCTAGTTCGATCAAAATCAAACAAATCGGACAAAATCAAACCACTGTGGCATGTCTTACGGCAACGGAGGCTGTAGCGATCGCCTTGACAACATCAATCACTGGCCGAACAAAATGATTTGCCAGTGCCTAGGATTAGGGTAAATGTAGTTGTTAACTCACCTTCCCTTGTTACCCCGCCGACGTCTATCAGATCTGCAACCGCTGGCGAAGCAGCGAAGGAAGAAGAGGAAGGAGGAAATCTTCTGAAATAAAGAGCGGACAATCATTTACGATTGGATCCTCGCTACCTTCCTCTGTAGTCTTGTAGGTGAAGAGACCGATCGTCGCCCGCTGCTCGAGGAGTTGGAAGAAAATAGGGGATAGCTTGATAGTTATTTGGCCTGTGATGGCTATTTGGTAGCCATATTAAATTTGAGAAAATTTTACAAAAATGGCCTGCCAAATATGCCCTTAGATTTTTGAATTTAGAGTATAATAATACTTAAATTAATATTTTTAAAATTTTAATATCTAATTTTTTTCTAAATTTTTATTATTAATTTTTTAAAAATTTAATTAAACACCTTTCTCTGTGCTGGCGGTGAAAGAGGGGAGGATATAATAATAATTTTAAAAAAGAGATTCATATATTAAAATTTAAAAAATTAAATATCTAAATATTAAAAGTTTGAAAATGTAGGTCTAATTATTATTATACAAGATTCTGATATAATATACTCAAAATATTAATATTTTACACATATTTCAGTAATTGAGCTTTTTTTTAATATCTAAATTGATATAATAAAATACAAAAATATATATATGGACTTCTCAACTGACTTTAATCCAAAAATGATGTAAATTGGAGCAACAATTATTTGCCCAGGCTATCTTTAAACTTGATTAAAAATAACGCATTATGCATAACTTTTGATATTAAATTAATAAATTTTTATATTTTACATAAATTTTATTATTAACATTAATATTATTTTATATTTTATATAAATATTAAAATAAAATTAACTTAATTTCATATACACATTTTATAAAATAAAATTAATTTTAAAATAAAAATATCACACTAAGAGGGCGTTTGATTCAGTGTTATCTCAATATCAATATTATTTAAATATCGTGTTATCTAAATGTCATTGTTATTCATCAGTGAATTTTTGTTTGGTTTAATGTTATGATATTAAAATATATTAATGCTATCCAAATTATTTTTATTTAGTTGAAAGTTATTGACATTATAATTACAAATTGACAGTGTTATCTTGAGATGTCATCCGATTTAGGGTGATATCTAGATGTCAGCGTGTAATGATATTTTTGTAATTAATTATAATATTATTTAAAGATATCATTAAACCAAATAATTACTTTCTAAAAATAATATAATATAATATTGAGATAGCACTGAACCAAACGCGCCTTAAGTATTATCTTTTATACAATATAAAAAAAATTAATTCACATCCAGAGTAGGGTGGCAAAATGGTTGGTGGGTCGGGTTCGGGTCGAACCCGAATCCGACCCGACCTAACCCAAATAGCTTCAACCCGAACCCGATCCATTTATTAAATGGGCCAAAATCTATGACCCGAACCCGACCCGATTAATAAATGGGTCGGGTTGGCGGGTCAACCCGACTCGTTTATAGGGTATTTTTTGATAAATGTCGAACCCTAACCCTATCTAGAGTGATTGAATTTGAATATACTGAATTAAAATTTTTAAATATTAATATATTTTTAAATTATCTCAACAAATTTATAAATATTAGTAATATTCACTTTTTTATCTTTTTATTTATTCATATATTTATACATATAAGAATGTCACGATGGGATATCTACCTCTACTTTTTCTTTATAAATAGTTTTTAGTAAATTAATGTAAAATATTTTTATAATATATATTTATGTTTTAAAATAATTTTAAATTTTATAATTAAAAATCAATAACCATGATTAAATCAACCGAATAAATAAATAAATTCAATTTAGTATTCAGTTTTATACTGCTCAGCTACATGCGGTCACCCTTAACAACCGGTTTCCCCGTTTTCGAAATCTTCGTTCTCTGCGAGAGTGAGAGAGAGGGAAGGAGAAAGCGAGAGAGAGAGAGAGAGAGAGAGAGAGAGAGAGAGAGAAGGATTTCTCGCGTGCTCGATCTCCTAAAAGCCAATGGTAAGCTTAATTATCGTTTTTTACCACAACGTTTCCCCGTTATTGATTTCAGGATCTTTTTTTCCTTCTTCCCACTCGCGGCTAATCGTTTAACTTAAGAATTTTTTTTTTTCTTGAATTTTCTCGGTATGATCGGGCTTTCAATAATCCTAATAGCATGAACTTTTGGGGCATTTTCTTCATTTAAAATCTAGGTTTTCGTTTTCTAGGGGGCACATGTTTTTCTCTAATTGTTTCTTCCGCATTGATTATTCCAGGGTGTTAATATATGATTTAGCTGTTGTTGCTATTAGTTTATTCCGTGAATGCAACCTGCTTTGAATTATTTTTGAAGTTATAGAAGCTTGGATGATTTGACGGAGAAGACATGTAGGGATTTAAAATCATTCCATCATTCATTATGCAAATGAAAGTAAATGTATAGATTCCATGAAAGTTTAAGGAATTTTAGGTATCACATCTTTGTGCTGAAAGCATCATTCGAGAACATTGGCAAATAATGTTTTATTATGATAAATGCAAATCCTTGTTCTTTCTGTTGGGTAACCCTCCTTACGAGAGTTTGGAGGACGTCGAAGAAGGGTTGTCCAACTGGCCTTGTTGAATAAGGGGATTAGCCTTGAAGAAGGAGTTTTGAGAATGACCTGTTGAAAGAAAGGAGTCAAGAACGAAGAGTCCTAGTAGAACGTCTTTTTTTGACAAGATTTGAAAGCTAAACAACACAGTAAACAATTGCAATCTCTAACACAAGGCAACCTCGAGCAAACTATTGACTTTGGGGATCAGTAGGTTAGCTTAGCAATGTGTGTTGCACACAGCTGAAAGACGGTAGGGTGCTACTTCCCACCTTTAGGTGCTCCCATGAAGAAATCCCACTCTTATAGACAAGAGATGGGTGAAGAAGAAAAAGGGCATGTGTAACAGAGAGAACCTTAGCAAAGGGGAGAAGCTACTATTGTGAAGTGGAGTTCTTCAAATAGCCTGAAGATAAATGAACAAATTTCAGTAGCTAGGGTTTTACCCTTTACATTACATTATATAGTTATAGGGTTACAAAATGGGCTAAGTATATTTACAATATTACCCTTACAATAGATAATATATATCAATATCCTCCCTAATCTGAATGGAAGGACAAACATTCAGATTGTAACGAAAATCTTGAAATAATACAAATGGCAGTGCCTTTGTCATAATATCTGCAAACTGTTGTGAAGAAGGTACATGCAAAACCCGAGCTTGACCAAGACCAACTCGTTCACGAACAAAATGAAGATCAAGTTCAACATGTTTTATTCGAGCATGTTGAACGAGATTATTAGATAAATACATAGCACTAATATTATCACAAAATATTATGCTAGCTGATGTTAAAGGAATATAAAACTCTTCTAAAAGATTTCGAATCCAACAACATTTAGCAACAACATTGGCAACTGCGCGATACTCAGCCTCTGCATTAGAGCGGGAGATACTATGTTGGCATTTAGAAGACCAAGAAATCAAATTATCTCCCAAAAATACACAATAATCAGAAGTAAAATGACGAGTATCAGGACAACCAACCCAATCAACATCTAAATAAGCAGCTAATTGTGATAAAAAAGATGGATGAATAATCAAACCATAATCAAGTGTGCTTTTTATATATCAAAGGATGCGTTTAACAGCATGAAAGTGATGATCTTGTGGTGAATGCATAAATAAGCTAACTTGTTGAACAACATAAGCAGTATTTGGTTTGGTAAAAGTTAAATACTGTAGAGCTCCAACTATGCTTCGGTAATGGGCGAGATCAAAAAATGGAGCAGATCCTGTTTGAGATAATTTGCCAGTAACTTCAACAGGAGTACAAGCAGAATTACAAGAAGACATTGAAGCTCAATCCAATAAGTCCGAAGCATACTTTGATTGAGATAAAAACATCTTGGCGTGTAGTAGAAATACCCAAGAAGTAGTGCAAAGTGTCAAGATCACTAATAGCAAATTTCGAGCTCATAAGAGTTATCAAATGATGTAAAAACCCATAAAATGAAGCAGTAAGTATAATATTATCAACATACAAAAGAAAAATAGCCATGTTAGTTTCTTGACGATAGATAAACATTGAAAAATCAGCCTTACTACGAATAAAATCTTGAGAAAATAAATAAATTATAAATCGATGAAATTAAGCACGAGGAGCCTGCTTTAAATCATAAATATCTTGATTCAACTTACACACATAATTTGAATAAATTGGATGAATGAATCTTGCTGGTTGATGCATATAAATATCCTTAGTAATTGTTCCATGAAGAAATGCATTTTTAACATCAAGTTGTTGAGTTGGCCAATTTTGTGACAATGCAAAGCTAAGAACAATGTGAATAGTAACAAGCTTAACAACTGGACTAAATGTTTCATCGTAATCAATTCCCGCTTCTTGTGTATAACCTTGATCAACTAATCGAGCTTTAAGCTTTTCAATAGAACCATCCGCTTTTTTGTTTGATTCGATAGACCCATTTTGAGCCAACAATGTTTGCATTGAGGGGACAAGGAACAAGAGAACAAGTATTATATTGGCAAAGTGCATCAAATTCATCTTTCATTGCAACACACCAATCTGGATTCTTTTGTGCAGAAGCAAAACTTTTGGGTTCCTTAGGTAAAGAGGAAGTGTAGTATGTAAAGAAGAAAGGACCTTAGGTTTACGAGTACCATCCATATTACGAGTAACCATGGAATGACTACGCATTGGTGATGTGGAAGAGGAGGAAGAGAAGATTGGGATAAGGGTTGGTCCAGGGAAACATCTTGTGTAAGCATAATTGAAAATAAAGGTAAAGCATTAGGTGAAGAAATTTGTGGAAAGATAGGATTATGATGCTCTTGAAAATCTTCTTTGTAAAGAGAAAGAAAGAGAGGATGGTCACTGTTCAAGTGGAGATAGAAGAGATAGAGAAGAGAAAGCTCGATATGTATCATAAGAATGAATCGCATAAGGAAAATAATTTTCATCAAAGTGAACATGTCGTGAAATAATATGTTTTTTGGAAGATAGTTCAAGGTATCGAAACCTTTATGGTGCAATGAATACCCAAAAAAGACACAAAAAGGATCAAGGTGCAAGTTTATGTGATGTATAAAATAGATTAGGATAGCAAGCACAACCAAAAACATATAAGTGATCATAATTCGGTAATTTAGAGAATAATATTTTGTAAGGTGTTTTGTTGTAAAGTAACGGAGTAGGCAAAATATTCACCAAACGCGTAGCCATATTAATCGCTTTAACTCAAAATTCTGTAAGAAGAGATGTATGAAATAATAAAGAACGTACTATATTTAATAATGTGTGATGCATACGTTCAACGTTACCATTTTGTTGTGAAGTTCCCGGACAAGAAAATCGCATAATGATTCCAGAAGTAGCAAATAAGTTTTTAAATGCAGAATTATTAAACTCACCACCAGAATCACATTGAACTTTTTGATGCCGTAGCCAAACTAATTTTTTGCATAAGCTTGAAACTCCACAAACTTTCTGAAAGCCTCAGATTTATTTTTAAATAAAACAACCAACAATAATATGTGTAATCATCTGAGAAAATAATATAATATTTATATTGTTGAAATGAAAATATTGAACTTGTCCACAAATCTGAATGGATTAACTTAAAAGGGGTTGTAGTAGAAATAGCAGATTTTTGAAAAGATAACTTACAATGTTTGCCTAATTGATAAGCATGACAAAGAGAAGATTAAGACTGATTCAAACTACATGAGATAGCATAAGAATGTAAAAAGTGAGATATAACACGAGGGTTGGGATGACCAAGACGCTGATGCCAACGTTCAAAGGACACTTGAGCACCAAAACATACAGAGAGCTGTGGGCTATTAGAGGAGATACCCCTAATTAGATAAAGGGGACCAGAGCTATTGGACCTGAAAAGAGGTGTCTTCATCTGGAGGTCCTTAACATAAAAACCAAAAGGGTCAAATTCAATAGAACAATTATTGTCAGTAGTAAAACAACGAACAGAAATTAAATTCTTTTCCAAAAGTGGTGACACAATATGAGATATAAGTAAAAGAGATCCATCACCAACTTGAATATTATCAAAACCATTATAAAAGGAAAAAGAATGAAGATTACCTGGAGTAGAAGTCATGTGAGAAGTAGCGCCACTATCAAAGTACCAGTTTGAATCTAGAAAATTAGATGGTTGAAAAATAGCATATATTTGTAGACTTGATTCAGAAGATGCATTTGAGAAAAGGAAGCAATCACGAGCAGTATGATTTGGTCCCAAGCATAATTGACATTTCAAAGATAAATTAGTTGAACTATGCGGAGGTGCATGTGTTATAGAATTAGAGGAAGGTCGCGGACCCAAAATAGAGGGAGATAAATTATTGTTGTGATAACCAAGAGGACCAGTGTAAGGCCTAGAATATCCATGATGAAAAGCACTAGAACTGTAGTTGTTATAACCATGAAAACCATTATTCCTTCCACCACGTCTGTGACCACGCCCTCCCGTTCAACCACACCATCCATTACTGCCACGAAAACGATATGAAGCATCAGATAATTAAGTTGTAACCATGATAGATTGAGTGGAGGGCACAGAAGCTAAAGATATATGCTGAAGATAACATTGAGCTTGAATGACTTTAACATTATTTTCTGAACTGCTTGAAAGCAAGGGAAAGGAATCCGAGTGAAAATAGCCACACAAATAGGAGCATAATCTGAATCATGAAGACCTTGTAAAAATTGGAGAACAAGATCTCTGTCACTAATTGTAGAACCAACAGAAGCAAGATAATCAGCTAAAGATTTTAACTTTTGAAGATAAGCTTGCATAGTCATAGTGTTTTTCTTGAGAGAGTTAAACTCTTGTCGTAATTGAAGAGCCTTAGCAATAACTTGGTCATTGAAAACATGTTCAATAGAAAGCCAAGCCTCACGTTCACTTATTTGAATACCCGGTTGAATGATGGCCTGACGAATATCACGTGATACTGTAGCATGAATCCATGATAGTACCAAAAAATCAATTTGTTGCCAAAGTTTAGAAAAAGGATCTAGAGGTGATGGTGGTTCTGAGCCATCAACATGCTCATATACGTCATGACCTTGCAGCACGGTTACAAAAAGTTCTCGCAATAACGGTAATTTGTAAAATCCAAAACATCAGGCACATAGTGTTTTATATTTGAGATAGAGAAAGCCACGTGTAAGAGGAGCTGCTTGTAAACTTTGAGAAGAAGATGAATCAGATACCTGAGAAGAGGATGAAGAAGAATCCATTTTATGACATTTGAAATATGCTTGGCTGATCTCCTCTAGAAGAAGAATCCAGGAGTGTTCAAAATTTCATAATAGAACACGGAGAAATTGAGATCCAGCCTAAGCCTAATTGGATGAGCCCAGCGAGTGCAATATCCTGAGCAGATTTATAGGCCAATAGTGTGCTCCCAGTAGCTTAACTTCGTCAAAAGCCTGTTTTGCCAAGTGAGTGACGTACACGAGCGTCACTCACGATCATCGGAGCCTTTGATGAAGAGGAGCGCCACTCTGTGGCAGCTGCCAGCGAGGCAACGGTTGACAAAGAAGGAGGCCCTGACCTGATCTCCATCACTGGCGCCGTCAAGTTCGAGCGGGAGAAAATAGAATGCGCCAGATCTCCGTTGCCGGCACCGTCAAATCCAAGCGTGGATAGCTGAAGAGGAAGAGGGGAGAAGGAAAGAGAAAGAGGAAGAAGAGGGGAAGGTGCAGGCCAGAGTTCACCTCCTTTCTCTCCGCTTCGTTTGGACCGCTGGCTCCGTCAGATCCGAAGAGGCCTCGGCGGCGTGGGATGAGGGGCCACCAACTCTGTCAGGAGAGGAGAACTAGAGAAAGCTTATTCCTTTTTGTAGGCGACGCTACCAGCGAGGATTTCGGTGAAGGGAGGCAGCGCCGGTGAGCTCTAATGGAGGGAGGCGGAGAGAATCGGGAGAGCCGCGCTTTAGCTCTGATACCATGAAAATAAATGAACAAATCTCAGCAGCTAGGGTTTTATTCTTTACATTACAATATATAGTTGTAGGGTTGTAAAATAGACTAAATATATTTACAATATTACTCTTACAATAGATAATATACATCAATAGAGCCATCACCCGTAATGTATCCTGTGGTGAAGTCAAGTTTTACTCAGTCAACAAGACAAACATCTTGTCTGAAAAAGAAACAGGCATATGTGACAGAGAAAGACTTGAGCACATGGGAGGGGGTGCTGCCACTATGAAGTGGAGTTCCTTGGAGAGCAATTAGCAGTGGTGTGTTGTGGTGAAGTAAAGTCCTACTCCACTTAACAAGAAAAAATCTTATCAGAAACCTTCAAAAGTTGTCGAAGGGGGAGTTGAAGAAGACTCAAATAGAAAGATAAATTATCTTTGGTATTCTTCTAAATTTAGTTTGGTTTAGAAGGCAAATACTTCTATTGTGTATCATTCAGCTAGTTGTTGAGTTTCTGGTAACCGTAGGATAAATGCTCACATAAAAATTTCTTTTTATCATAACAATGTTACTTGCCCATTATTAGTTAAACTAGAGTCTATTATATTACTTTCAAGTTGTACAAGATTTTATAAACCAAAGTTGAATGTGATAATTCACCCTTGAAGGGTGTTGTGAAAATCTGTCTGTCTACTATGTAGATTAACATAGCATCGAACAACATAGAGTCAAATACTGATGATGAAGTGTCATAGCCAGCTCTAGCACTTTCTCCTTAAATACTATTTATGGATGAAACAAGTTCGGAGCAAATAAATGTACATTGGACGTTGCCTTGAGTTGTGAGGGCTCGAGTAGTTCTCAGTTTAATTGGGGACAGCTCCATATGTGGCCCACAAGTGTGGAGAATCTTTCTAGACTATCTAGGGTTAAACCTCCACAGGTTTAGTCATTATTGACTTATCTCAATAGTGTCTTAGAATAATTTCCAATTATGTCGAGTCAATAAAGGTGTCACATGTACTGCATAGATTGAAGGGACACCTAGCACGCAAACAAGTACAATTCATAAAAAAAATAATTACTATTCATAAAACATGTTCAAAACTTTTTTAATATTAACTATCACAGTTAGTGGTATGCTTTTGTTGTATTCTTGAAATATTTTTACTAAATGTATTTTACATGAAGCTTGTTCTTTCAGGCAAATTTTGGATGGAGGAGTGAATCTAAAAGAGACAAAACCAGAGGGCGTAACCATGGTTTAAGTCTGCAAAAGAAGCAAGAAATCAAAGAGGCTTTTGAGCTTTTTGATACAGATGGCTCTGGTATTGAAAAAGCTAATATTCCTGATCGTCATATTTCACTGCTGAGCTCTCCTCATCCCTTTCCTCCTTAATGACATGAATTTTGGTTCAATTTAATTAGGCACCATTGATGCCAAAGAGTTAAACGTTGCCATGAGGTACTTAATCTGTATCTATCTCAGCTTTTGTAGTTTATTGCTCGTAGAAACTAATAGAATACTGAGCAATTATCTTACTTACAGAGCCTTGGGGTTCGAAATGACCAAAGAGGTAGCCTTCGTCTACTTCTGGCTTCACTTGGTCTAGTTTATAGTGTTTATAGCTGTTGATTTCCTGATTTGGTTCTTTGATGTAAACTATGTCGACTCAACATGGTAATTTTCTTAAAATTTTACAGCGAATTGATCAAATGATTGACGAGGTGGACAAAGACGGGAATGGTGCCATTGACTTTGAAGAATTTGTTTGCATGATGACATCAAAAATTGAGGAAAGAGACACCCAGGAAGAGCTCAAGAAGGCTTTTCAAATTATTGATCAAGACAGTGATGTAATGTTAGAATTGTCCTAATTGTCATAAGCACCGTCTTCATCATTTTGGATCAAAGCCATGACGTTAAAAGAGGAAGAGGAAGACCACAAATGATGCTAATATTGTTATTCATAAAGTTGACTAGAGAAGAGAAATCAATGTAGTTGTCTAAACTAGTTTAGGATTAAAAAGCTTTTGTTGTTGTCATTGTCATAGTTGTCATTTCTGTCTTCATCATTATAAGCATTATGGTTTATGTTAATTTTCTCATTGATGACAGTATCTTATTTTTCATATCTAGGGTAGAATTTCTGTTGAAGATATTACGAAGATTTCTTTAGAGTTGGGGGAAAGCTTCACGCGTGAGGAGATCATGGAAATGATAGAAGTAGCAGACTTTGATGGTGAGGATTTTCTACCTCATGGTTGATAATGCAAGTAATTAGCTTTCTTAACATCATCTTATTTCTTTTGTTTAGAATGGAACTAAGATGGTTTTGTGAGTTTTTCATATGTATACTTATCGTGTGGCATTGAAACATTTTGTGATTAATAAATTTTAATAATTCATTCAAACTGAAGAATTCAATACACGATTATCAAATTCTATGCCTTTTTTTTTTTTTCTTTTTCGTTCTTCATATTCCTTTTTTGCATTATTTAAAATGACAAAAGGAGGGATGTGCAATAACTAGCAAGCTAGAATCATTGGCTATATCATTTTTCTATACAGGAGATGGGGATGTGGATGAGAAAGAATTCGTCAGCATCATGAAAAGAACCAGCTATTGCTGTTAGTTCTCTGAAATGCCCGAAATGATTGAAGGTTAGATCTAATCCGAGTTTAAAGAAAGTTTATATATATATATATTTTCCACTGTGCATATTATTAAAATGTTCAAGCATAAATTCTGTAATTGTTTGTATTTTTATTCAAAGTTAACTCCATAAAATGATAATTTGTTCATTATATCTGGCATACTGCTTTTCTTCAGCAAAGTTGTATGATAAAATCAGTAGAACTGTGCTGAAGATTATACTGACAAAGAAAGTTCATTTGCTAGCATATCCTAGATAATTATGTTATGGGTAGTTACTTAAAATAAATAACATGTGAAACTACTGTATGAAAACACCCAATATTTTATTCGCTTTATATGTTATTATTATCATTTTTGAAACGAGGAATGCTATCTGTACTAGTAAATATGTAATGACTCGGTCTAATGGTGGATAATTGTGGATGCTGGGCCAAGGATATGATCCGACTTCTAACCGTCTTCAAACTTTAACAGTTTTCGAAGATGGCGGAAGGAGTAGAGGTTAGTAGGTGCCTAATTGCCTACTCATTGAACAACTAGTAGGGAAAACAAAACCTTAATACCTGCATAGTATGGGCTGACACAAACCAGGCTGAACCTAATGGACTTGAAATTTGAGGAGAAACCACTATTCGAAAGCCCAAGATATAAAGTAGATGAAAAAGGCCTAGTGACCAAACTGAAAAGCCCAGTGAGAAAAAACATAGGACAAGTCCTTGCTCTAGGGCTGCTTAATTTTCGCTTGAAACTGGCCCAATTCGGAGCAAGTTCGATTAGACTGGTTTTGATCGGCTCTAGTTCTCTGAACTATACCGAGCCGGTTAAAACTGTGGGATTTGGAGTCCATATGGAACTGATCTAGTCTAGTTAAATTGAAAGGGAGTCATTCGGTTTAAATAAAAAACTTTAAATTCATTGGGGGATCTTTTTCTAAGTACTTTAATTTGTTTTCTAAGTATTTATTCATAGATTCAATTTGTAGATTTAGTTAATTATAAGATTGAATAACAAAAATAAACTGAACTCGTTCCAAAACAATAGCCTACACCGATTTAGAACCAATTGCCAACTGGACCAGATGACTCCTAACCGGCTGGAGTCAGATCCGATGGAACTAGTCCAAATCCTATCCAGTCCAATCCGATAAGCACCTTAGCGAAAAAATTGGTACATTTTGATCCAAAGATTTTGGATGTACGATATTAAAAAGTAACTTGAAACTACTATCTGATCTATTATTAAAAAAAAAAAAAAAAATCGTTGAGAAGATTTTTTTTTTAAACCTATGTATTATTAATAAAAAAAATAAAAGTGTATCAGGTATAAAAGATCTCCAAATCTTCTTTAAAGATCGAGCAAAAATCTTATAGGAAAGACAACACTTTTTCACGTTATATTATCATCAATGGCAAATGATTCAACAAAATTTAGTATCCTATTGATGAGTTCATATACATGTGATACTTTATAAGTTTTAAATATACAAAAAAATATGGCGATGTCGAAAAAATGCTGCATTGTTTCATCTCTAGTAGGTTCCAAAATGTCAGCAAATAATGGAAAAAATAGTTTTTTACTAATATACCATAACAAATTTGTATGTATGAAACTCCAAAAATTTATATATTTCACTTGCAACACCTAAAAAATTAACCAATATCAAATATAACATACTATTCATGAAAAAAAAAATGTAAGTTAAGAACTGTCATGCTTGCATGCAATGTGACATGATGGTAATTTTATGAATTAATTTAGCTCAATTAAAATTAATTATTATTTTATATCTATAAAATTTTATATTTACATTTTGTAAGATTCTTAAAAATATATTAGTAATTTAT
The DNA here is from genome assembly GCA_002786265.1 of Apostasia shenzhenica. Taxonomy (NCBI): domain Eukaryota; kingdom Viridiplantae; phylum Streptophyta; class Magnoliopsida; order Asparagales; family Orchidaceae; genus Apostasia; species Apostasia shenzhenica. The sequence continues at coordinate 1,047,506 of KZ451979.1, forward strand.
TTCATAATATTTTTTAAAAAAATTTATATAAAATATGTAATTCGAAATGATAAACACGAGAAACATAAAAACAAGAATAACAAATTAACATAAAAAATCAGCGTTAGCTAAGAAAAAATAATGAACAAAGAAGGAAATCACTATATCAAGAAAGGAATAAGTACAAAGGGCTAGGAGAATGCTTTTAGTGGATACAGATTATTCAGAATAATTTCGTCCTAAAAATACAAACTAATATATATAGTAAAATAAAATTTAAACTTAAGAATAAGTCAAACCAAATTGATCCATACCAAGTATGATCGATTAGGATTATTGGCTTGATCCCTCTGCTATTGTCATTTAATCGCAAAATTCAAATTTCACATTATTTTTCTTCCCTAAATGTGTAGCAATGTGAGCTCTTCGAACTGGACTATACAGAATTCGAGTCACCAAACTCTAACATATATACTAGGTGCTCCTTGTTCAGGCCTCTCACCTAAATACCGTCTTCTTCAAAAACTTGCTAGCTCCTCGATACCACCCTAGCTGACTAATATAATCACCCCATATTTGAACCTTTTATGCGGCATACACAATATTTTTCTGAAATTCGGCCGTAGCCTATAATACTATAACAATAAAAAGATACATCAGGTACAAAAGGTTCGATCCTCGTTGAGGATCGCACAAAAATCGAGTGGGAGGGACATGCCCCTACTCCACTCTGTGTCATCGAAACAAGAAAAGGAAGCTACAAAGTCTGCCGCTCTATTAGCGGCTCTATAAACATGAGGTATCCTATATGCCTTGAAGGCACAAAAAAGCTCAGCAATCTGGGCCATAGTCTTGTCGGAAGGGTGTCCTCTGGCTATCCGGTGAAGGTCCGCAATAGTGATGGCAGAGTCGCCCTCTATCCAAATCCCGTCCATCGTATCCGCCCACTCTTGGGCGGCTGTCATCGCGATGAGTGCTCCCGTCGCTTCTGCTGTAGTAGTGGATGAGTGTAGAGCTTATAGCCAGTCGCTAGTAGAAGGTTGCCACAGTGATCCGGCAAAACCCCCCCTGCACCTGCCGCACCGTTCTGTTTAACGGAGCCGTCAAAGTTCACCTTAATCCATCGTGGGGGTGGGGGATCCCAATGGGACGCAGAGGGGTAACAACAGCCTTCAAGGCTGTTGGGAGGCATACACAATATTTTGTCATTAGCATAATTGCATCTCAAAATCGATATCGCCAAATATTTGTGGTTGTTTCCGATCATTCCAGGAAGACGCGTTTTCAAGCTTCCAGGTTTCATCGAACAATGAGATTTTCGACAAAGCCGTCTATCTTGACCGGTCGGTCTGATTGATCGAAAGTTGAAATTACTTGTCACATTAGGAGTACTGCTTCATTGTCTTACTAAACATCTGCCTTGTAGATGCCACATCATCCAACAACTTCCTTATCCATAATAACGAATCTCAGGTTAAATTAAATTATATTAATTTTAAAGTTATTTGTTTTTTGTTAATTAAATTATATTAATTTGAAATTTATTTATTATTTTGAGGGATAAATTGGGTTAATTATGGCATCTCCGTAGAATATGAATGCGGTACGTGCATGGCACTTAAACGTTTCGATCGCGACGTTTAAATCTTTCAATCATATTTTGTTTTGTTGCATATTAAAAGTCTAATTTTCAAATCTTGCCATGTTTTTTTTCAAAAGTAGGAGAATCGAGAACGAATCTTATCCGTACAATCGTCGAAATTTTTTAATTTGAGTTAACTCGTTTAATTTCCAAGTTAGCGGTCGAGCCGGTAAATCATGACTACGTACTTCAAGCAGTGGCGGAGCCGCATGCGGACCAGCCCCGATTTTTTTTTTTTTTTTTTACTTACAACCCCTAAATTTTTTTTTCTTTCAGTTTCGAGTTTTATGTGATAAATATCATGTTATAAATTGAGATAATAAACTGAAAAAAATAGATATTAGATAATTTATTATTTCAATTTTTCATATATTTTTTGTAAATTATTCAATATATAAATTGTATAAATGAACTTCACATCGGTGAGAACTCATTCAACTTAAAAAAAAATTTATGTATCTTAAATTTAAATTAAGAAATTATTATATAGCCCTAATACATAATCAATTAATTAATCATAATTTAGAGATTTAATTCACTAAATTATTTAATGGATTAGCACTTAATTCATTGAATAATCTAGTGTATTAAAATTTTAATTTATGAGTAGTTATTTGAGGTATGTAAGCAGAACTCTTAAATCAAAATTTTTTATTTTAAAAGAAATATAATTTAAATTCTAATCTTAATTCCTTAAAAAATACTTTAAAAATAAAATAAAAAAGTACTGTGAAAAAAAGTATTAATAATAAAAAATATATATCAATTAATTACCATAATTCACATATAATTCATGAAGTTTATACAGGATTATTTATGTTAGTTTTATGGTAGTAAAAAATTTTAAATTTTTATATTATTATTATAAATAGTTTATTTGACCGGCTGTTTTAAGGTCTTGGCTCTGCCACTGACTCCAGGCAATGATTAATTCATCGTTTGAATCAAGCTTCAAAAATTTTATTGGGAAGAACATATTATTAATGATATGAGATTTAAAATAGCATTATTTAACGATAACGAAACTCCAATATGATGTAAGTTACAAACTTAAAATGTTGAGAGATCGATGTGTAATATTGACACTAACGTTTACTTGTAATTTTTCTACTTTATAAACGTCTTTTTATTGGGCTAATAGAATACCACATTTTCATATTAACTTCATTATTTTTCTTAAATTTCATGTTATTATATATGTTTTAAATATATTAAATAAAATTTTAAAATGTCCTGATCATTTTAAATTAAAATTCTCTCAAAATTAGATATTAGATTTTAAAGTGTATTTCTATTAAATAATTACATTATTCTAATCAAATAACGCCATACATAAATCAGTGATCCCTTCCATCATGCCATGCACGTCCCTCTTCCTTATACCATATGCATGCCTTGCACACAAAATATATAATAATATAATATAAAGGGCAAATTACGTCTAAGTCCCTGAGTTTAATGCTTAATATTGTGCAGGTCCATGTATGTTTTTAAAATTATAACATCGGATCCCTGAGTTTTAATAAATTATCAAATGGTGTTTTTTTTTATTTTTTTATAATTAAAATTACCATTTTACTCCTGTCATTCTCTCTCATCCGAATCCGGCGCACGCACGTGGGCTGCGCGGCCACCGACGGTCCGGTTGCCTCGCTGCGTGTCCGCCGGGCCGCGCGACCGGCCGCACGACCCTCCAGCGGCCTCACGGCCCGCACGGCTGCCGGAGGGCTCCGCGGCATGTCCGCCGGCGGCCGCGTTACTTGCCGAAGGAGAGAGAGAGAGAGGGCAGAGGTAAAACAGTAATTTTAAAAAATTTTAATTATAAAAAAAATAAAAAAAAACCCATGTGATAATTTATTAAAACTTGTTATAATTTTAAAAATATAGACCTGCACGATATTAAACTTTAAACTCAGAAATCTACACGTAATTTACCCTAATATAAATAATTGGCTGTGTGGATGCTTCTCATGATCCCATCACCACTCAAAGCCCATAATTTTCAACAATTAATTGTTTAAATATAATAATAAATGTAGAATCTTTTATAAAAAGTCAAATTAATTAGTTGAAATGATTAATTAAAAGGATTAATAATATTGGCCTACGTGTATAATTTATCCTGTCTTCTGTCCTGTTTGATGTGTAACAGATATGTAAGTTTTAGATCATGCGGAAAGAATATATGCATCTATTTATATCTGGAATCAATATATAGAACTACATATATAGAGCAATTGACTATATTTATATCTCACCATTTTTCTTTTTAACTTAGTACTTAATCCGATTATTTGAAAAATAATAAGAATGCATATTACATAGCATATATAGGATAAGATTATTAATTTCTTTCACGAATCTTTATACAATGGTCATTCGGCAAAGGCTTATGTCTAATCTTTTATCTTACTGATAATATTATTTTATTTAAATTTGGAGAATCATAATTGAAATATATATATATACACCATGCATATTTCTATTAGATATAAGTATTAATTATATGTAATGCAAAAGAGAAACATATAATATATATATATATATATATATATGAACACAGGTGATTATAAGCATGCATGTGCAAACATGCATACAAAATACATATGTATTTTCATGTAAGTATTCCTACAAATAATATTTAAATATATATGTGTATATATTTGTATGTATGTATGTATGTATATTGTATCTGGATCATTGCCAACACATCTGGAACATACACATGGACGCACAGGTGGAGAACGTACGTGTGGCGTAGGATGGTCGCAAGATGAAAGGCTCTCATCGAAGAGTACCCTAAGTCAAACTTCCCAACTTCAAATGTATTAGCACGGCATAAGTACAGAGTGACAGTCTTCATGCTGCTTTAAAGTGGTATGACTAGATCATACAGCCCATACGAATAGGGCCACCTGACTTTCACAGTACAGCCACCTCTCTGGCCATATCAAAAACGGGGGCCACTTATTTGATATGTCGACTGACAAATCTTAAAAAGCAGTTCGATTCGAAGTCGATTGGGTTTGACTTTGGGCCAGTTCGAGTCGATTCGAATTGACTTCGAGCCGGCTCAAAAATGAAACGAATCTCTTTTTTTTTTTGAGCCGGGTAAGCTCGACTTGATCCGGCTCGATTACCGAGCCGAATTTTTAGCTCATTAATCGGCTCATTTAGATTGACTTAATTTCAATTCGATCTAAAATCTATTGAGGCCTACGAAATTCCTTCTCTCTCTCATAGGATAATTTTTAAGTTCACGCAATTCATAGCAGCATTTTGGTAGTTTATTATGTAAATTCAATTTCATTAAAACTTAGGTCATTAATCATTGTCAAAATTAACTCAAAAGAGCATTGATTCATTATTATCTTAATATTATATTATATAATTTAAATCATAATATATATTTATATGTTATTTTTTAATTAAAGATGCTATTAAATTAAACAATTATTTTCTCTAGATAATATGACGCAACGATGACAGTAAATCAAATGCTCCCTTAATGATTTAACATCTCTCTTCTATCTTTCTCCTTTTTCTCTTCTATCTCTCCTAGGGTGCCCCAACATCTCTCTCTTCTAAACTCTCTTTAAAATATTAAAATATAATAAACTTATTTATATTAATAAATATAATGACAAACATATATTTTAATTGAATTGATTTAATAAATGAGTAAATTTGTTTTAAACTAAAAAATTAAATCAAATAAAATACAATTGAATTTAGAGTAAATTTTAAATTTAGATGATATTATATAATTTTAAATTTAGATGATAATATATAATTTTTAATATTACAAAAATTTAAATAAAGTAATATTCAATTTTTTATCATATAATTTGAAAAAAAATAAGTTTTACATTTTTATTGTCTATTTTTTAAAACATAATATGAAAGTCATAAAATTTTAAAATCAATTTTAATTGGTTAATTATAAATTAAATATTTTAATTGAGAAGTAAATTTAATTTATTTTAATTCATCACTTTTTTAAATTTAAAATTAATTTTGAAGTTTAATTGGGATAATTATTTATTAGATAATATATAAATATATATTACACATATATTAAAATCCGATAAATAAATAAATAAATTTTACTATTAAAATAAAATTATATATATAAATAATAAGTTTAATTAACATCCTATTTAATTTTTATTTAATAATAAGATTTCCAATCATTGTTACTTTTATTTTATTAATTTTTAAATTTTATTTTATTTTTATTGTTATCTCAAATTTTTAAAATTCAAAATTAAATTTAAAATCTAAAATTTTAAATTTTGCTTTAATTTACTTGTATTGAGTTATAACTATAAATTAAAATTTTAATTGTAAGTTAAGCTAAATTAAAAGTTAATTAAAAAATTTTAATCTCGATTAATACAATAACAATTCAGCCTTAATTTCAACTAATATTTAAGTTAAATAAATTGGCTATAATTTTTTTTATTAAATATATAATTTTTATTATTTAATCATTATATTTGATTGATTTTGTTTTATACATGTTAACATATAAATACTTATATTTAAAATTATAAATTTATTTGTTGTGATCAAGGGAGAATTTAGTTCAATATTATCTTGATATTATGTCACGTTATTTAGAAAAAATAATTATTTAATTTGATGATATATTTAAATAATATTTTAAATTATTATAATATTATGATTTAAAAAATAATATTTATATATCATGACATTTAGATAATATAACATAACATCAAGTTTCAACTAAATGCCCTTTTAAGTGTTAATTGATATTTTATCATAAAATATTTAAATATTAAAAATTGATATGTATTTTTAAATATAAAAAATTAAATATATAAATTATAATTTTTATTTAAATTTTATAATAAATATAATTATTTTAAAAGAATATTAAAAAATTTTGTTAGTATCAGAGTTAAGTACCTTGGGAGAAACTAAGGCCCTGTTTGGCCCGAGGACCAAATCAGGACCAAAATGGTACTAATTTAATAAACAATAATAATAATAATTAATAAATTTTTTAATTATTATACATAAATTTTAATATAAATAAATATTATTTTACTTCGCATACTCAATAATTTTCAATAAAAATATATATACTTTATTTCACATCTTAAACCAAAATATATACTCAATGGCCATATATGGACCTAACGTCCGCATTTTTTCGGGTCGGGAAAAAAAAAACTATATCGTCTACACAAGAATGTCTGTTTTTATAAAAATTCTATGCATCTTAAAATAAATAAATAATTATAATTTAAGTTTTTAATTTACTAACTTATTTAGTAATTAAAAGTTAATCAACTGAAAAATTTAAAATTTTAAATATTAAATTATAATTATTTAATTTATTTGTCAATTATAATGTCTTGAATTTCTCTATTGTGCAAATCATATAAACTGTTAGAACTCAAAAACTATACTCCCATGTTCAAGGTTAGGGCAAGCAAGATACCAAAAATTTGATGCTCAACTCATTATCAGCCTTATAAGAAAATGAAAAATTTTAATAAAGGAGAAAGGATAAATTGCATTCGGCTCTTGAGTTAAAAAAGATATTATAAATTTGCCCTAATTTTTTAAAGCTTTTATTTGAATCCCCATTATAATTGCAAAATCATTATAGCTTTGATTCAAGTTAAGGCATAATTATTAGAATTTTACTATTATGCTGTAAAATTATTCTTATTTATTAATTTTTTAGTTTTTAAAATATAAGTTTACAATTCTAATATTTATAATTTTTTTAATTTTAAATTTTTAATGTAAAAAGTAAATGAGAAAAAAAATTATACTTTTATTGAATTTTTAAGGAAGAGTGAGGCTAAATTTGTATAATGGTCTTTTAAGATAAATAAATAGTTCAAATTAATAAAAATAATAATTAAAATTTATATTTTTTATATGAAAAATGCAGTGAAATTGATAAGAATTTGAAGAAGAGATCAAAATTATAGTAATTTAAATTAAAATTTTAAAAAAATTGAGATTAATTTATAATACTCTTCTGGAGTGGATGCAATTTTATTTTTTGATTGAGCCAAGATGCAATTTACCCAAAGAGAAATATATGAGGCCGATGCCATCCGTCAACCGCTGACGCGGCTGAACGCTGCAATTTTTTCACATACCTTTTAATTCATCTTGAATTATATATTAAACCCTATATTTTTTAATTTTATAATTTTACCCTCTAAATCATTTAAAAATGAAAATTAGTAAAATACATGTATTTATAAATATATTCGTAATATTTTGTATATACATATTATTAGTAATAAGTATCCAAATAATTATAATCAGCAAAAATAATTCTTTAAAAATCATGAGAAAAGCCTAAATATGTTATTTTTGGATGATTTAAGGGTGAAGTTGTAAAATTAAAAAATAAGAGATTTAATATATAATTCAAGATGAATTAAGGGGTATGTATGTAAATACCCCTTATTTTTTTTAATTAATGAAATTTGCCCAATTTTCCGTAGAGATATCAATTATTTAAAATAAAAAATTTGGCCTTCCCTCTCCGTTACTCGCTATATATAGGACCAGCTCTTCAAACAGAGGGCATCAGCGGGGTCGTCTTCCCTTCCTGCACAAAAGAAGATGAGGAACTCACGCCCGGCTCTTCTTCAGGAATCCGCTGCCGTCCTGCTCCTTGTTCTTCTACTTCCTTCTTCTGCACTAGCCCAGATTCTCTTCCAGGTACGTACAATCAATGGCAGATAACAACTCGCGTAGGATCAAATCTAAATTAACCACTGATTTGATTTCTTCAATGAAACAGGGCTTCAATTGGGATTCATGGAAGCAGCAGGGAGGGTGGTATAACTCATTGAAGTGCCAGATCCAGGATATTGCTGCCGCAGGGGTGACACACGTCTGGCTCCCTCCTCCCACTCATTCTCTCTCGGAGCAAGGTTAATCCCCTTTCTCAAGAGCTCATGCCCCAATTTCTAGCGCAGAATTTTTAAGCCCAATCTGTGTTCTCCCTAATTGTAATTAGGTTACATGCCGGGGAGACTCTACGATCTGAACGCTTCCCGATACGGGAATCAGGGGGATCTTAAATCCCTAATCCAATCCTTCCACGATCAGGGAATCAAATGCATCGCCGACATCGTCATCAACCACAGAACCGCGGAGAAGCAGGATTCGAGGGGCATTTACTGCATCTTCGAGGGGGGAACCCCCGACGACCGCCTCGACTGGGGGCCTCACATGATCTGCAGCGATGACAAAGCCTATTCCGACGGAACCGGCAATCTGGACACCGGCGCCGACTTCCCGCCTGCGCCGGACATCGATCACCTCAACTCCAGAGTGCAGCAAGAGCTCTCGGATTGGATGAACTGGCTCAAGACGGAGATCGGCTTCGACGGATGGCGGATGGACTTTGCCAAGGGATATTCAGCTGCAATGGCGAAGATCTATTTAGATCGGACTTCGCCGAGCTTCGCGGTCGCGGAGATCTGGAACTCCATGGCGTATGACGGAAGCAGCGGGAAGCCGAGCTACAATCAGGACGCGCATCGGCAGGAATTGGTTAACTGGTTGCAGGGGGTCGGGGGGTCGGCGAGCTTGTTTGATTTCACGACGAAGGGGATACTGCAGGCGGCGGTGGAAGGGGAGCTGTGGAGGATGATCGATGCGAACGGGAAGGCTCCGGGGTTGATTGGGTGGTCGCCGGCGAACGCGGTGACCTTCGTCGACAACCACGATACGGGATCAACTCAGCAGCTCTGGCCTTTCCCTTCCGACAAAATCATGCAGGGATATGCCTACATTCTTACCCATCCCGGGATCCCCTCTATCGTGAGTTTTAAAACCCCTCTCATCTCTTCTCCTCCTCGGCCGGATTTTTTTTTTTTTTGGTTCTTTTGGCACAAAACTTCAAATCTGACTTTAAAAATAATTTTTTTAGACAAAATTACATACTTACCTCTTAATTCATCTTAAATTAAATATTAAACTCCTTATTTTTTAATTTTACAATTTTACCCTTCAAATTTTCTAATAACTAAAACTAGTAGAATATGTATATTTGTAAATATATTTATAATATTTTGTATTACATATTATTGGTAATAAGCATCTAAATAATTATAATCAGTAAAAAAAAATTTAAAAATTTTAAAAAAGGCCTAAATATGTTATTTTTGGATGATTTAGGAGGTAAAATTATAAAATTAAAAGATAAGAAGTTTAATATGTAATTCAAGATGAATTAAGGAATATGTATATAAATTCCTCATTTTTTATTTTTTATATTTAATATAAAATTTAAATATTAAAATTAATTTTATTTTACTCGTTATACATCAAATTTGTAAAATTATATATCTTTTCTCTTAATTAATAAAAATAATTCTCCAACTAAATAACATAAAATAACTGTAAAATTTACTTCTAAGATAATAAAACAAATAAGTTAAAGTATATGTAAATATAATTAATAAAAATAAGGAGGTTTATAAACATCAAATTCAAAATTTCTTTTATCATATTTTAATCCCAAATATGATTATTTCATTTAACAGACTGTCATATTACAATTTTTAATGGATGGTGAAAGAAAGTTTTGAGGCTAAATTATAATTATTCTTTGGGTAAATTACACTTAGGTCTTTAAATTTAAGGCTTAATAACGCACAAAATTCACTTTTTTAAAAATATAATATCGGAGTTTTGAGCTTTTAATAATTTATCAAATAAGTTATTTTTATTTATTTTTATTATAACATCGACACGCGCGAGGGCTGCCGGCCGCGGCCGTCCCTGCAGCCTTGCACGGGGTGTGCGACCCATCGATGCTGTGGGACCTCACGCACGCAGGGATCGGCAAGAGGAGAGAGAAGGGATATAGTAGTAATTTTAAAAAAAATTAACAATAAAAAAATAAAAAAGAACCCATTTGATAATTCATTTAAAACTCAGGGATCCTGTTGTTAAATTTTAAAAATATGAACCTCTGTGTTATTAAGCTTTGAACTCAATGACCTGGGTGTAATTTACCCTTATTCCTTTAAATTAGAGGTGATTTGGGTGTAAATATTTTTTATTTTGATGGAAAATTAAATGAGTAAAAATAACAACTTTAAAGATTGATATATATATATATATATATATATAGTTGTTGTCAAGGGACATTTAGTTGAAACTTTAATTTATTGAATATTTAGTTTAATTTTATTATATTAAAAAATAATAATAGAATATTAATTATTTCTAAATAATATTCTTTAAATAATATAATATAATATTATAATAATATTGAACTAAATAATTTTCAGAAATAATAAATAGTTTATTCATTTAAGTAGGCTAATTTGATTTTTGATGCAGGACTAGTTTAGATAATTAGGGTTAAAATGAAGAGGATTAAAAAACAAAAAATATATAATTATTATTTAACATTATTTATTATGGATCCAACTACGTTAGGATTAGAGTTTATCGTTATTATTTCTACCGGTCCTCTATTACACATGTTTATTTTTTTAACTTAATTTTATTTATGACTTACTCATCAATTCTTAGTTAATTACGCTATGCATGTTCAAAATATTATAAAATCTTACAAACACACATTTTAACTTATTTTTATTATAATGAGTAATCATAATTTTTCAATAACCTAACTATAATTAGATTACAAAAAATTTGAGCCGTTCATCATATTATTTTAAAGATATTTAAATATATTTTGAGTGAAAATCCTAAAACCTTAATGTTTAGGTGGCAGCAAAGGAAGGAGACATCCGCAACGTGAATTGATTTTAGGACAAATCAGCGCTTTAGTATAGTATTGAGGAAGAAAAAAAATATGTACCATTAAGAGTAAAAATATTTTTTTCAAATAGATTTTGATTAAGTTTTAACTCAAATATGTGTATATAAGATTTTGTAATGTTTTGAGTGTGCATAACTTAATTAACTAAGAATGGATGGATAAAACATAAATAAAACTAAATTGTGTGGCATGTAGGTAATTATTCCTTATTTTTATCCTAATTTGATCGATCTATATGTAAATTGTAATATTAAAACTAATAAAATTATAAATTAATTTTATCGATCTTACATGAGTTTTAATTGAAAAAATCTTCATTCAAGTAATGGTTTAAATTTTCAGTTCTATGATCACTTGCTCCTGTGGGGATTCAAGGAAGAGATAAAGAAGCTTGCGGCCATAAGAACTAGGAATGGGATTAACCCCAGCAGCTCTCTGAGGATCGTAGCTTATGAGAGCGATCTCTACCTGGCTGCAATTGATGAGAAGATAATGGCGAAGGTCGGGTCCAAACTCGACCTCGGAAATCTTGTTCCTCCCAGTTTCCAACTTGCGGCATCTGGAAGCGATTATGCGGTGTGGGAGAAGACGTCCTAATCCATGGTCGTATTTTCAAGTCCATCATTTTTCAGAATTCTTCGGGCCGTGATGGTTGGAGCAGTAGTAATAAATTCTGTGAAGTGATGTGATATATTTATTATTTAAAAGTAATTAAATTATTCCTTTGTCAAAATATTTTTTATAAATCAATATCTGCGGCCCTCAGGTATATTTATACATTCATATCAATTTATTATATATTTTTTAATAGAGATAATTTCAGTATACTCGAACGAGACTCAAAATCGACTCGAACTTGAATCATTTCGAGTCGAGTCAGCTAGAGTCGATTTCGAATCGATTTCAGTTTTTGGATAAATTTAAATTACATAATAAAAAAACACATTTAAAATGATTACACTTTAATTCAAAAAAAATATTTTCATTTTCAATTTTCAATGTGTCACTCTTTTATAATATAACAACATTTAGTAAATAATTTTATTTCGAGTCAGCTCGATTTTTTTTCGAGCGAGCCAAGCCAAACTCGAAATCGACTCGAAATAATTTCGAGTACACTGAATAGCTCGAAACTCGAATCGAAATAACTCGAATCGATTTTGAGTCGAGTTTTTTATCGAGCGAGTTGCGAGCGATTTTCGATTTTTGAATAAAATTGCCAACCCTATCGCCCAATTTGGGGTGACATCTAGATGTCAGCGTGTAATAGCATTTTTGTAATTAATTATAATATTATTTAAAGATGTCATTAAACCAAACAATTACTTTCAATTACGATTTTACTCCTCGCACGGCTCTGTGGGAGGACTCGTGCTCTGGCGTCCGCGCGCACTGCAGCCTCATCGTGCAAAGGCGGCCGGCGCAAGCGGTGACCTCAATGAAATATTTTGAAAATTAATAGATGAAGAAAGATATTTTTATTATTTTTACAATACATAACAGATTCTATCACAGATGGACCACGATGCCCAATGTAATATTATCTGTGGATCTGAATAATATGTTTTCAGATTTATAAACTTTTGTGGATTCTAACATCCATCATCTTCATTCTCTAGAACATAGAGTTGAACATAGTCAAATAAGAAATTGAAAAATGAGAAAAGTTTTAAAGTGAAGTCGATCAAGAATGAAAGGAGATTTATGACGGGGTTACTAAGACTTGGATCTCTTTCTTGGGCAGGACACCAAATCCATGTATAAAATATTCAGCCAGAGTCGTTCCTGTATAAGGAGCGAGATAATGTAATGTAGAAAAGAAACTCCAGATATTTGCTATCTTTCTCTTTGAATGAGATCTCAATTTTTTTTCTCTTTGATACAAGAGACGCTTCCAGTTCTGTGCGTGCTTCAAACAATTGGTTTTTCTCAGAATTTGTGCTACCTTCTAGTGTGTATAAAATGCCATCCTAATTCATCAAAAAAGAATATTTAAAAAGAATCCATCCAAATGTACGAAATTTCCTAATAAACTTCAGAGGCTTAAATAAAATTATCACTTTTTAATATATATTTTTATATATTTATGAATATATATAATAATTTTCCATTAGTAGAGTGTCCTCCCTAATCTTTGTTTAAAATGATTCAAAAACATTAATCCAAATACAATTTCCCCTTTTATCTTATTCTATTTAGTTGCGGTCCTTGTGGGATTAGCAAATAATTAACATTAAACTGAACAATAATTTTCTATTCAAAAAATTTGTGACCCACAACGATAATTGTGTAATATTTCATGATCTAAATATAAAAATATTATTTAATTTAATTTTAAAAAGTTAATATAATTGAGCAATTTCTCAAGAAATTAGTAAATACTCATCTGTAGATTATTTTAGTTTGAAGCATGTTATACTGTAAAATTTTTATCTTAAATTTGGTTATTTTATCTTAAAATATGCCTATAAGTTAAGACTATTTTTTTTATATAGTTTAATTAAAAATTGAATTTTTTTTTTATATGTAATGATTCATTCATGTGTTTCTTTCACTGCTCATTAAATTTAGGGGGCGTTTGGTTCAATATTATCTCAATATCAATGTTATTTATATGTCATGTTATCTAAATGTTATTGTTATTCATCAATGAACATTTATTTGGTTCAATACTATGATATTAAAAAATATTAATGCTATCCAAATTATTTTTATTTACTTGGAAGTTATTGACATTATAATGACAAATTGACGGTGTTATCTTGAGATGTCGCTCGATTTGGGGTGACATCTAGATGTCAGTGTGTAATATCATTTTTGTAATTAATTATAATATTATTTAAAGATGTCATTAAACCAAACAATTACTTTCTAAAAATAACATAACATAATATTGAGATGACACTGAACCAAACGCCCCCTTAGAAGCTTATTAAGAGTCACTTTTCGAACTCGAAACTTAGTAATTTATTTTTTTGAGATATTGTCTAAGGTTCACTTTTTGAACCCTAATTCTCAATGTAATTCAACTCGAAACTTCACAAAACTACTTAAAATTTCAAAGTTAGTTGTTCTTTTTTTCGTCATAAAATTTATCAATCTAGAATCTAATTGCGAATTTTTTAATAACTAATTAGTATCTCCGACTTTTGAAAGTGACATATAAGACCTGCTCATCCATTTAGACTTCGAATGAGGCAGCTTTTGATCCAGTCAGTTCCCAGTTGTTCTTCGATTAATAAATCTCTTGTATGCTCACCCAAATGCATAACTAGGGCCGATAATAAGTCAAATTTGAGCAAATTTATTTTAACTTAAATTTAAAAATTTTAATTTCGAGTCGAATTTGATTTGAGTTATGAAAATCTAATTGATTTTGAGTTAAATCGAGCTTAATTTTAATCTTATTTTTTTAATTTAAAAATTAATTTTAAGTAAATTTATATATATATATTATATTTATTTATACATAATCTCTTAAATGTAAGTGTTTTAAATCTCTTTGATATATATTTCATATAATGTACTCTCACTTATATATTATAAAATATATCTGAAATTTCATATTGAGTTAATTATCAGTTAAATTAATTTTTTCAAGTGAACTAACTTTGAGTTATAAAAAATAGTTAAATTGAATAAATTAAATTCGAGTATTTTACTAACCCTCATGCATAGCTGGAGGGCACCACTCTTGACTTTCTTCGTAACTGCTGTGTCGATCGATTCGAGTAGAAGTAGCCATTGCAAAAGAAAGGTCCGCTGCAACTGTGGAGACATTTTTATATAGAAATAGTGATTAATTATTTAGTAATTGGGATGTCGAACATAAAATTATTTTCGAGCGATACCCTACAAGCTTAATGTGACAACCCCTGGCTAGGGGTGAGTGGTGACAACGATCCGAGCTCGAGCTGAGCTAAGCACAGCTCGAGCTGACTTATCCCAATTTTGAGCTAGCTCGAAATTTAATTGAGTCAATTTAAGCTATCCTAAGAATTGAAATATTTATTAAAAAAGTACATCTAATAAAATTTAAAATTGAGTTAACTATACCCGAAAGCTGATCTAATAGATATCCTAATCCAATTAATGTATATTAATGTACATGTATTAAATAATTAGAAGAAATTAATGAATACATAAATACATCTAAAAAAGTAGAAATCAAGCAAACTTGATCCGACTGCTCATAAACTTGAGCCAAGCTCGATTTAAATTAAATATCTATTAGAATATTAAGCGACTATTAATCTTCAACCCAAACATTCACCTCTACTAATGGTCGAAGAGGTGGAGAGCGATTGCTGGGTAATGTCTCGAAAGAGCAGCTTTTGGTAAACTTCTAGGCCAAATAAGTGCTGAGAATGATGTAGGAATGCATTATTTGATATAAAAAATGAAGAAGCATTCCTGAGTTATATAATTGAATAGTATGATTCTAATATATAGTGTTGACATGTGGCTCCAGCGTTGCATCACAGTCGTACACGTGATAAATATTTAGCATGATATTTTACTGACCAAGTTCCTTCCCTTGCAGGCATCGAAACTCCAATCATCGGCCACGAGGTTTGGTCGAGCTACCAAACATCGGCCACGAGGTTACAGCTACAGCACTGTCAATCATCGGATACGATGATTTAAGCGTGCATACCATCGTCCACGATGTTTCGCCGGATTCCTTTAGAACATCCTAACAGCGTGGGCTCCCACCACTCACTGCAAGTCCCCATGAGGCTACAAACTAAGGATCTGCATGCTCCAACTGCCGCGAGTTCCCATAAGGTGCGAAGACCAAGAAGCTACTTGCTTCACTCATTACTACCGGCCTTCTCCAAGACCAACAGAGGTGGGACCGCCAGCATGAGCTCAACTTCAGGCGTGCAACCCACTCCGAGAAATCAGCACTCCGCCCTATAAATGTCCTTGAATAGAGCTTCGAAAAGGAGGGGGGAAGAACCAAGGAGGACGAGTCGTACAGAGATCTTCTTCTTCTTTTTCATTTCCTCCCTCTGTACAGGGGAGCCATTTTTCTTTCTGAGCTCTGGTTATATCTGTACCTGGCCCAAACGGCCTCCTCTTTGAGATATAGTGAAACATTTTGAGCCCATCCCAGTGGACGTAAGAGATCTCATCCCTGAACCACCTTAAATTATCTGTATGCTTTTCTGGATGCTCATTTCTTCTTCTAAGCCTCAACCAATAGGTTTCAGCCATCTGCGCGTCGCCATCTCTCGAGACTCTCTCTTTCTATTTCTCTTTCTTTTGGAACCCCCACTTCCTACATCAACATATAGAGACATCTTTTGGGATAAAATTATAAGCGTAATAACTAAAAAGTCTATAATTAAGCGTGTTTAAGCTATAATAATCAAATTACGTAATTCTCTAAAGCCGGAACAGATAATAATTTTACATTTATGTATAATATAAAATTTTAAAAGAATATATCTATACTGAACTCTAAATTGTAAAGAAAATAAAATTACACGTGAGGAGACTTGTTGAATATGAAATTATTTCCAAGTTATAACCTTGGAGGTTAAACATTTAAAGGTCTCAAGATAATTACTAGAGGTGTAGCAAGGAATTGTACAATAATTTGTTTAGTAGTTATTTCTATTATATTAATTCAAATTAAAATTTGTCCTCAAAATGATCATAATTTTAATATATTAATATTTTTAAACAATACTTTTTTATAAATAAGTATCTGATCTATGAACATCAAGCATATTCACATTATTCATAAAAAAATTTACATATTCATATATGAATTGTATATTTTTTAAATGTGCATATAAGAAATTTAAATCTTGATATGATCTAAGAGGTCCATCTTAATCAAAGTTAGTTCAAATTTTAAATAATTTTTTATGCGCAATTCATGACCATAGATATCTATATATTTATTCTTTTAAACAATTTAAATTTTAAGCATTTATCTGACAGTTATAAAATAAAAACAAAGAAAATTGATATTTTAATCACAATAAAAAATCTAGGTAGTTATATACTAATTTATTGCTTCAAAACTAAGAGATTAATTATTTATGCATGTGAATAAAATCTATTATTTATATAAATAATAATAATAATATTATTATTATTATTATTATTTTCAATTGACCTGGTCTCGATTCAATCTTATATTGGCTCTCGATTTAATATATTTAAAATGATGACAATCATTTATTCAACATAATAATAGACAGAAATTTTATTTTGAAAAAAAGGTGTTTACTCTTTTAGCTCAATTGGTGAATTATAGTTTTTAAAACAGATCTCATCTAATGCATAATTTATCTAAAATAGTAAATTGTATCCTAGGCATGAGATTGGAGGAGCATTGTAAATTAATTAATTTTTTTTTAAATTTTTAATACATTTTAATTTGAATTCTTGAAAAATAAATTTGATATTTTTACTGAAAATTATTGAGTAAATAAAATAAAAAAATATTTTTTATATTAAAATTTATATAAAATAATTAGAAAAATTTATTATTATTATTATTATTATTATTTTCTAAATTAGTACTATTTTGATTTTAATGATTTTGATTTTGATCATCGCGTAAAACAGAGATCATGTGTTATTAAAAATTTAATTTTAAAATTATTAATTTATTTTAATATTTGAGTTCATTTATAATGAGAGCGTAACTCATAATTAGTTTCGTTTGGTTTGAGATATTTTTTTTATCCAACATAAATTTTAATTATAAAAATTAATTTTATTTTATTAAATATTAAAATTAAAAATATTTTACGTTTTACAAACTTTGTAGTATTAAAATTATTATTATTTATTATATTTAAAAATTAAAATGCGTCGACGGGTCGAGAGAGGGAAAGCTATTTAGCCGACGATTCCGATGTTCCATCTCGTCCGATGATCTATTTAGGGTTCATCGCCATCTCCGCCGGAAAAGATTGACCGGCGTTTCTGATGCGATCCGGTTCTTCAGGTTAGGGGTTCTTTACCGTCGTCGATCTTTCCATTTTTGTACAATACTCATCCGATCTATTCACTTGCTTGTGTTCTGTTAGACTGCAAAGAAGTTGATTGTGAGTCGAAAGGGGAAATGCAGGAGAGGGACGGGCTTTGTGAGTTATTAAAATAAGAAGGGGCGTGAGACAATCTCCAAGTGTATTCCTTGCCTTGGATTTGGTAAGCATGCCGATCATTAGCTCTTCATGTTCTTGTGTAGCCCTAGTTTCACAGGGAAGAAAAACAATTATGCATCATACTATTATCTGTAGACCTGAAACTTCTGTTCAGTTGTTTTTTGAACAAAACTATGCACATTTTGGGAAGTACACATCTTTGAAAAAACTAAGTAGTTCAGGGTTGTAAATGAATGGAGCGTTTGATGAACAGCTCGATATTCGGTTCGATAAAAGCGTGTTTATGCTCGGCTTGTTAATATTAACAAACATTCATGAACATAATTTTTAAAGCTCAATTAGTAAATGAACAAGCTTGTTAATATTCATGAATAGTTCATATGAAGTTTATGAATATGCTCAAATATAAGTCTTGATATAATACTGTTTAGCCTCTTTTAAAGGATTTAGTATATTTTATTTATTAATAATTAAAACAAATTTTCATGATTAATCATGAAGATGATATTGTTTGTGAATACATTGATATCTTTGATATATAAAGCATGTCCATAATTTTCGTATTTATGAACTCAGATATATGTGAGATCGTGCATAAACACATTAGTGAGCTTGTTTGCAAACAATATGACCAAGCTTAGACACGCCTTTTTGTTTGCAGAACAAGCTCAAACTAGCTTGAAATAAGCTCGTGTTCGAGCTTGAGATTAGTTTTTATAAATGAACATGAACTTAAACAAACCACTACGTAGCTTAGCGTAGTTCACTTACCATCCTGTTAAGCTGTGAGATGATACTATGCTTGACTGCCTTAAATAAAAGCATGGCATTTGAGTTTGTTACTCAAAAAATCGGAAGAAAAAAGGTTGTTTTATAATTGATATTGTGCTTGTGATGTCTATTGAAGATAAAGTTATAGAAAGTAGGCTTAGATGGTGTAGACATGTACAACGGAGATAATGAAGGAGACCACTAAAGCTCGATATCATTTTACTTAGAAGAAATTCGAAAAAATAAGATGAAAAAAGAGTAACTTGGTTAATGCCTTACATAATGATTAAAATAGTTTTTGGGATGTATTAGATGGAATTAATCGATGAAATAAGATTTATAAAGCCAACCTTAATTGGGATAAGGCTAACGATTATAATGGTTGTAAATAGCATAAATTAGGTGTTCTGTAATCTTTTGCGACAAATAACCAGCTCTTGCTATTTGACAACAAGAAGATGGTTTAAAGGCTTCTTTCGATCACATTTATTTTGTATGGTATTTGGTTGTTTAAATCATAATAGGAATATTGATTTACAATTTTTTTTGAAGAAATATGGAGATATTAATATCTGCATTTGTTATAAATCATATAATTATATCATTTCTCTGGACTCACAGAGTTCCTTATTTCTTAGAACTTCTCTGTATTGAGATAAATTGGCGGATTTTGGTTTTCAAATGATTTTCATTCTAAACTCTTCTTTTAATGCCTCGAAAACTGATTGATGATTCATTGTAAGATAATGTCATTCCTATTTAAATAAAATTAGCTCATTGTTACAAAGTAAGCAAGTATGCTACATGCCTAACATTCGTTATGGTAAGTCATAGTAAAATTTTAAGTAAAATTTAAAATAACTAAAGAAGAATACCGAAGAGAAAATTATACTTGAATCTTGGCCTAAAAGGTATTATTAGAATTTTCGGGCTTGTATACAATTGGGCGCAAAAGAAGCTTTAAACTATATGTGGAGCTAAAACTTTGAGTAATGGCTAAACCTGAAGTAGTTAGTCAATGTCAACATTGATAAATGCTGTTCAAGAAAGTCTATGTAATATCCCGTGATTTCAAATGATAGAGGCGTCTTTTTGGGACAAAACTATAAGGCTAATGATGGAAAATTTTATAGTTAAGCGTGCTTAGCTGGAGTAGCACTGTAATGAGTGACCTATTGGGAAGTGCTCCAATCACGCAGTTTTTCTAAATCTAAAGCGGATAATACCTCTACTTTGAGATTATGGGATATTATAATATGATATCAGAGCGGACCTTCCGCAGTACGATGTGGTTCGAGGATGAACCAGGCGGAAGTTGGTGGGCCTGTGACTCCCGTAGCCAAAGAGGGCCGGGAGTGATCGTCGGGTGATGTTCTAAGAGAAAGAAATCACTGAGGCAAAGTGCGGCTCCTGGCAGGCTTCTAGGCCGAATAATGAGTGGTGAGAGGGACGCAGGAATGAATCGACTCACATCGAAAAAAGAGGGAGATCCTGAGCTGTATAAGTAGATAATGTGATCTCAAATATTAGAGGCGCTTTTTGGGGCAAAACCGTGAGGCTAATGATGGAAAACTCCATAGTTAAGCGTGCTTAGGCTGGAGTAGCACTGAGATTGGTGACCTCTTGAGAAATGCTCAAGTCACGCAATTTTTCTAAAGTGGAAGCGAACAATATCTCTACTTTCTGATCACAGAATGTTACAGTCTAGCTAGAGTACTGATAGAATGCATCTTTTAGTAGGCATGACCAATAAATAACCTTATATTTCTAAACTAGTATTTCTAAATGAGGTTGTTAGTTGTTGATGGAAATCATCACGGTTTTGAGTAGGAGTGTGTTTCTGGGATAGGACGAGAAAAGAAATTATTTTAATATTATAATGTGAAATAAAATTATTTTAATACTGAGATTTGTGTTAGACGTGAATTAAAGTTAGACTTCTATCGAGAAATAGGATGTGAAATAAAATTAATTCTTAATGTAAAAATTTGTATAAGATATAAAATAAAATTAATTTTTAATATTAAAATTTGTGTAGGGTATGCAACGAATATAAAAAATTAATGGAATGATTTAGGATGGTTTTGGGTCTCGAAACAAATCGAGGTACAAAATGGTCTTTTTGAGTTTGGATAGAAAATTGTAATGTTAATACAATTTGAATGTCTTCTTGTTGGTCTTATAGTGTGAATTTTTTTTTGAAAATTGTGATGTTAATACAATTTGAATGTCTTCTTGTTGGTTTTGCATTATTAACTTATTCTATGGATTTGTAGACGATATTTTTCATGTTGATAATGTTAGTGATAGGGCCAAGACGAAACTCAAATTATAAAAAAATATTTTAAAGTCCAAAAGTTTTAATATTAATAGATCCAAGATTGAATATATAAAGTGTACCTCTTAATTAAGAATAAAACACGTGAATTATGAATAGGAAATAATTGGGTATATATAAAAGGATTTAAATGAGAAATAAGTATATTAAAGCGAACGTTGAGATAGCATTAATTGAAGAAAAATTTAAACAGGATTAGCTTAGATGGTTTGGACCTACAAATCGTAAGCCGATTGTTCAGTAAAAAAAGGTGAATTATTTGATCTTTTTTATATAAAAAAGAAGATGAGAGACCAAAATGACATAATAAGAAATTATGAGAAATGATCTTACACACCTAAAATTAAATGAAAATTTATTAATTAATAGAGTGCAATAAACATAAAAGATTTATGTTGCCAACTTCACTTAATGCGATAAAAACTTAATTGTTACTTTATTCTACATATGAAAATCAAGTGATAACTGACAAAGAAGATTCCCCTCGTTTGTTTCGAGGTGAGTTTTTTGCTCAATACAAATTTCAATTATAAAAATCAACTTTACTTCATATCTAATACAAATACGAATATTAGAATTGAAAGTATTTCACATTTTACATACGTTTTAATAGTAAAATAAATTTCTTTCCTATTAAACTTAAAAAATAATATAATTTTTTTTTATGTCTTACTAAATAAGTAAGATTACTTAGAACGGAAAAACTAGGTTCACCCACTCTGAAGTGAGGAGGCCACTTATTAGGCTCACAATCATTAAGATAAAGGTTAGCAAAGTATTATGCTAAGTTTTGTTTAGTGAAAATAAATTTATGATTCATTTTAAGTTAGAGAAAAAAAAAATTTAAATATTTTTATTTTATAATCGAGATTTATATTTATTAAAAAAATAAATTTTTTTTATTAAAATAAATATAAGATGTGAAATAAATTTAATTATTAATATTAAAATTTATGTATTTTGTGAAATATATATTTTTAATAGGGGTACTTTGTTTATGGTGTTTAATTTGGGCATTGGGGATCCCTTCTAAGGATGGCATGTATTATGTATATATGTTTTCGAAGATTAATTTTAGAGAGTGTTTGGTTCAATATTATATTTATGCTAGCTATGTCATGCTATTTAAAGAAAATAATTATTTAGTTTGATAAGGTCTTTAGGTAATATTTTAAAAAATTATAAAATTGTTTATCAAAAAATGACATCTGAATATCATAATATCTAAATAATATGATATAATATTAAAATAGTATCTAAATAATATGATATAATATTAAAATAGCTTCAAACCAAATGTGTTCAACGGCAAGTGCAACTAAGACCGGCTATTTGTTCACATGAAAACATGAGTGACCCACGTTCAAGCTAGTCGAATATGTACTGATTATTAGACGGCGGGTGCCCCAATTCAAAGTCGGAGAAGGATGCAAATTTATCCCCCCACCTGGGCTACGAAACTAAGCTATTCAAACCAATCCACCCAATCTAGCCGAGCCATTCTTTATCCATGTCATTGTAACAAGAAAAAGAGGGCTGGATCCGTTGAACGACTCTCCCTTCTCCCTTCTCCTTTTTCTCTACATCTCAACTCTCTGTAAAAAAAAAATATTGCAATCTAGTGAAGTTCTTGAAAGCTGCCGACAGAATGGAGCCATGGCTTCCCGCTTTGTCAGTTTCCACGTATAAAAAAAAGTCTTCTCTGATCTTTGACTAATTTTTGGCATTAACACTTTTATTGACTTTATTAGTTTTTAGAAGCTAATTTAAAATATTAATATTAATATTTTTGTTTTAAATGTTTTAGTGTAGGAAAATAAGAGACGTTAGAAATTAAATTTTACATTTTTGCTAAATTTATAATGGTCCTTTAAAATATAATTAATATAATGATCATTTAAAATATGCAAATAATTTAAATTAGTCAAAAATATCAAATTTTGCATTTTTTATTGAGAAAAACTAGTGAAAATAGCAAGATTTTAAAAAATGGACTAAAACTATAGCACATTTATAACCTCAGACCCAAATTGAGATTTTAAAGTGCTCGCTTGGTTATGGCTTTTTTTTAGGTTAACACAAAATTCAATTATAAAAATCAAATTTATTTCACCTCCAACACAAATATAAATATTAGAATTAACTTTATTTCACATTTTACGTGCTTCTCAATTTTAAACTAATTTTTTTTCTATTAAATTTATGAGATACAATATTTTTTTCTCTTATCCAAAATTTAACCTTCGAATCAAACGAAGCTAAAAAGTTGAGATTAATTTGCAATGCCCGTCTAACCCTAACGGTAGCCTGATGTAATTTACCAAAAATTTTATTGTAAAACAAATATTGGTAATTTTTTAAGTTACGTATTAATCGGATATTAAGGTTCTATTTGGCAATGGGCTAAAAATTATGGCTAAAATTAATTATGACTAAAATCTTAAAAAATTATTTTATATTTCATCTAACACAAATTTTAACATTAGATAATCATTTTATTTCACATCCAACATAATTCTCAATAAATCAATCAACTTTATTTTATATTTTACATAATTTTTAATATAACCAACTTACTTTATTTCACATCATACATATTTTTTAAAAATAATTTAAATTCTAATTATTTTTTTTTATTACCAAACAGATCCTAAGATTATATTTTTCAATACAATTTTTCATGGCTCATGTCTTGATTTTCTAAATTAATAGCACTTTCGGTGCGATTCAGATAATAATGGGGACCAAAAAAAAAAGAATAATAATGGGGACCAAAGCTGACGTCATCTCCACTCGGACTGCCTACGTCACCTGATATAAATTCTCTACAATCTGCATTCGAAGATTATGTACTTATCAAAAAAAAAATTAATTTATCAAAAACAAAAAAAAAAAATTAACTCTATTTCACGCTATTTAATTTTATTTATGCATTAGTCATTTATTTTTAATTAATTATATTATGCACACTCAAAATATTATAAAATTTTACATACACACGCTTTAACTTATTTTTATTATAATAAGTAATCATAACTTTCTAATAACCTAACTATAGTTAGGTTACAAAAATTTGAGTCGTTCATCATATTATTTTAAGAATATTTAAATATATTTTAAGTAAAAATTTTAAAACATTGATGTTTAAGTGGTGGCAAGAAAAGGAGATATCCGCAACATAAATTGATTTTAGGACATATTAACGTTTTATTGTGGTATTGAGAAAGAAAAAAATATGTACTATTGAGGATAAAAATATAATTTTAATAATTTACTAATAAAATATTTTTTTCAAATAAATTTTGACTAAATTTTAACATAACCGTGTGTATATAAGCTTTATAATATTTTGAATGTGCATAGTGTAATTAATTAAGAATAGATGAGTAATGCATAAATAAAGTTAAATAGCGTGACATGTAGGTAATAAAAAAAGATAATGACTATTATTTTATAAAAAAAAAATATTGTTATTACTTATTATTGGTATAAAAAAATTGATGGTTATTATTCCAAAAAAGGAATTATTAATTAAAGGAGCTTTTAGTGTCACGTGAAAGAATATTTTTATTCGATTTGGATAAGCGTTTCAAATGATTGAGATCAGTGTAATTGATTTTTTAAGCCACAATTATTTTGAATTGTTTTTAGACAATATTTTTTTAAAATTTAATATAAAAAAATTTATTTTAATATTAGAAAATATATGAAATAAAATTAATTTAAATATTAATATTTATGTTAAAAGTCAAATAAAATTATTTTTTTTTTAGTTGAAATTTGTGTTATGTTAAAAAAAAAACACCTGAAACTAAATGATTCTTATGGAAGTATTCATGTGAATAGTTTTAATAATTTTGATATACTTATTTGCTATAAATTTTATGTTTTACTTAACAAAAAATCTCAATTTTAAAGAGTTTTTCTCTAAAAATTTGAGAATTTATGCCAAAATTAAGCTAAAATTTATCTAACTGAAACCACCTAAACTCGACTAAAATTGCCGGAGAAATTAGTCTGAAATCACCAAAATCGATGAATTTCAATTGAAACTAAAAATGATGATGGCTACTATATAAATTGTGATTTTCTTCATTTAATTGATTCTAAATAGTTACATATATAATTTATTCACTCTTAAAAACAAAAAAATTAATTCATCGGCCAACTTTGAAGTCCATCGTAGTTTTCAACTTAGTATATAACGTGTGCTCGCATCTCTATTCAATTTTAATATTTTTTAAGAAAATTTTTATATATATCTCTTGTTTTTTCTTTATCTATATATATAATTTTATTTTATAATTTAATCTTTTAAATTTTTTATAAATAAAAACTAATGATGTACATATATTTACTAACATATTTATAAAATATTATATATATATATATATGTCATTAATAATAATAAGTAGAAAAAAAATCTTTCAAAACTTTTTAAAAAAATCTGAATATATTATTTTCGAAATATTTACGAATTTAAGTTATAAAATAAAATAACATAAAAATTTTCATATATTTTTAAAAAAAATTGAGATATATATTTATATATATCCCTATTTTTTACTAAGAAAACCCTATCTTCACAGGAAAAATGTCCTTTGAGTGATATAATTGAATAAACTACGATGGCAGTATATTTCATACATTTATGTCGAATAACACGAAATTATTCAAATATTTAAGATTTTTTCTGAAAATTTTATATCTGTTATATCTAATTTTTTTTAATACGCAGTACTTCTTAAATCAAATATTTAAGGTGACATCTCCTAAGTTCTCTATTTTGTATGTGAATTTATAGATATCATTCTCACTTTAATATATTTAAAATATAAATTCACAAGTAACACATCTACTCTAAAAATATCATCTGTAAATATTAAACTTAAAAATATTATCTATAAATATGTGACTTACGAGTGTCACTTGTTAATAAAAGTTTTTTAAAGGTGACAGATGTAAATTTCTTTTTTTTAATGACAAAAACCTTAATAATTTGTTCAATCTAACTTCTTATTTTCTTAAAAAAAACAAAAAAAAATTATGCGCAAAGCCAAAAAAATTAGACACCTGGTGAGGGAGATGCATCACTAATTCTCATCTATAGGACTATTGACGATCCACTCAAGCCGATTCAGGATTGCTCAAAATTAAATTTAAAATTTTCGATTCAATCTCCGTCCAATTTAAAGAATGAATGAAAATATTTCAATC
Source organism: Apostasia shenzhenica (assembly GCA_002786265.1). Classification (NCBI taxonomy): domain Eukaryota; kingdom Viridiplantae; phylum Streptophyta; class Magnoliopsida; order Asparagales; family Orchidaceae; genus Apostasia; species Apostasia shenzhenica. The sequence goes on from KZ451979.1 coordinate 1,074,394, forward strand.
GATCATAATTCGAGTTAAGTCTGTCTTATTTGTTATTAATTCAAACTCAATCCAAACTAAACTCTAAAGAATAAATAAAAAAATTTCAATCCGATCATGATCTGAGCTAAGTCTGTCTCATTTATTATTGATTCAAGCTCAATTCGAATCAAAGTCAATTTGACTTTCAATTAATTTTCGATCTTTTAGTTAAATTTTATGTAAATGTATTTGTATAAATATGATTTGATTTAAGCTTATGAAGGAAATTTTAATGAAGAAAATCATTATATTAATGCAAAAACTAACGTATTAAATTTAATTGTTTTAAATATATATATAAATAATATTTTTAATTTTTTAATTAATTCAATTTCTTGTCTCCATATTCTACATTGGCTTAAGATTAAAAAATCTCAAACTACAAAAAAAAGCTCGTTAGTCGACCCATTTGGATCAAATCGAGCTCGATTCAATCCAAAATTTAATTCAGCTTTCGAGCGATCTTTGATCTTTGAGTAAAATTAATAAACTTATTTATTAAAGATGTTACAAAATAAAAAAAATAGAATAAAACGCATGATTTTATGTGGAAATCTTTAAAGGAAGCTTTTTGATATAAGAGAAGAAGATAAGACTTGGATTATTTTGTTGCTTTGAGTTTGATGTGGTGAAGAAAGAAAAAAGAATGGCTTTTGCTATTTATCCTTTTGAAGAAAAAACTATTACTGTGAACTTTGACGATATTTGCGAGGACCACAACGTTGATATCAATAGAAGAACACTAATATTATCCATAAAATGATATGCGGCAAAAAATACCAAATATTGCCTTCAAAAACTTAGGAATTTTCAATAATAAACTTCGACTACTAAGAAGAATTTGCTAAAAAAAACAAAAAAACCTCTTTTAAGATCTCAAACTCAATATAAACAACTACAAGAATTTTATATAGAGAGTGGAATGACTTGTGATTTTCACAAATCTGACAAATAAGAATTTTATGAAGAACACTAACATTGTCCATAATATTGATATCAAAAGAAGAACACTAACACTGTTCATAAAATTATGTGCAGCAAAAACTACCAAACATTGTCTTCAAAAACTTAGGAATTTTCAATAATAAACTTCGACTATTAAAAAGAATTTGCTAAAAAAAAATACTTTTAGAATCTTAAACTCATCATATATGATAAACAACTACAAGAATTTTATATAAAAAGTAGAATAAATCGTGATTTCTTAAGTCTCACAAGTAGCTATGCAAGATTTAAATATAAATGTCTGTCTTTGATAATACAAGTGTTGTAGAGCTCTTTGTCTAAAATTATTTAGCCTGTCAAAGACTAAAATAGTATTAAATTAAATAATAATAATAAATAAATTTTTATATTTCACATAAATCTCAATAAAAAAATTTTTTATTTTATTTCACATACTCAATTATTTTAATAAAATTATCAATTTTATTTCACATCTTAGATCAAAATACTTTTGTATAGAATATGAAATAAAATTAATATATAATTTTATTAAAAATAATTGAACATGTAAAATAAAATAAAATTTTTTAATCTTAAAATTTATGTAAAATTTAATAAAAAATTTATTATTATTATTTAATTTAATATTATTTTAGTATTGATTTTGGTCCTAATGTCAAACATAACCTTAGATAGAAACAAAAAAATTTTGTTTTGATTTATCAAAAGGTAGGCTTGATTTTTTTAAGATTGTTTTTGTTTCTTCAAACAAGCTTTTTACAGTGAGTAATTTGTGACTGCATATACGTGGGATAATATCATCAAATTAAATAATTATTATTTTTAAATAATATAATATAATATTAAGATAATATTGAATCAAATGCTATACTCAATTTCAAGCTAAACTTGACTCACTGAGTCTTAGTAGATGCATGTTGCGCGCGAGTGCCATTAGGGTGCCCTATAAATTATATATAAACCGATGCCGAGCCATCAGGCTGCCGCACAGTACTCCGGCGCAAAATTCTAGTCTTCGCCGTCATGCCGATAATCGACCGCAGTATTCCGGCGGACGTGAAGTTCCGGGAGTGGCTGCAGAGCATCGACCGCGACCGCGACGGCCGCGTGAGCGAGCAGGAGCTGCGGGAGGCGCTCCGAGCGCTGGGACGGCGGTGGACCGGATGGAAGGCGGCCAGGGCCATGAAGCACGCCGACCTCAACCGCGACAGCTTCATCGACGGCGACGCAGAGATCGGCGAGCTCATGAGCTACGCCGCCAACTGGGGCATCGTCGTCACCAGAGACGGCGTCATGAAGACCCGTTAAAACTCGAAAAGTACTACGTTTGGGTTTGGCCGTACGTCTTTTGTGTGTGACTTAGTAATTACTTGGGCTTAATTACCTCTGTATCCTCTGTGTTTTCTGAAATCCTGGGTGTGATTGTCGTGTGTACTTAAATACTTATTAGGGATAAAATTGTCCTAAAAAATTAATCTTTTTTTTTAAGCCCCAAATCAGATATCTATCTATCTATGCACATATATATTATCTTATAAGAATAATTTCATTTAAGTCCTAAGACTTGCTTACTTAAATACAAAAATTCACAGATCTCAAAACATGTCGTTCAGATCCAAAAAAAATGTTACATGGGACATCGTGGTCCCTCTGTGACAGAATTTGTTATATATTATAAAAATAATAAAAATACTCTTCTCTAATCTACTAATTTTCAAAATATTCCATTATGACCGCGCGCTCGAGGCCGCTCACAGAAGACCGGTGCGCGGACGCAATGCGCTCGAGGGGTAAAATAGTAATTGAAAATTTTATTTTCTTGAAGAAATAACAGTATTTTAAATGAAAAATATTATGTTGAACCTAATTGAAAGCTTTTTAAAAATAACTAGGACCTTGGTGAACTATATAGCAATTATTATGAAGCTAGATGACATGTTTTAACATTTGTATATCTGCATGGTAAATTAGACAAATTTCAGGACCAAAGAGAATTATCCTTATCTTATATATATGCAGTGGGTCTTATACTTAATGTATATCTGTGTGTCTGTATATATGTATGTATATATATATATATATTAAGCACTACAAATTTATAATCTATAATATAAATAATTCAAAATTTGTTTAAATACAGTGTAAATTTTTTGGCAAATTTTCGTTAATGATACACTGAAGATTTTTTAATTTTGAAAGATGTGAAATTTCATTTATGATTGGTTTGTCAAATTAATCAATTAATTAGGAGTTTATGTTCGAGCAAATTTACTTGCACACACCACAAGTCATTGAAAATGAACAGTACATATTGTGGGAAAATAAATGAATTGTGTCAAGACATTTTTCATAGTGAGCCTTCATTTGTTCGGAGGCAAAATAAGTTCGTTTGGTTTGAACTTTTTTTTCAATCTAATTCAAATCAAATTTATTTCACATTCAACGCAAATATAAATATTAGAATTAATTTTATTTTGTATTTTATATAAGTTTTAATATTAAATTTATAAGATTTTTTTTTAATTTAAGATTTAACCCTCGAACTAAATGAGGTTACATTTCTTAATTTGGAAAGCCAATTTCTATTAAACTTGGCGGTGTCGAAAAGAAGAATAGTAGTACAAACTAGAAAGATAAGCATTACTTTGTTTGGATACAATATGTTTAAAAAAAAAATTTATTTTGATGAATTATTTTATTATTAAAAATTATATTAAATATAAAATAAAATAATTTTTTTTATTAAAGTATGTGTAAGATATTAAATAAAGTTAATTTTTAATATTAATACTTAAATGTAAGGTGTGAAGTAAAATTAAATTTTAAATTTGTGTATGATATATGTAAAATAAATATAAAATATTAATAAAAATATGTGTAGAAAAATTTGATTGACTAAATGAGGAAGTTCTGCTCACTTATAACTCTCAATTTAAAGTCTAATCTTTTGGTACAAATTTTGATGTTAACTAGATGTTGTAATAGGAGAGTTAGTTAATTCAAAGGTGCTCAAATTAATAAAATATTTATTAACTTAATTAAAGATTAGACTCACGACTAAGAGTCATTAATTTTGTAATAATATTACAATTTATTTAATATCTAATATAAGATAATTTTTTATGTGTATCTTATATAAAATTAATTTTTATTAAATATTTTTACGTCCAATGAGTTATTCAAGCGTAAGCATCGTAAGAGTCCATTATAAATATAACGGGTTGGAGTCATTAATCACACTTGAAATTTCTTAATTATATAAAGTAGTATTAATTATATCATAATTTATGTTAAATATTTAATAGAATAATTTTTTATTCAAACAAAGTTGAAGCTATTAATAATGTACAGTAAAAACTTGAACTGATAATAATGTAGAGTGGAGACAATCTCATAAATCAAACTGATTTTAGTTCTACAAATACCTGAATAATAAAATAAATAAATATTTTATGCATATTTTTAATATCTTTTTATATGAGGGATCCTATGAATAATTATAATATTCATAATAATGTTATATGAAAAATATCTATCGATCAAATCTTTTTATTATGGGTGCATCCTTCTATCTTATTGAGTCAACTCACTAATATATTTAGGTCATATGAGTACTCAATTTTCAACAAAATATAATATAATTTAATGAAATAATTTGCAAATTATGCTTGAAAAGTTAATAAATGAATCATATTTTTGACGGGAGACTATCGAACACGGTGGATTCACCGGTCAAAAAATGTGGCACATTTTAGAAGATCGTTACTGACAGATAACTATTAGGATTATTTTTGAAATTATAAATAATTATTATTTTTAGCTTCATATATATATATATATAGGGGCATTTACATGGTGGACACAGAAATTAAGCTAATTTATAAATTTCATCATAAATCTCAAAATATTACAGATATCACATCTAAAATAGCTATTTTTTCGTTTTTCACATCCTGCGGTAAATTCTATCAGAAGATTTAATTATAGTTAAATTTTAACAAAATCTCAGCTATTGATCGCATCGTTTAACCATCGACCTTTATATTAGGGCATCACAGAGCTGCATTTGTTCCGGCAGTAGTATATTCACGCGAGGCGGCAGCGTATTCTCGTGAGGCGATAACGTATTCACACGAGCATCACTCTACTATTGGCATCTTCTTCTGATGCGGGTATCACGATTGAGCATCAGACTTTTCTGAGATTTAACTATTATTAAATTTTCTGATAAAATTTACTGCAGGATGTGAAAAATGAAAAAATAGCTGTTTTAGATGTGATATCTGTAATATTTTGAGATTTATTGATGAAATTTATAAATTAACCTAATTTTTGTGTCCACCCTGTAAATGTCCTATATATATATTACTTAAATTAATTTTTTTAATTATCAATTATTTTTGACTGGCCCCTAGAGGCCCTAGCACCAAACTGGACATTAGAACATTTGAAGAGATAAGATGGAATAAGATTAGTAATGTCCGAAGAATAGGAATACGCATAACTAGTAACCATCACCGAAATAAAGCAGAGATGCTTTTTGATCAACAAAAAAAAATTATTAGGTTCAAAATGTAATTTACCCATATATATATATATATATATATATATATATATATAATAAAATTTCAAAAATTTAATTTGAGGAAATCTCATTTCCCCAAAAGAATCAGGGTGAGTCACTCGAATGGACTAATCCGATGTTTACGTTGATGGAATAGTTATTCCATAAGAATCTGTACTAATTCACATTTTATGGAATAATTATTCTTTCCCTCTACTCAAAGAATAATTATTTTTTAAATATTTCTTGTAGGTTAAAATTATTATTTTAAAATTACTCTTGTCTATATATATACTCATATATATCTATTCTTTTTATAATGACAGCAGTTCTCCCGCACAAAAATGTGTTTCCCTTTTCACGTTTTTATTCGCATTTCACATGCGTTCTAGGGTTGCGAATTAGAAGATGAAAAGACGGAAGATGGAGCATATTTCTATCGGGGTGCTCAACCGGTGGAAACGGAGATAAGGGTGCAAGAGGAGATAGATGAGCGAGGGCGATCTAGCGATCATTCACAATTTTCTGCGAGAGGGAGCTTGATGGGCGGAAACAGAAATGGGGATCTCGACCAGCAGAAACAGAGATGGGGAGCGCGACAGGCAGCAGCGGAGATGGAATGATCCTCAAAACATAGAATAAATAATGGGGCCAAAAGTGATCACTGTATATATATATATATATATATACTTATATAAATTATATTCATCTAATTATTTATATAAATTTAAATTAAATAATATTTATGAATATTTTTATTTTATTTAATTTTTATTTTATTTTATATTATATTTTAGGGATAATTACCTACATGTCACATCATTTAGTTTTATTTATGTCTTACCTATTTATTCTTAGTTAATTACACTATGTACATTCAAAACATTATAAAATCTTACACACACATTTTAACTTATTTTTATTATAATGAGTAATCATAATTTTTCAATAACCTAACTATAGTTAGATTACAAAAAATCTGAGCTGTTCATCGTATTATTTTAAGGATATTTAAATATATTTTGAGTGAAAATTCTAAAACCTTAATGTTTAGGTTGCGGCAAAGGAAGAAAATATCTGCGACGTGAATTGATTTTAAGACAAATCAATGCTTTAGTGTGGCATTGAGGAAGAGAAAAATATGTATTATTAAGGGTAAAAATATAATTTTAATGATTTACTAACACAATAATTTTTTTTAAAATAGATTTTGATTAAGTTTTAACTCAAGTGTGTGTATGTAAGATTTTATAATATTTTAAGTGTGCATAGCGTAATTAATTAAAAATGAATGGGTAAAGTATAAATAAAACTAAATGGTGTGGCATGTAGGTAATTATTTCTATATTTTATTTAAATAAATAAAAATTATTATTTTATTTTCTTTGAAATAATAATTCTATTTTTATAAAATAATAACTCCATTTAATTTTATTTCTTTTCGTTGAAGTAAGGCTTTCTCGCACGTGACAGCACACGAAAGAGCGTAACGCCGCCAGCTCCAAAATATAAAGGAAGCGGCGAGACTCGCCGGAGGAAAAGGGAGTCGAGCTGTCGAGGTTTGAAGAGATAACAGAAGCATGGCGATCATGCCAATAACTGGGACGATGACGACGACGACAGCGAGAGCTGCTGCCGGAGAAATCACCGTGGAGGAGTTCCGGCAGTGGATGCGGCGGTTCGATGTCAACGGCGATGGCCACATCAGCCGGGAGGAGCTCCGGCGCGCCGTCCGCAGCATCGGCAGCCGGTTCAGTGGGTGGAGGAGTGGCCAATGGATTCGGCAGGCGGACACCAACGACGATGGCCTCATCGACGTGGATCGCGAGATAGACAACCTCATCGACTACGCCAAGACCAAGCTCGGCCTCAAGATCGTCCCCTGCTGATTCTCTCTCTTTCTTCATCGCCGCAGCTCGTCGGAGAAGAAATAAATTATGGGCTTTTCTAGTTATCTGCGTTTGCGGGCTTTGATTGTATAATTAGTTTGAACCTATCGAGCGTGATTTATATAGCTAGTATTTTTTATATATAATTTTATATTGAAATGTGTAGAATTACGTTTAATATAGAAACTTTGTTTGCGATACCAATTTTTGTTGTTCATAAGTTTTTTTTTTCTTTAACGAGAGTAGAGAGGGCAACGGAGCAAGTTTAGATTGAGTTTTATAAAACTCAAATTCGTCTCATTATGTATTCCCCATTATTTATACCCAACCCACCTCGCTCCACGCCCCACCTCCGCCCGACCCACCCACACAGTAGACGCTCGCGTGGCAGCTCGCGTGGCAGCAACGAGCGGCAGAAACTCATGCAATAATGGCAAGCAGCGAGCGGTGCAACATGATGCAGAGCAATAGCGACTAGCTAGAGCGGCGTGGCGCCCAAATTCCACAAAAAAAACTTTTCTACTTACGTATTAAATACCCTAGTATTTTATATACATAGCAATGTGATCGTGTCATTGGTTAAGCTATGATTAATAAAAAAAAAGGTAATTCCAATCGGGCTCTTAAGGTAATACCCAAATTCCACAAAAATAAAAATATACAAACATATTTGTAAACATGTATAAGTATTTCTAATTATTATTTTAACTTTAACTTTTATTTTTCTCCGCATCATAATATGTAATAGTATTTTTTTAATATTTAATATACATTTTAAATTTTATTAAATAACAACTTAATAGTAAAAAGGGAAGCCTACTTGAAATTACCGAAAAAAATACCACTTTATCATTTATTCACTGTTTTTTTATACAATTACATGAAATTATAGAGGATAAATATGAATGAGAATGATATACAAAAGCAGCTAACAAACCATTTTATGAAATAATTAGTTTTAAAAGTTTAATATGTTTTTTTTTTTTTTTGCATGCATACCCATTAAAAATTGAACAGGAGTCATCAAAAAAAAAATAATGCTCAATTAAACTAGACATTTGTTGGCACTTTGGTTTGATTTTAATTCAGAGTCCATTCCTAATTGTACAAACTTTTTGATGCTCATATCTTTTAAATTAATTTGAGCTTGATTCAATGATTCTTAAATTTAACAGATATTTTCATCAAAAAAATTTAATAGATACTAGCTTTTCTGTTAAGCTGTATCTTAGGAGAAATTATTAGGTGCAAATAACACATTTGTTTGGCGTCTAATATACGTTGGGCGTAGGCTTGAAGTTTGTACCTAATAATTTTTCGTATCTTAGACGCGAGAACAATACGTTGCACGCAAAAAGCAGAAGTGCGTGACAGAATATGTGAGCGTATTGGCGAATTTTTAGAAACGACTTAGCAGAGAAGGATGGGAATTTGATGGTAAAAAAACACATGGCCTAATTTAATATTGACATAAATAAAAATTTCATATTCCCAAGGCTAATATTTGTTAGTTGGTTAATTCAGTTGAGTTTCAAGAATAAAATTCAGTTCTCACTCTACGATGACATATTGAAATAAATAAACATATAGGAAGTCATGCAGCATAAATTGCACAACCATTTGAATTTCGGGAAACTGATATCAATTCTTAAGTCCAAAATAGAGCAGGAAATGATGTTGACATATATATAATTATAATTATAATTAAAAAATATATAATTTACAAAGAAAATACGTTATATGAGTTTTCTGCACATTGATCTAAGATGTTAAATTATAATATTTAAAACCCACCTATTTATTTGTAAATTTTAAATTTAATAAAATTAAATTTAAAATTAAATAAAAATATTTTTTATTAAAAATATTATTATATTACAATATATAAAAAATATGATATAAAATTAATTATTATTTTAATAATATACGTAAGATGTGATATGCTAATTTAAAATTAAACTAAAAGGGCATCTGATTCAATATTATCTTAATGTTATATTATGTTATCTAGAAAAAATAATTATTTAATTTAATAATATCTATAAATAATTTTTTTATTAAACAATAAAATTATTAACCAAAAAATAATATCTAAATGTCATAACATCTAAATTACATAACATAATATTAAGATAATAACAAATTAAATTCCCCTAAATTAATTTTTAACTGCTAAAAAAAGAGGACCTTTTTAAAGTTAACTTTTTATTACCATCTGACTGTTCCACCACCTGCAACATTAAATTTATTAAACTTTCCATTTTAATTTCAAGTTATTTATTCAAGCACTGCTACCATCTCCCTTTAATGAACTTCAAAATATTGATGAGAACCAGCGGGTGCACAATCTACTAAGACATAATGGACCACATGTAACAAAACATTAGCCTCAAGGACCTGAATGCAACATCAAAGCCCCATCAGCAATTTATCCTTATTTATAAGGCAAATTTAATAAAATAATAAAGTTGGTAATTGTTTTAATGAAAAAAATGTAAATTGAAATCAAACAAATTTTAAACTCCATTTAAATGTAACTTGAAATCGAAAAATTTTGATTTGAAGTTGAGGCTTATGCAATGCATCTCAGTTTCTTAATATAGATTTTGATGATAATTGAATTTTCACTAGCACAGGCTAAATGAAATAAATCTTCATGAACTTCAAACAAATAAAATTACAAATAAAAATAAAAAATAAAATTATATGTACACCTTTGTGCATAACATAATGATGAGATGCCTCTTCTGATCATAATCCTAATGCAGGATTAATCACAATGCCCACGCAAGTTATGCATGGAAGAATGAAGAAAGAAGAAAGATACGTTACCCTGATCTGAAAGCTGTTGACAGACCTACGTCAATATACAGAAATAGAACCCCGTCTGCCGAAGCCGATCTAACTACCCAATTCTTTACTCTAGGCAAATTTGGATAGAACAGTAAAAGAAGAAATGAAATGAGCCTAATGATTTCAAATGGATAGATTAAGGTATATACATATATGTATAACAAAAAGAAGCAAAATTTATGTACCTCTAGATTCGAGAAGGTCTTTTTCCTTCCATTGCTTCCTTCTTAGCTAGGCAGCTTCGGCAAAGCAGTGGGCCATCCCACGGGCAAATTTTTCCAGATTTTACCGAACCTGCGTGCAAAGAAATGCCCTCACCAGGCTTCATCTCAGCCTGGCAAACTGCACATAAAAATAGCTTGAACATGTTGCTGATTGGGTATATGTTTAACCTGTAAACCACGCAGAGAGCCAAATTAGTTTGTATTGATCCATAACATTTATATCATTTCATTTTGTACAATTCCCACTAATTTTGGTTTCACCAAGGTCTTCAGTTTTCTAATTCATTTTATTTTAGTTCTTTCAAATGATTACTAGCTGAAAATTTAATGATTTAAATTGTACAGACCTTTGGGCCAGTAATGCAGAACCATCTTCAAATAACTCTTCCACCACATATGGTCCACAATACTCTCTTGAGCGGTGAAATGATGACTCGCATGGCTTTTTGCACAGCATATATTCCAATACTCTCATCCTTTGTTTCTTTGGTGTTAGAATATCAGAAGGAATGTTTTCTGGTGGCAATATGTCAACTACTATACATGTAGTATCATCTCTCAGCCCCTTCACTTGGACTGCTTTCTGCAAGCGGGATGCCATTACTGGTTAGCGGAGCAAGATTTTAGAGCATAGTACTCATAAGAAAGACAGCATTACTGTGTACTACTTTAACAATTTTGTTAGCAGCAACATCTGCTGGGAGTCCACAACAAAAGTTCACCGCTGATTCGAAACTCAAAGCATCCCACACACCGTCGCTAGCGATGATAAGCCGGCCACCAGCATATGATAGCTGCAAAAGTCGCACAGCAAAAGCAAGCTAGTACTTGTTCTCAGATTCAAAGGTAAATGACAGAAAGACAAAGGTCAAGTACACTAAATGACATGATAATCAACAATAAAACACCGTACAGGTTAAGGTATATTTTTCTTAATTGCATTCATCATAGACAAGTTTCTGCTAATAATTTATGGGTAAATTTCTATAAGATAATAATAATAATATTACATTCATGTCCCTAAAATTAAACAATAATATCAAGCATGTCCATGATTTTAAATTATTCACATATGAGTCCCTCAATCACATATAATACATCAATTAAACCCTTTTTGTAATTTTTATTATTCAAAAATTATAAAATGTCAATTTTAACTCTCTCCCGTCCCCACTTTCGCCTCTCTCTCTCTCTCTCTCTCTCTTCTCCTCCTGTGGGGTACCAAGCGGAGGACCTCCTCCCCTCTCTCTCTCTCTCAAAAACTTCAAGCAAATTCTCTGTCATCTTATGGATGTAATTAGCAACCACCAGTCATATAAGATCAATTTTCCTATCAATAGTTCACTGCCTATATTCTAAAACCTTCAACTTAAAGATATTTTTATTCTCATTCTTTAAATTTTACTATCAAGCCTAAAAGTATAATACTTTTTTGATTTAATATTCCTTCTTCAGCTTTTTATCTTGAAATATAAGACTATTAATCAATGTTGGGTAATCAAGCTTTTACTCGAAGTCTCGTTTGGTTCGAGGCATATTTTTAGCCCAACACAAATTTTAACTGTAAAAATTAACTTTATTACAAATCCAACACAAATACAAATTTTAGAATCAACTTTATTTCACATCTTATACACTTTCTAATATTAAAATAAAGTTCTTTGATATTAAATTTAAAAAATAAATTAATTTTTTTTCACTTATCCAAAAAAAGCTCGAGCCAAATGAGCCAAAAATGTCTTTACAATTTTTACAATTCAAGCGATCTTATTTTCTTACAAAAAAATAATCAATTTGTATATTTGAAGACTCATTCTTATAATGATAATATGTTCAATCTTTCTTCCTAACTGGAGCTTTAATTGGCCTACGATTTACATGTTTAAATCATCTAAGCTGACTTCCTTTAAATTTATCCTCAATTGATACGTTTTTTAACTTTCTCACGGATATACTCATTTTTCAGTCTATTCTTTCGTGTATACCCATTCATCCACCTCAACATCCACATTTTTTATAACCCCTATTTTATTTGTATGTTTTCTCTTCGTAGGCCAGTATTTAACACCATATACCATCGTTGATCTTATTACAGTTTTATAAAATTTACCCTTAAGTCTAGATGAAAATTTTCTATTGAGCAACACACCAGAATATTCTCCATTTTACACATCTTGTTTCGATCTTGCTAATAACATCATTATCTATTTTACTATCATTTTATATAATTGATCCAAAGTATTTAAAATATTCATTCTTCTTGACAATTTGATCACTAATATAAGTATTTCTTTCTTAACAAAATGTGCACTTCATATATTTAATTTTTTATCTACTGAAACAAAAATCTCTAGATTCTAAAGTATTTTTTCATAGCTCGAGTTTTGCTTTGGCTCCCCCTTTAGTTTTATCAACAAGAACAATATCATTTGCTCATACACCAAGGTATCTCATCTTAAATATGTCCAGTTAAGACTTTCATAACTAAAGCAAAAAAATACGAGCATAAAGCTGAGCTTTGATATAATCCAATTATACTAGAAAAATCCTTAATTAAATTTCCTTGTGTATGAACACAAGTAACAACTCCTTTATATATGTCTTTAATAACTTGAATATAAGCAGTGCAATTTTTTTTTCTTTTTAAAAACTTTCTAAAGTACTTCTCTTGGGATTATATCATAGATTTTTTTCCAATTAATAAAAACTAAATGTAAGTTTTTCTTTTTCTCCTTAAACATCTCCATTAAATCTATCAATAAATGAATAACTTTCATAACAGATCTACCTGACATAAAATCAAATTGATTTTCTAATACATTAGTATCACAACATAATTTATGTTCTATCACCCTTTTTCAGAATTTTAAACTATGACTCATTAATTTAATTTTTTTATAATTGGCAGAATTCTATACATCATATTTATTCTTATAAATAGGTATCAATATACTTTTTCTCCATTCATTTGGCATCCTTTTAATCTTCAAAATCATATTAAACAATCTAATAAACCTAAAAATTCCATCTCCTAAGCACTTCCAAATATTTATTGGAATATTATCCTGTTCTATTGCTTTTATACTTCAACTCCTTTAGAGCTTTTTAAACTTCAGCTTTACTGATACATCGGATGTAAGAGTAATCTTTACTTTCTTTTCGGATGCTAAGTTCAGTAAAATCAATTGTATTTTCACAACCTTCATTGAAAAGCTGTTGAAAGTAACTTACCCATCTATTTTTGATACCCAACTTAATAGGTCTCATCTTAGTATCTTGGATTAATTTCTTTTCCCGCATCAGTTTATGATGTAGAAACCCTTACACACTTATAATTACACTTGACATTGATTTAATGAATACTGCAGAGTTTTTCTTTTATTCAATAAGTTTTATACTAACTATTGACTACCTAACATAATTTTCCAAGTTTTTCATCTGGGATAAGGGACCTAGCAACGACGCATTAACACTACGATAACATGTTCTCAAGTCAAAAAAACTAACAGGAGGGTGGCAGCAAGGTCAACATGGTGTTAATTTCCTGAACATAAATTTTCCAGTATTTTACAAAAGTAAGAATTGCTTGTATAATAGAACATTTTTTTTACTTCGTAAACAAATAACAGATAATATATTACCACAATTCATTTGGATCATAAACAAAGAAAGGTATGCAGCCTCTCTCTCCCACTCTCTAGTTCTCTCTGTTCCATTCAAATGTTACTCCAAGAGAGAGTATGAAGTCTTTCTGTCTAAGCATATTAACCAATATTGAATACAGCAAAAAAAATCTACAACATTCCCAAATGAGTCATGCAGAAATCATAAAGCCAACCTGAAGTTATGTTTTTTGAAAGTTAACCCACCGAAGTTATTGATGGTGACATTTTAACGCAAGTAAAAGTATTCTCCAAGTGAAATAAGTTAAATTGTTTTAAGAGCAAGTAAACTCTCTGCCTCTCTGTCCCAGTCCCTCTTTCTACGTCACCATTCAAAGAATGGATCTATGATGACAGTTAAAAAAGTGATCATGTAATTCAGCTCTAATGGACATATAACCATCCGCTTATATGCAATGAATTCAAGAATGCAATAAAAAGTACATACCTTCACTTGCTTCACATGAGGAATAGGAACAATAAATTCACCAACATCCATGTCTCCGATTGATCTTGAGAGACACAAGCCACCAGGCCAACACCTTAGAGGTCCAACCTAGAAAGTATATTTTATATATCAAACCCAAATCTACTACCTAGCAATACAAATTAATAGGTAAATTAACAAAACTATATTTATCTGATTTATTTATTTCAAAAGAAAATTGACCAAAATATTATTTTCAAGTTAATAAATATCAAGCAACGACCTATTCTAATCCAATGCTGTTAGAATTGCTGCCACCACAGATATTGCTCGCTGTAACCACCATGGAGCCACGCATGGCAAGAGTCATGAGATGTTTTTGTCTCCCCCATGTTCCAGGCTTTTTTGGGAGACGGTGGAAGAGACCAGCTCCCATCTCCCTCTAACCGTTGACCAGTTACACATTTCCACCTCACACAACCTTCTGAGCCTCTTCTTCTTTCTGGACCCCATTTTCTCTTTAAAAAATTAAAGGTAATCGCAAAAATGACCATTTCATCTGAAAGAAGTCTGTATAAGGCACCTAATCTACACTATAGACCTACAATCCAAAATAAACCACTGCAATCTGCATAGCACTTTAACCCAAGTGGCTGTGACTTCCACAGATGGCACTATTTGCAGCCAAATCCATCATATATGAGTAAGCCTCCTTTCTTGTTTGGAGAAGTCAAGAAAATGCCCACTTACCTATATTAAACTTTCAATTGAGGTCAGAACAACATCAGTACCTATGCTCCTAGTGCATCCATCACAACCATATGACAAACAAAAGTAAACTGAAGATTTCAGCAAAAAGAAACAGCATACAACAAAAATGATTCGTTCTGGTAAAGACAGATATTATTACACCCAAAATTTAGTTTTAAATTGAAAAAGGACCGAGGCAGTTCTTTCCATGCACAAAAACACACCTCTGCTCCTCCAGCAAGATTTAGCCTCCCAACCTCAGCCCCACAAGCAGTAATGCGTTCCACTCTGTGAGAACATGCACTATAAAAGTTTAGAGCAACATTTCCTAACGTATTTAATTAATAAAAACAAATCAAACTTACTCCTCTTCATTGTCATCCAGCCTATGATCAGCTGACAAAAGATAAAGTGAACCTTCAGCAGATTCAAGAATACAACGTGAATCTCCAACTGATGCTACTGTTACTGTTTGCCCATCTAATATTACAAAAGTAACTGTCGTTCCTGAAGTTTTTCCTGAGAAAAAAAAAATGAAACGATGCAAATTAAGAAAAACTATGATTCACAGCAATGAGAAATTATATTCCCAACTACAGGGAAAACAGAAAAAAGATGCTGTTCCCTGCCTTTTGGCATAAACTTTCAAGATCAAGATGAGAGGTATTTGAAATCCTGACCTTCAGCATCATGGCAGCATTTAATCCAAGTATATCAAAGGAACTCATATAAATCTACAGTAAAGGAATGTATACTATCCGACAAGCATAGCCAACATTCATATTGTTAAAAGAACACATTACGATAGAAATTTAGGTTAATAACAACAAAAAAATTAAGAAACAAAAAGTCGCATAAATTTCCTCATAGAATCAACCTTTCCACATTCTCCATATTCTTCATGATCATAGTTCAAATAGGCATATGGCTCAAGACTGAGATAAAAGATTTTTTTTTATTGTAAGATATAAGAATGTTAATGAGACAAGAATACACTGAAAATTGGTTCAAAAAATTATAACCACAAAACCACATAAACAAGGCATTAATTCCACTAGTCATTCTCGTTGATACCTTTATCTTGAAAATCTTTGTCCGTTTTAACGAAACCTGCAACTAAAGCTCGTGGTAGAGCTGCGAACCATTCATCTCTATCAAGATCTGAAGGAACAGCAGACAGAATATTGTGAAGGAGGTTCTCCTTAGCGTATATAGCAGCCGCACAACCGTTGTGACCATCAAATATCTGCAGTGAACAAACGCAAATCGACTGTAAAGTTAAAATGATAACAAGTAAATGACTTTATACATGTCATGAGAAACACAGAAGGAATTTGAACCGCGAAGACGGAGAAAGTCGTGCCGCCGTTCCCGGGAACCCGCTGGCACTCCGTCTTGATAAGTGTGAAGTCCTCGCCCTTCTTGCTCTGGCTGGCAACACCGTGGAGGATGTCGGGCTTTTCGATCTTCTCGCCCCTCAGTTCCCGCTTCAGAAGAACGGACAGGGGCACCATCCGATCGCAGGCCAGGCTGCCGTCAGCGCCAGCCCCATGGGAGGACATCTCCGCAAACTAATCCCCTCTCAGACTATAGATGGTGAGATCTACTAATCGCTGAAGCGAAATGAATTAGTTGACCTCAATGGGAAGCTAAGGATCGTAAATATTTTCACGGAAACATGCAAATCTCCTGCATGACTTTCCGCTTCCATACAGACTCGATTCGTGTCGACGATTTTCCTGGCTGTTCACAGAAGGAAAGGATCGAATCGAGGTGTTGAACAAAAAAAATGAAAGGAAGGAAAAGATAGAGAGAGGGATAGAAATTTCTTCGATCTCCGATTTCTGACTCTCTCTTCTCTCTTTCTCGCTGACAGCGATTTCCTGCTCGTTCTGACTCGTGACGCTCTCCCTCTCTCATCCAATACAGATTTCCAGCTTTCGCTGGAAGAGGAAGGAGGCTGGGCATGGGAGAGTCCGTTATTAGAGAGTACAGTTCTGGGTCCTCCCATGAAAAATTTACAAAAAATGTATATATATGTTGACCATTCTACCCTTTCATCCATCTCTCCGTTCCGCCTCTCCCGCGAGTCGGGCTGGTCGCACGCCTCAGCGCAGCGTGCATTGCCGGCCGTGCGTTGTGGCCTCGGCTGTGCTCATTTCTCAAGGGCCCGCGCGCTGCCTTTTCCCGCAGGGTGAGCAGGGCCTATAACCCATGCGCGCGCGCGGGGGGGCTTGATTGAAGGATTAAATTTTAAGAATTTTTACACACAGAACATGAAATTTACACTAAATTACGTATTTCATCATTAATTTATAAATATTATCACTATCACACCATATTCATTTAAATTTTACACATTTTACATATTTCACACCATATTCTTTGATGGTAAACTTGACATTTCTAAATTGGCCTTGATCTTAACTATATTATTAATATATAAATTAAATACTATAAATAAGTTAATTTATATAAATAATAATTTAAATATTTATTAAATTATGTATTTTAATTTATTTATTCTATTTAAAATTTCCAATTAGGGCGCCGAATTTAAATCCATATGACTATAATTTTTAATTGAAATAAGAAAATTGATGTGTTTATAGTAAAAAATAAAAATATATATTAGAATTTAAATATTAATAAATTTATGCATTTAATTTACATATAATATTATAAAGTATATGAAATATGTGAAATATGTGAAATGCGTAAAATTTAAATGAATATGGTGTGATAGTGGTAATATTTAAGAATTGATGGTGAAATGCGTAATTTCGTATAAATTTTATGTCTTGTATGTAAAAACCCCTAAATTTTAAATAAAACGTATTAATTTTTTTAATAAAAATATTTTATTTTATAAATAAAAAAAATATTTTAATATTTAAAAAATAAATTCTAATATTCATATTTATATTAATGTGAAATAAAGTTGATTTTTAAAATAAAAATTTGTGTTAGATCTAAAGTAATGCTTGAACTAAACGAGGCCAAATATAACTTTAGAATAACAAATTTAAAATTTTTTTAGAATGCTATTTAAATATATCATTAAATCAAACTATTAATTTTTCAAAATAATGTGATATAACAGCACAATATCATAGAACAAAATGTGTCTAGGAAACTAAATTTTCTTTGGATCAATGACCTTCACCACTAGAATTCACCAAGGAAATTTTCTCCTCTAAAAGATTTAAAATATAAGAGAATTACATGTCACTTTTTAAAAATGACTTTTTACTCATTTAACTAGTAAAATTAGATATTTACGTATATCATTTCATATTTTAAATGTATAATTATGAAATACATATTTCATATTAGTGGATGAGTAGATCTTCTCATTCATTAAGAAGATGAATGGTTAAATCTTTCCCAATTAGAAGAAGAGTTATAATTTGTTATTATGTATTTAAAGTACGAGATAATATTTATAAATATCTAATTTTATATGTTAAATAAGTAAAAAAGCTTTCTTTTAGGGTAACATTTGTAATTCCTCCTTAAAATATTTAAATGAATAAACACATATACGCTTAAAGTCTAACTTACAAATAAAAATTTAAATAAAATCAGATCGATTTTGGCTCAAATCTAGTTTAAACCATTAACCAATGAGCTTGGCCTAGGTTGAATTGAAATTGGATCGAACGCCCCTTATCCAGCCGTGGATCAAATCAAAATTAAATTGATAATTTTTAATTCAATTTTTAACCGATGTTGAACTAGCTTGAGATTGCATCGATAACTGCTCTATCAATAGGGATGAATAAAGTGAATGAACGCATATGACAATATGTGATGGAAAAATTCCACTTAGACTTAAATATAAATTTTATAAAATAGTTAAGGCCAACAATTATATGATACTAAATATTAGTCTATAAATAAATTATACACAAATAAATTAAGTGTCGTGGAAATGAGAACACTAAAGTGGATAAACGAATATATGCAAAAAAAAAAAGATGAGAAATGAGAAGATTGGAGAGGCCTTAATGTTAACTTACATACCATTTAATTCTTTTTTAATTACACATTAAATTTTTACATTTTTTATTTTACAACTTAATTATCAATTCTTTCAAAAATGAAAGGTATTATCACATGTGCATTTACAAACATTTTTTTTTAATATTTTGAGTATACAAGTTCTTGACAATTTTAAAAAATTTTGAAAAAAAATAAAGTATTATATTTTAAAAATTTGCGAGATAATATTGTAAAAATAAAAGAATAGATACTTTTTTATATGTTATTATTATAAAAGTATTTATATAAATTTTCCTAAATTAAAGTACCATCTTTTGATCTCATAATCAATATGTTATTCTAAATTAATTCCATGATTAATTTATGAATTAATTTATAACAATAAGCAAAAGATTTACCATCCTACAATCAGGAAATTACAACATTAATATATTTGCAATTCCTTTAATATTTTTTTCTCAGCAATTAAATATTATGCTCGATATAATATATGCTGATATAGTTTATTAATTTTACATATTTAGCTTGAACTGACAGCTAGCTTTCCGTCAGAGTTTGATCAATAATTTCATGCCCTTGAATACAAATTATATAATCCCTAGAAAATTTACATATGTTACCTTCAAAAATTTATTATTTTTAAATTATATTTTTAAAATTTATTATTTTTATACAGCACTTCTATCAATTTTAAAAGTGAAGCGCTGATCATAAATATGCATGAAAATAATGAAGGAATAATTACCTATATGCCACATAATTTAATTTTATTTATACCTTACCTATTCATTTTTAATTAATTATACTATGCACACTCAAAATATTATAAAATCTTACATACACACATTTAAGTTAAAACTTGATCAAAATTTATTTGAAAAAAAATATTCTGTTAGTAAATCATTAAAATTATATTTTTACTCTAATGGTATATATTTTTCTCTTCCTCAATACCACACTAAAGTGCTGATTTGTCCTAAAATCAATTCACATCGCGGATGTCTTCTTCCTTTGTCACCACCTAAATATTAAGGTTTTAGAATTTTTACTCAAAATATATTTAAACATCTTTAAAATAATATGATGAACGGCTCAGATTTTTTGTAATTTAATTATAATTAGATTATTGAAAAATTATGATTACTCATTATAATAGAAATAAGTTAAAATGTGTGTATGTAAGATTTTATAATGTTTTAAGTGTGCATAGTATAATTAATTAAAAATGGATGGGTAAGGCATAAATAAAATTAAATTATGTGACATATAGTTAATTATCTCAATAATGAATTATAAAGTATCATCTGAAAATAATGAATATTTGGAGGTGATAAATATAAATTTTTTATATATGAAGCTATCCTTCACCATTGAAGTCAAATTAATATAGATATTATTATATGTTACTTAATTATAATACTACAAAAAAAAAATTTAAAATATATTGAATTTTCTTTTATTTTAATTACCTTGACTCGGTCCTTACTCAACCTGTTCCAAGTGTGATATAATTTTATATTATTGTAAACATTAGAAAATTTTATTTAAATTATTTTAATTTGGCCCTTTTTTTAAATACAGCTATTATGTATAAATTTCTTCGACAAATGGCACCCAGTGCACAAAGTAAAATTAATTTTAAAAATTATCTATTGCTTTTGAATTTCATTTATAGGAAAATAATATTACATTTTATATTTTTGAAAATAATTGCCTATTGATCATGTCATGATATTAGAGTTTAATTCTTTCCTTTGGAGTATCGTCTTGTACGCGTATTTATTTAATGTTATACGTGAAAAACAATAAATAATTTTTTAAAAAAGAATTTACATACAGGACATTGAATCTATCACAAATTACGCATTTCATCATTATTTAGTAAATATTACGCATATCACACTCTGCTTATAAAATCCATAAGCAGAGTGTGATATGCGTAATATTTACTAAATGATGATAAAATATGTAATTTGTGATAAATTCAATGTCCTGTATGTAAATCCCCTTTTTTTAAAATTCTATTTAAAAGAAATATTGAAGTTCTAAGCTGGTTTATTTTGCTATATTATTTAAGTAAAACTCAAAGGAAAGTTGTATTTAAGTTAATGATGCATTGAACTCATCTTATCTTGGTTAAATATTTCAACTTGGTGTAGTACGAAATCAATCGATTGATTTACTTGATCGCTACAATGTGTGATGCAATTATAAGGCTTCTGACTTTTCTAATATGTGGGTCTCATTATGTCTATTTTACTGATATTTTAGTTTATGGTCGGTTTGAGGGCGCTAACATCTAGTTAGATGTTATGGGTATTTTTATTTTGATATCTATTGTTGTTGTCGTTCTAGATGATTTTTTTCTTTTGGAAAAATTGCTGACAAACACCTAGTTACTTGTTAGATTGGGCCTGTTTGTTTGTATAATTTAATTTTAATAAATTTAAAATAAAATTTAAATGGAGATATTTTTTATTGAAGTTATGAATAATATGAAATAAAGTTAGTTATTATGTTGGGATGGGTAGGGGATGTGATATAAATTAGTTATTATTTTGGTATATATTTAGAATGTAGAACAGAGTTAATTTTTTATTTTAAATTATGCATATGATGTGAAATATAATAAAATTTTAATAGTAAATTTAATATGTGATGTGATATGTGATATAAGTTAGTTATTATTAACTTTCAACCATTCAAGTTTGCTGCTTTTGATCATTTGATTTCTAATATTATTTCATTCATTTCATGTGTAACATTTTTAGAATGAAAATTAATTTGTGGGAAGCTTAATATTTTTTTATTTTTTTATTAAATTGATTTAGTTATTCAAAAAAATATTGCTGCTCAATGTTTAAACCACTTGTAAAGACCAAATTACTTTTTTTTGTTTATTTATGTAATTCTTTTTATTATTAATAATGAATATTTTTGATGTTAAATTAAATTAATTTGTTAATTACATAAAAAATAATACACCATATAATTTTAATAAAGTAGGACTTTTAGCTATGATTGTGTTAAAGAATTAACGGAGGATTAGTTGCAGTTTTCAAACTGTTTCTAAGTTTAATAACTTAATCTAATTATTTGTAAGATTAAATTTAATAAGGTTAAAATTAAATTTAAATAGAGATATTTTTTTATTAAAAATTATGAATAATGTGAAATAAAATTAATTATTATATTGAAATATGTGAGGGATATGATATAAAGTTAGTTATTATGTTGAGATATATAATGAATGTGATATAAGTTAGTTATTATTTTAGTAATGTGTGTAGGATGTGAAATAAAATTTATTTTTAATATTAAATTTTATGTGTGATGTGATATGCCTGATTAAAATTAAACCAGGTTAATTTTCAACGACCAAACAAACAAGGCTTAATTGGTAATTATTACCGACCAATGATCAATCTATATTTCATTTTAAAAATTGGGAAATATATGTATTTTTTGATATTAAAAATTGGGAATGTAAGTTTGGCCAAAATATTTTATTGGATATATCGTACACGTATAGAATAAGAGATAATATTAAGAAGATATTTGATTCGATATTATTTTGGTGTTATATTATATAATTTAGATGTCATTTTGATTAATAATTTTATAATCTTATAAAGAATTATTTATAGATATTATCAAATCAAATAATTATTTTTTCTAAATAACATAACATAAAGTCAAAATAACATTAAATCAAATACTCCTTAAGTAAATTTATAATTTTTAAAATTAGCACCTACATTTAAATTTTAATATATTTATTGTTAAAACCTTTTTATAAAGAAATAATTAAATATAATTAAAATAACTATCTTATATTATTTTTATTCAGCTAATCTTCTACCTCCATGTTTCCTCAATAAATATTGTGAGAGAGGAAAAAGTATTTTAATAATTATGTAAATAAAAATACTTTTAAGGAGTGAATTATTTTTGAAAAAATTGACCAAAATATTAGAAAAAACTAGCAGGATATTTTGAAGTCTAACCCAAGAATGAGTTTGAAAAACTAACTAGATCTGAGAATTCAATTTTTAAATATTATAAAATTAATTGATGTTATCTTTTTTATAAGATAGTTAATATTATCTTTTAATTTTAAAGATTTGTATAATATTTTCTCTAATTTATTTTTATAATGTTTGGCTTAATTTAAAGCATATATATATATATATATATTCTATTTCTAATGTAAATTTAAATTTATTTAAAAAAATACTAAACTTGTATATCAGAACACATGACAAATTAATTTAATTAAATTTATAGCAAGTTAATTTCGACTTTGCATTTAAAAAAATTGAATGATCTTATTGATTAATATTTTATTACATACCACAAGCCAAAGCAATGGCGTCACAGTAGTGGCTTCGAATTAAATTCAACTGAGTTGAGCACAATTGTAATTAAAATTTTAAATTTTGAATCAAATTTAATTCAATTCTACTTAAATTTTGTAAATTTTATGTTAATTTTAGTGTTAAATTGAGCTTAATTATAATTATATTTTTTTATAAAAATATTTATTATTTATATTGAATAATTAAAAAATAATATTATAAGTTTGCTATTAATTTTATGTGAATATTCTAAAATTATTTCTGTTATGTATAATATTATATTATATTTATATAATTTTTTTTTTAATTATATTAAAAAATATATACAAACGTATATATTTATATGTATATTAAGTCTATTACAAGATAAATTAAATTTTTTTGAATGAATTAAATTTTAATTAGAAGAAAATTAAATTAATTTTAAATTAAATAAAAGATGACTAAATTTTAATTTTTTTATATCAAGTTTTAAATAATTATTAATTTTTGTTTAAAATTACTTAAATAAGGCCTCATTTGGTTCGAACTTTTTTTAAAAATTTAATATCAAATAACTTTATTTCAATATTAAAAAGTGTATAAGATTTGAAATAAAATTGATTCTAATGCCCTGTTTAGCGCGAGAACCAAAATTAGGATTACAATGATACTAATTTAGAAAATAATAAAAATAATGATAAATAATTTTTTTAATCATTCTACACATATTCTAATATAAAAAAATTTATTTTACTTTACATACTCAATTATTTTTAATAAAAATATCAACTTTATTTCACATTTTAAACCAAAATACTCGATTCAAATATTTTAATCTAGAATGTGAAATAAAGTTGATATTTTTATTAAAAATTATTGAGTTTGTGAGGTAAATAAATATTTTTTTATATTAGAATATATATAAAATAATTTTAAAAATTTATTTATTATTATTATTATTTTTTAAATTAGTAAGATTTTGGTTCTGATTTTGGTCTTCACGCCAAATAGGGCCTCAGAGTTCAGCCGGCCAGCAATCACGTGGCCCCATCCGGTATTGATGTTGTGGGCTTATTGGCCAGCCAAACGATTCAGCTAATTGAATTCAATAATTACTTCACAATATTTAGGTCTTATTTATTTTAAATTTTTTATTAACATAAATTTTAACTGTAAAAATTAATTTTATTATGTATCTAATAAAAATATAAACCTTTAGTCAAATGATTGCTGGCCGGCTGAACTCTGAAGTTCGGACTAGGGCTTATTCGAAAATCGAAAATCGCTCGAAAGTCGTTCAATAAAAAACTCGACTTGAAATTGATTCGAGTCATTTTGAGTCGAGTTTCGAGCTATTCAGTGTACTCGAAATTATTTCGAGTCGATTTCGAGTTTGGCTTGACTCGCTCGAAAAAAATCGAGTTGACTCAAAATAAAATTATTTATTAAATGTTTTTATTATATTATGAAAGAGTGATACATTGAAAATTGAAAATGGAAATATTTTTTTTGAGTTAAGGTGCAACCATTTTAAATGTGTTTTTTTTATTATGTAATTTAAATTTATCCAAAAACTGAAATCGATTCGAAATCGACTCGAACTCGAGTTAAATCGAGTGGAGCTGACTCGACTCGAAATGATTTGAGTTCGGGTCGATTTCGAGTCTTGTTGAAATCGTATTTTTTAAATTCGAGTAACTCGCTCGAACTCGACTCGATGCCGCCCCTAGTTCGGACATATGATTTACTAATTTTGAGGATCGCAACATTCTGTTCCAGAGAGGCGCGACATAATCATTAAAATATTCAAAAAAATTATAGTTACTGCCTGTCGGGTCCCATTGGGTCCATTACTTGCACTTTCATTACGGAAATTTGATCCGCCGCAGCCGATTGAGCCGCTCGAGTCTGAGGATTGTCTCTCTTCTCGCCCACTTCACCTTCGTCAAACCTTTGACGCGTCTTTGAATCCCTTTCACTTCCTTCCTCTTCCTTCCTCTCCTGGTAGTTTTTATCCGCGATGGAGCTCAAGCCCGGCATGTCCGCCATCGTTACTGGTGGTGCCTCTGGAATTGGTAACTCAACCCATCCCTTCTCTTTCTTTTGAAGTTCTTTGTTATATAGGTCAGAAGAGGGCGAAATCGCAATCTTCTAATTTCTTCTCAAGTACTTGCTTTATCACCAAGAGATTTTGGGTCGGTTAATCCTTGACTCATAAACGCTTGATCCTTAAATCATCCCGAAAGTCGCTGACGTTGATTGCCTGAAGGATCTTTTAATTATTGATTCATAATGAACTACCGAGAAGAAAAAAGAAATCGCAGGTTGATGCTGTTGGGTTTGAGTTGATGTAAGATTTATCCTGCGAGTAAAAGTCTGAAAACTTGGATGATCTAATCAGCTGGTGTTATACTGCGTTAATTGGTTCAGTTAGTATCAGATCAAAGAATGAAGCAAAGAAAAGCATTAGATAGTTTGTGGAAGTGATTTTAAGTTCTGCAGCTCCTTGAACTGCTGCTTGAAGTGATGCTTTATTTCCACTCGGGGCACTTTTTGTTGTTATGCTGAAATTTTGGACCAAGATGCTGCTGATATATGAACACATTGATGCCGTGCGAGTTGCAACGCGATTAACGCACGACGAAAAAGGGTTTGTGCCTAGGAATATATGCAATGTATGATTTTAAACCTTCTAGATAATTTTAAGATTGATTTAAATATAATTTCTCAATGCAAGATAAAGGTCTAATTTGATTTTAGATTTTGATAGGTTCTAATCTTAATCATACTAAGTGCCACTTGAGGATTTAAGCCCACAACTTCCATTCACTATGATAATTGATAAAGAGGTAGATTCACAAAAACTTAGTGGATTTCTAAGGATTTAGTGATGCTCACAGTGAATCCAACAACTTGTATAAGCAAGATAACAATCAATCAAGTATTCCATGAAAATAATTCCCATGCCATGATAACTTGAATTACTGGAACCGTATGAAGTAAATCAACCCGATAACATCCAACTGTCAATTGCATTTCAGGGAAAAGACAACCGCAAGTTTAATGAAATAGAACCAAGCTTTACATAACTCAAAAAATATCAATTTCATAATAGGTGCAGGAAGATTTTGAACAGTTTCAGAATCAAATTCAATGAGGTTTAAGGAGTATTGAACTAGATCTAAGACCATGAAATCAACAAATTTAGATCAAATTTAAGATCAAGATTTGCCCATAAACTGTAGAATTCAATTTATAGTTCAGCAGGCAGTGAAATAAAATATAACTCAGAAATTAAAAAGAGAGAAGAAGCCCTAAAATAGAAGAACCTCAACTCCTATGGAAAGCCTGTAGCCCCTCTGTGTTCCCAGAATCAGATTGATGTTACCTGCATAGATCCGCTCCAAATCGAAGAAGATATCTCTTCCCCAAATGCTTTCAGTGAAAATGCAATCCTCCTCCATCATACTCACCTGGGCCTTTTATAGGAAAGAGGAAGAGGCTCCACGAACTGCACGATTAACGAATCGGCATGTCACGAGAGACATGGATGACAAGGCCTTTGAGATTTCAACGGAGGTGACAGAGTCTCCCATCCTTTGCGGAGGAAGTGGTGGATGAACTGAGCCAAGTAGAATAAAGCTTGGCATCTCGACAAGCGGCATCGGGGTGAACATGCCAAGTGAGCTGCGTCGGGATGCGAACCCACCGGGCGACCAGCATTAGGACAAGAATCGTAGTTGGTTTGGCAAAGTTGGAGGAAATAAAAGCTCAATGGACTTTAGGGCTGGTTTAATGAATTAATTGGGAAATTGCAGCTTAGTCCCTCTATTTCTGCATCTTCACACACCATCCTAAATTGACTCAAATAAGAAATAATAAGTCTGAACAAGACCCAAACCAACCCATAATATACATGACCTTAAGTGGGCATTTTCAACAATATAGATATAATGTTCGACTCAATTGACTCAAATAAAACGTATAAAAAATAAATATGTTTAAATATCTTTATTGCCTTCTGGCAAATATAGAGATGAATTGCAAATCAATAGCTATTGTATCAAGCACTTAATTTATATTTTGTATTTGCTAAACCGAAGTTGTACAACTAATAAAAACATTCACAAACATGTGTCCAGATCGAACAAGGTAGAAAATAAACACACATAAAACTTGCATGTACACAAGTGACAAATGAAATTACTCATATATTAGCAGCATCTTGGTCCAAAACCTAAATCATTGATATGGTTCTTATTTAAAAATGTTGTCTCCTTTTGCTTGTCCTTCTTCTATTAGTCATAATCCTTACTTGCTAGCCCTTCTTTGTTGCATATAGGTTCACCTATATCGATTAGGACTACATAATTGTTAGTTGGATACCTTGTCAAAGGTTGCCTCTGCCTCAGCTTGTGGGCTTGATGAAGTCGGTTCCTTAAAGACTCATTGAACTTATTCATCTTTGAGAACATCCTTGACCTTGGTCTCTTGTTTTTGACTTTGACTTCTTCGAATCCTTCAACTGGAGTAAGTTTTTCATACCTATTGTCGAAGATGATAAAAGAGGATGTTGCTTTGCTCCCTTTTTGATCTCTTTGTGGACTTGATCGTTAATAAGGATAGCATTATGACTTCTCTTAACTAGTAGCCAAACTTCTCGCTTGATTAGCATTATGATCATCAAAATGCACTCATGTGATGTGGCGTGACCGCGTGAAGCTTCTCCCTTTTCATGGATGGGAGCTAGTTAATGATGCTACGCACCTAGTTGAGATGCTTTGTGATTAAAGTTTCCTCCTTAAATTTCAAATCAACAAGCCTTTTAATTAGGAAGGATTTGGTTTTGGTTGTCTTCCTTTGTACATGTTCTTAAGCTTTTGCCATAAAGAGTTTTGATGTCTTTGTTGACACAAGTTGAAAGACTCCATCATGCAACTATTGATGAATATAGCATGCTGTCGTCGAGTCCAACCATTACCATTCATCTTCCTTTACCTGTGCGGGCTCTTTAGTGTGTCCTGCTCGAGGGATGTGGAGTTCCTTATGAATGAGAAAATCCACGACTTGATGCTTCCAAATGCGCTAGTTAGTACTGTTCAAGCACACCATCTTGATTTTTGTAGACTTTTCTTTAGGGCTTCAACATCTTGGCGTGCCTTTGTGCCACTTGTTAATGTAGGCATGGTGTTGCCAAATAAAAATTTCAACAATGTTCTTTGAGAAGAGCTACAACAAAAATCTGCTCTGACTTTAAGAATAAAAAAACACTGCAAATTAAAAAATATACGAAAGTAAAAACTTAACATGGGAAAACTCTAACCCACGGATAATAATATACCGACAACTGCTTCTACTTAGTAGAAGTGAGATTATATAGTTTGATTCTTTCACATGAACTCTTTAGAGGGGGACTTGCTAATAATGATCCTGTCATAAGAAGGCTTTAAGTGGTTGAACATCATCAGGGCATTTGCTTCATGCACTGAACTCTTGTCGATGATAGTGATGGCTAATCTGCCTTAAGTAGCAAGACTTTTGGTCAATTCATGTTTTAGGCTTACGTGCGCTAAATCTTATCTCGCCTTTTCCACTTGAACTTTGAGATTCTAAAGTCTTACTCTCGATTGTCCTTTGTGGGCACTCTTCCCAAGCCCTCCCAGCACTTGAGGGGGAAGGAAAAGCAATATGTTTTGAAAGGCCTTTGTCCTTTCAATCTTTTTCTCTTTCTTTTGTGGGCACCGCTATGAAGTAAAGGTCCCCATAATGAATAGGCTCACTCTATAACCATTGAGATTATAGAGCAGGTACTAATATTTTGGATTGATGTATTTTAGTTGAAAGACCTGATTTAGCAAAACCTTCACTAATTCCTATGCTTAATTAGGTCTCATGACTCTTGTGACCTTCATTTCACAGCTTACTTTTAAAGTGCACTTCTATGTTTCTTCATAGCATTTTTGAGTTACATTAAATAACAAAGAATCTTTTAAGTTTAAATTTGGAGGATAAGATAAGGAAAACGAGATATCTTCCTGAAAGTAAAGAAGGTTCTATTTTTTTATAGAGCATACTTGATTCCAGCTATTGGCTAGCTAGTTGGAGTTGTAATTTTCTTGGATGTAATGCACTTTAGACGTCTATCCATTTTCATGCCGCCTTTCCTGTGCTATTTATAGCAATGACCTTGGGATTGGGAAGGACATAATTTTCTTAGCAATAGTCACTGTTTGCATTTGGTCACTCTTGAATAATGCTATACTAGAGAATGATTCATTGAATCTTCTAAAACACCTTGAAATTTTTGAGGGAAATTCTTTTTGAGTAATTTGTTAAACAAGTAGTTCATTCAGCTTTAGAAACCTTTTCAGGAATTTGCTTCGAGTTCCATCCTTATTAAAGAACACTTTAACAGTGATCTTTGACCTTATCTTCCTTTCAAGGATAACCTTTCGAAAGACAATGTTCTTCGATGATCACTCTCTCTTAGGAACTTCCTTGAAGACCTTTTATGGGGCTTCATTGAATAACTACTACTAGTTTTTTCGAAACTTTATCGAAACCTTCAACATGCTTCTTGGTTCTCATGAGGCATAACCCAATACCAATTTTGTTTATATTAAGGTTAATACTCATTGCACTCAACTTTCTTTGACTCATCATTCTTTTTTTCTCTGATCTTCTTAATCCTGTGCAATTCTTATCTTTGACCATTTATCCTTCATTATTAACTTCTGTTTTCAGTTATTCCCAAAAATGAAACAGTACCATAAGCATTATCCCTTATCATGTTTGTTCATTGTCGGAATAGATTATTGAGATGTGTTCAATAGGACCATAAGCCAGGAACTTGTTTGGCTAGGTATTTTGTTGGTGATATCCTTTGGTGGCTCAAGAACAGAGAAACATTGATGTTTATGCTAGTTCTATAGGAACAAAGGAAATGTTGACTCTTTCTAGTCGCATTCTTTATTATTTGGTTTTCCTACGTATTCTAATGTTCTGTTTCTAAATTTTATAGGCAGGGCAATCAGCTTGGCTCTTGCTCAGAATGGCTTCTTCGTGACAGTTCTTGACTTCTCAGAAGAAAAGGGCGAGCAAGTTCAACTTTTAATCGAACAAGAGAGCAAGAAATTCCATCCGAATATAAGAGTCCCTTTGTCAATGTATATTAAGTGTGATGTTACCAATGCAAGTGAGAAATCTGATCACGCTGCTATTTGTTTTCTGAGCCTCAGTTTTATCTTTTATTTTTTTTATTATTTTCTGAATTGTTGTTTGTACCTATATGTATTCAAACTCTGTTATTTTAGGAATTGTTTAAATCCATAGTTCAGGTCTAAGGTAATCTATACTGCATCCCTGTCATAGTCTTTCTTTGCTCACCAGACAATGCCTCATCTATTTGCTTTGTCAGTCAATTTTGCATTTTAAGTTTTCTAATGCATATCTGGGACGCTTCAAACAGTGGGCTAGCTGAAAGTGCGTTTGATATGATTTATAGAGTATCTCTGAACTCCACGCCACTACATAAACTTGGTATTATTGAACAGCCTCACGTTCTTGTTTGATGCAAGACTAAATTGCAGATGACATGCGAATGAAAATCAACAATATTAATGGCAATTTAGCACAATCAAATACTGTTTTTTTGGAAATGTGCTAATTGTGAAAATGAAACCGCAAATTTATTTAAAATCTAAAATCAAATAGGTTATTGATAATTTAGAATTTATCAAGTTAAATTATAATTATCCGACATAATATAATTAAATGAAATTTAGGTGTCATGGATTTAATTGATGGTGATGTTATTGGTAGATTTCACTTAGATTGGTCTGTTTTCTTAGCTAGGTTTAAATTAACTCGGTTAATTTTAACCAGGTATATCACATCATATATAAAATTTAATATTAAAAATTAACTTTATTTTATATCTACATATAATTTGAAATAAAAAATTAACTTTGCTTTACATCCTATACTCATACTAAAATAATAACTAATTTATATTGCATTCCTCATACATTCTAACATAACAATTAACTTTATTTCACTTCACTTCATTCACAATTTTAAATAAAAAAATCTTCATCAAAGTTTATTTTTAGCCTTGTCAAAATTAACTTTTGCAAACAAACAAGCCGTAATGATAAATTTTATAAAATAATGGTTAAACTAGCAATCTTATATAATGTTGAATGTTGGCTTACAAAGTATAAATATACAAATAAAAAAAATACCTCAAAGATGAGGATGTTAAGGTGGTGAGGGGTATATACGGAAAGAGGATGAAAACTGAGTATATCTATGAGGAGGAGTAGCCTCGATTAAGGGATAGCTTGGAGAGTTGATGGTTTAGACATATAAGTTGTGGGTACAAATAAAAAAAATATCACAGGGATGACGATGTTAAGGTAGATGAGGGATATATATAGAAAGAGGATGAAAATTGAGTATATCCATGAGAAGGAGTAGCCTCGATTAAGGGATAGCTTAGAGAGTTGATGATTTAGACATATAAGTTGTGGGTCGATAGAAGCTCCATTAAGGAGAGTTGGGATATTGGATTTTACTTATATAAAAAAAGGAATAAGAAGACCAAGAAAGATTTGGTAAAAAAATATAAAGAATGATCTTATTATATAGAGCTAAATGAGGAGTTGTTATTTGATAAAGTGCAATAAAAATAAAGGATACGAGTAGCCGACCATACCTAGTGGGATAAAGATTTGTCTGTTGTTGTTGTTGGATTTAATTGAGTTTTCATGATATATCTTGTAATCCAAGTGTAATTTGAATTTTAAATAAAATTCAGACATCTTAGTTCGGGCCCAAACGAACGTTCCAATCAAGCAAATAACTTTAATTGAAATTAGTTAACTAGGAGTTAAATTAGAATATTAGATCAATAGAAAATTACGCCTCAAATGATTTTGGAATTATGAGACAGGATTTTGAGTCAAAAATGAGGAAAGAAAAGGTAAATGTTGCTTGTATCTCCTAGCACTAATGTGATCTGGCAACCCAAAATCATAGGCAACTAAAAGAAAGGATGAGGAGAAGGCTTGTTCTTGGCTTCCTTTGCTTGAGCAACCTGCACAACGCTTGCAGAAAGTGGACTCATAAGTTGGTGAAAATATGGTGGTTGTGTTTTCTCTTCATTTCTCTATGTAGCTATGGTTTTCGGCTACGTAGGGAAGTTTCAGCTATGTAGGATCTCGAATATGTTATGTAAGGTCATTTTCACTGCTATGTAGGCATTTATGATTTAGTTCGCACAAGAAATGGTAGAGAATTGGTGGTAAACTGCAGCCACGTAGCATAAAAATGCCTCTATGTAGCTGAAAGGATTTTACGTTGCTGAAAAATGCCTATACTTAGTTGAAAAGTGTCCTATGTAACATATTTTGAGTCCTAAGTAACTAAAAAATACCCCTAGATAATTGAAAATTTCCTCTATGTAGCTGAAAATGTAGTAATGTGGAGAAACAAGGAGTTGACATGCTGTTTTTCTTTCCACTTGCTTATGGGTCCCACTTCTGGATGCATTGCACAGGAGATTTATGGCCGAAAATTCTATGTTACTCGGTCTGAACTCAATAATTTCTTTTGAGGACTTGTGTGTAAGTACTTCCGCCATTGTAGATTTGCGCGAGGATTTGGAATTAGAAGGTATTGGCAGATCTGCGGGAGACTTTTTGGACAATGATGTAAAGATTATGTTGTTTCGAAAATAAGTATGAGTTGTAGAGATTTTATAAGGATTGTAGTGACAGGAGAATATTGAGGGAATTTTTTTTTGCTTTTTCACTACTATATATGCCAGGTGCTTCTTTTTTTGATTCTAGGAGGGATTCTCATATAGACTGTATTATACCAAAATTTGAAATCCAAAATTAAATGCGTAATATAAATTATCAAATATCACTATCAAATAAAGAAACATAACAAATAAAAATAAATAAAAGTGTAAATATTATCTAGGTTCTTGATGTTAAAGGGTAATATTACACAAGTCCACGATTTCAAAAATGCCAACTGTATTCCTGTGTTTTGAAATTGTTTTCAATTGGGTTCTCGAGGTCGACATAAATATTTCGATTGGAATTCTTTTTAATGGTTTCTGTCATTTTTTTCATTAACATATTAATAAAATTTATTTGTAAATTAATTATTTATTTTTAAAATAATAAAAAACCCTTCAATTTCTGCCACTAAATCACTGTAGTTAGGCCAATGCATAGACAACAACAACTTCATGGCTATGCTATCCTCGCCAAAAAAGGTGGGCTATCCGGCTGTTGCATGGGGATGTGTGGCCCCAATGCTGCTCGCGACTGTGCTGCCTTGCTCAGCTGTGCACAGGGGCCATAAGCTCCTTGTGTGCAGGGTTATATAACATTCGTAGCACCGGCACCACTCGTGGTCACAACTCGCATGCAGGGGTTGTGTGACCCTCGTGTGGGTATGCCCCTATGTGCATGTTGCTGCACGACTCTGCAGCCTGTGCACGGTTGTTGGACTCGTCGCTCGCAGGCAAAGGAAGAGAGAGGAAAGTGTAAAATACTAAATTTGAATTTTTTTAATTTTTTCGTAGTACTTAGAATGTAATATTCTAAAAATTCGTGGAGCTAGATTGTGAATTCTTAAAATTGTGGATCTGCATGATATTACCTCTTAACCTCAGGGACTTGGATTATATTTACCCTAAATCAAATCATCTATTGTCGGCAAATCTCAAATCTTCCAAAATCAGCTTAGAATCTTTAATCAGCTCAAATCTCTATTATCTTTAATTTATTAAAACCCTAATCAACTGAATTAGCTTCCAATCTCTCAAATTAGACTAAATCTTAGACCCCCTTTATCCATGCAGTTGGATCAAATCTTGACTGTAGGCCCTGTATGGAATGAGTTCTCTCTTTTTATTTCATCCCAATATAAAACTATAAATGAATGCCCTGCCAATTTTATGTATCTTGCAGTCATTTTTTATCTACAGGTAGCAAATTATTGATCCATATTATCCTATAGGATCGTGGTGCTATGAAACCATTTTTTCAGTTCTAATTTTATTTTCTTTCTTTTTTTTGATTTTATTTTTTCTTTCTTTTGATTTGCTTGGATTCAGCGTCATGTTTAAGAATTTCCTTCTCACTATGATTTAGAAACAAGCAATTGTAGAGATTTATGATCTACCTTTATCTTAATTCATTTTTTTTTTTGATACTAGGGGATGTAGCTTCTGCTTTTGAGAAGCACATGGAAACATATGGAAGATTGGATGTCTGTGTCAATAGTGCTGGTATTGGTACTCTAGTTTTATTTCATCATGACAAAACTGATGGCACTAATACATGGAGGCGTACTATCAATGTTAATTTGGTTGCTGTTATTGAATGTACACGTATTGCGGTAAGCTTAATGTTTATTAGCTTAATATTTTGATGACTTATTGAAATTTAGAATGGCAATTCTTTGAATGTCGATTGTATCATATTTTTGTTTACTTTTCTTGATAGTGAACACAATATTTATCTGCAACTAATAATATTCATTTGTAAGTGAAATTCCATAATTTATTGTGTCCACATTAGACTTTGTTGTATAAATTACAAACATAATAAATAATATTATACTCTTTCGTCTCAATTATGTTCACTATTTAGGTGTAGTGTGTGAAAACTCTAAAAACATATTGTCGGCTTATCAAATAAATTAGTATTTATGCCAAGAAGGATGGTAAGATAGCCTTACTCTTCTTTTTTGGTTGGATTAGAAAAATTTCAACAATTTTTTTATATTTTTCTCAATCTCAACACAAATTCTAATATCAAAAACTAAGTTTATTTCATATCCCACTCAAATATTAACATTAAAAACTAATTTGTTTATCTCATCTTACACTTTACAAAAAAAAACTCACATCCCACTTAAATCTCAATATTACAATGACTTAATTTTATATCATAATATATAAACACTAATGCAAGTTCACTTTTATACGAAAAAGACTTGCCTCCAAACAAACAAAGGCAAAGGAGTGTTTCTTGTTTGTTCATTATTGGATTCTTTTAAATAATTATTGTTTTTAATGGTATGAATGGAAACCTATTATGGTTCCAGAAACTTGATATCACTCAATTTGGATGATATTTGTGGATGCCAGATGCATAGGACGTTTGCTGAATTTTTGGTGAGCATATATAATAGATACTAACTCCAAAGCTTATGCATGGTGTTTTTAGTTTGAATGGTATCTCATTGTTAGTGATTAGTATTTAATATTAGTATTCATATGCATATTTTGTTTGAACTAGCTTGAAAGAGGCAATGTGCTTATCCAACTACTTATCGCCTAGTTTTTAATGGACAAACAATGAACTGTCATCAAATTGGAGCATTGGAGGAGGGAGTAGAGAAAGAGGGCATACAGATGGATAGTACTAGAATAGGGCATGCCAAAGCAATATTTGTCTATTAAGTAAAGAAAGATGTAGACTTGCACCATGGCCATGAATTCAAGAGTTGAGTTCTTGGGCTTTTTTAACATCTTTGTTTTCAAGGCAAGCCTATGTAGTTTATAGGCTTTATCTTATAATTTGCTTGTTCAGCTTCACAAATGTAAAAACTGGGCATTAATACAAATTTGGACTGCGAATTTAGAGATCAGAAGTTTAGTTATTTTCAAAGAATAAATGATGTGAGACAGATGAATGATGATGCAGTTTAGAGACCAGTAATATTACAAAGCAGATTATTCACAAAATAATGCTAAATATCAGAGAATAATTTTGTAATGACTGAGAAATTAATTAAACCCGCAAAAATTGATTCCTTTTAAAATTTTAAATAAATTAGATCGAAGGTAATTGAAAAATTACCAATTCAAATTAGGGCGCAATCCAGTTTTCAATAAATCAGAAACATGGAACAGAATTAAGGGTCTCACAATATTTAACCAACAGTAATTGAAAATCACTCAATAATAAAAGGTCGCACAGGCGGAACAAGTTCGAGCAAATCACAAGCGAGTAGAAAAATTCAGATTGTTCGATTTTACCAGATTAAAGGTTTTGTTGAAATTCGTACCTGAACTAGAAAATTCAGGGACCAAAATGTAATTCTCCTACATAGGGCAGTATCGCAGGGCGCTCGGGCGCGAGCGAAATGGGCGCGGCGGACGCGCGAGACCGAGTGAAGCGGTTTTTAAAATAATGATCACTAGAATAGAAACAACTAATATAAAATAAATGTTAGAAATAAAATCATCCCAAAATGGAATCTCCAATCAATCAGAATGAATAGGAGATTTCCAATCCATCGAGTCAGCGATCCGCAACATCCATCTTTCCCAATCTGTCCTAATAGTCAATCAATCCAAATCGAAGTAGCATGGCTAGATCTCGGCCGTCGACGGTAAACTCTGCCAGGAATGAATCGATGGTCGATCGTGGTGTCCCCATCAATAAAGGGTAAATTGCATCCGGGCTTGAGTGATTGCAAATTAGTTCCAACTTTTTAAAAAATTTCATTTTGGTCACCGAGGTTATAAAAGTGCTATAATTTGTCTTTCTTTCAAAATTTCGCCTTTCTATTTGCTTTTCTTGATAAAAATACGTAAAATTTGATCATTTTATACTAATCTGAATAGTTTATATATTTTAAAGTATCATTATACTTCTCTATCCTCAACATTTTTTAAAAATTTAACAAAAATTTAAAATTTAATTTGTCAATCCTTTGCTTTATCTGCTGTAAAAATTTAAAATTATAAAATATAAATATTAATATTTCAACATTCTTTTATAACAAGGTAAAAGTTAACGATCAGAAATACTTTTATGACATAATAGTAAAAATTAATAATTATATTTTAACTGAAACCAAACTGTTACACTTTTATAATCTTAAGGACTTAGATTGAAGTTTTTAAAAAATTAGGGCAAGAATAAAATATGATATAATCTTAAGAGCCCGAATGCAATTTAGCCAAGAATAAAATATGATATAATATTAAAATTCCCAAATTCAATAAATTAAACTAATATTGAATTTTAATTTAATTGGATTGCATAAGCTAGAACTTAGTGACTTAGAATACTTTGAACAATTTTAATTCTATTAAATCAAATTTTAGTATCGAGAATTTAAATTAAGTTAATTAGAAAACTCAAATCCAACAATAATTTCACAATTAAATGTCAAATCTCGTTTATTGTACTAACTCAAATAATTCGTATGAGTAAAAAATTACAAATTTGAATTGATTACCTAGTAAAATTTGGTACAAAATAAAACTTTTACCTTGAATGTTCTTTTAGGAAATTCATTCCTTTGTCTCATGGGTGGTGATCCATAATGGGCTAATTATTCAAAGATTTTGGGAGCATTGATTAAGTGAGGATCACTTGTGAACCATTTTGTAGCTTTCACGTAAGAAGACATGGCACAGGAGAGTGGTCTTCAATAGACTAAAAGCACGGCTTGGCTCGAGCACTCGTACGATATTGATTGGTTGGAATCATTGCCTGTGGATTCAAAGTAGGTAAGATTGGATGCGTTGATTCAATAGTATGAAGAAATTCAGTAGTTGTGGCTTGGGCTTTGTTGGAAGCGACGAAGGGATGATAAAATATGCTAAGGAGACTAGATTGTTTTTTTTGTTTTTTCCTTTCTTGAGCCTTTATCTCACATCATATGTCAATTCAAATATTAAAAATTAAATTTATTTCATTTTTTTGCATAAATCTCTACTTTAAAAGTTTTTTTTATAAAAAAATAATTTTATTTTACATCCAATACAATTCTAATAGTAAAATAACATAATTTTACATCATTACATAAAATAATTTTCATTCTCTCCATCCCACAAAAATATAAACTATCTTGAAAGTATATTTCGACCAGATGAGACCTCATACTAGCTAGATGTCTAAGATTCTCGCCTTAAGTTCATCCAATTCCCTTTGGGACATTGATCGCTTCATTAAATGATGTCTCAGTCAAACTCAAACTTTCATTAAATAGCATAATCAAATATTCATTGATGGATTATAAATAGATGGACAATCTCACCCTAAAAACTTTCAATAAAATAAAAGTCCACTGTAAAAATAAAATCTATAATGTTGGACTAAACATATCACTTAAATAAAACAAATAAACAAAATAAAAAGGAACTGTATAAGTCAATACTAATAGCTTGATAAATAAAAAATGATCAATTTAAAGGTATTTAATCTTTTTTTTTTTGATGAAAGACATAATCTGATTTGAATCATTCATAAAAATGTCCTCATCCATGCCCCCTAGATGGGAAGAATTTATGGGTTAGCTCTACTCATATGTATTTCCGTAAGATCACATTACTTTGCAATTAATCCTCCTTGAAGGTGCCCAAATTGGTTAAAAAAATTACTACCACTAAATTAAATAATCACCAATCTCTTTTTTTCAAATTAAAATTAACTGACCATAAAAAAATTGTTTGATTTGCTTTTTATATTGGTGCATTTGGCTAGTGGGCACTAATGGTAAATTTAATTTTAGAAGGAAGATAAAAGGCTTAAAACTCATTACTGCTTGTTGGGGTGGAAGCATGATTTTTATGCACAAAAAACCAAGAAATGGAAGAAAATTGAAGTAATAGTCAATAGTGCCTATTGGATTTTACATGAAAATCATTCGAGGAGAATCGCGGGAGAGCAGAATGCTCCTTCACTAATTTCAAAGATTACAAAGGAATTACGTACCATTTCATTCTGATGTATATATGAGGATGCTGCGTTTTTCCACTATATCCATTCTTGCCGCTAATTTATCGATGATCGCTTCGCCTATGCTGCCCAGACTAGACCAGGAGGGGGAGGTGGAGTGGATCATGGAGGCCATGGAGGATGTAGTGGACATGGAAGTTGTGGAGGAGGACGTGGGGGAAATGCTCATTCTAAGTGTATCTTTTGTGGAAAAATGGGGCATATAATAGATTCATTATTCTTTACATGGATACCCTCTTGAACACCTCTCACACACTACTAGTGTTATATAGTCTACACTATCTATTGAGGAGGGACTTCTTAGTAGCCAACCTTTTAGCATCAAATCGACCATCTCTGTCCCAATTGAGGAGTACTTTAGACTACTTCAGTTGCATGCCTCTCGAGAAGCTATCTCTCAGTATGCAACATCCTTAGCACAGGGGAGCACATCCATAGCTCATATCTCTCGTACTTCTAATTTTACCCGGATTCTTGATTTAGGTGCTTCTGAGCATATGTCGGGTAACATCCCCTCATTCATCAATTTCTAATTTCTATGTCAAGTTCTGTTTTCAGAACATATGAATAAGAATATGCCTACTTTTGCTTGATCATGTTCTTAAAGCAGAATGCTGTACTATGTTTTTTTAGCTACCTACTATTTTGGTTTTGTTATGTCCTAATCTTTTTTTTAAAGTGTTTTCTAGTTCGCATGTCAACTGATGTATCTGAATCATGTATAAGAACATATTTGTTGT
Organism: Apostasia shenzhenica; assembly: GCA_002786265.1. Taxonomy (NCBI): domain Eukaryota; kingdom Viridiplantae; phylum Streptophyta; class Magnoliopsida; order Asparagales; family Orchidaceae; genus Apostasia; species Apostasia shenzhenica. The sequence continues at coordinate 1,114,617 of KZ451979.1, forward strand.
TACTTGATCATAAAATTTACTATAGACTACATGACAACAATTTATCCATAATTGGACTGTTTTTATCGTGTGGGTTGTCATTCATTCGTCTGTTGCATATCATTCTCACAAATCTGAATTGCACCTGTATGTGTTATGCATATCTTTTCATTTTCTCGGTAACCAATTGTTATGTAAAATTTATTCAGATTCAAAAGTTTAGGTCTGTAAAGAGGGCTGGAGCTATAGTAAATATTGGTTCTGCTTCTGGCCTTTATCCAATGTATGCTGATCCTATCTATTCTAGTTCAAAAGGTAAGGCTTTCGCCTACTTGCTATTTGTCCGATTAGATTATCCAAATATTTGATGATCTCATCACAGCCTTTTTAAACATTAATTACACGCATGTTTGATAGGGGCATGCACTTTTTTGTCTGGTTCCTGCCATCTAATTTGTATCTGCAAACTTAGTAAATACGAGAGGCAGAAGTGTGAACTCAAACCAAGTTAAATCCTATTGTTGGATTTGGTTAGGTTTTTCTTTCAGAATTGGAGACTATATAATGTAGTTTTGGTCAGTCTGGTTTGGTTTACTTTTTGAGTTTTGAATAACCTACTAAATATGAACGGTATTATGGATTTCGGTTTTTGACCTCAACTATGTACTTCATTCTGATGACTTAAATTACATGCAAGCCTAGTTGTACTTGGTTCATGTTTTATTCAGCTTGCATAACCAACAAGACTAACCAAACTTCTTGCAGCTGTCGAACCCAAATGAGACTATAGCAGAACCAATTCTCTTCTAGGTTTTGTCTGATTTCTCACTCTATCCAGTTCATTTCGGCCACTTTAGTTTTTATTATGTATGAAGGGACATCTATAAAAGAGTGGTTTCAATTGTCAGTTATAATGCATGGTTCTGAATGTTAAATTTTTATGTACTTACGGTGGTATACTAGTAACATTTCGCGCCTTAGTTTTGCTGCTGTTTTTAAACTGGAGATGTAATTTTTGATATTCTCTATCATGTATATAAAATATTTTGATCTGCTTGTGTTGGCTAAGTTTGTAGTGGTAAACATTACAAGTGATGCAAATTTGTACTTTGTGTAGCAATTTTCGTTGTCATGAAAATCACTATTAGTCTCATTAATAGTATGGTCACATGTCAGTGCAAGAAATACCTAAGAACTTCAAAGAAACATTAGACATCTGCAAAGAGAAAAAAGGGGAGGGGAAAAAACTTTAATCTGTTATTATACCATGCATGCCATTATTGTTTGTAATTTCTCAGAAAGATGTTTTTTTCTCAGGAAGAATTTTTGATCTTCTCTGTCATGTATATAAGAGATCTTTATCTGCATGTAGTTGGCTAAGTTTGTTGTGGTAAACATTACAAATGATGCAAATTAGTACTTTGTGAAGATATTTTCGTTGTCATGAAAATCACTGTTAGTCTCATTCATAGTATGGTCATGATGTCAGTGCGTGAAATACCTAAGAACTTTAAAAATACATTAGACATCTTCCAAGAGACACAAAAAGGAGGAAAAAAGTTTTTCTGTTATAATACTGTGCATGCCATTGTTGTTTGTAATTTATCAGAATCTCATGTGATTATCAATCCATTGTTTTCTTATTGTTGATCTCATTCCAAAAATTTATAAATGTATGAAACAGAACTCCTATATCAAATGTTATAAACAATATGTATTTTTTCCCGCTCTGCTTGTGGCTATCCTGCAAACTTATACTACTAAAAGATGGATATAAGGATGATAAATTTAGGATCTTAAATTTATAAATGAGAGCTATAAATCATTGTCTGATTCATTGCTATCATTAATATTAGTATTTATTGCAAAGGATATTAGAGAGATGGCTATTTATTTACAAAAAAATTTAATTCACGGTGTCACATAGTAATGGGAGTTTTCTGAAAATCTAGTAATGGGAGTTTTCGTGCAGAAACAGATTGCCACAGTAGTTGTTACAGAGAAAAATAGGCTTTTCTGTCTAGCGTGCTAGAATTTTGTATGTGCAATTTCAGTAGACTACTACAAATGAATAAAACCTGCAGTCAGGGATATTTTCTTATGGATTTTCTTCAGTGACGGGGGATCAATTGGCCACTCTTTTTCAACAAATATTTTAACTATGACAGAGCAATGCTGTTTAAGCTTAATTCCTCAATCATGTCGATTGTTGATGGCTGAATGGTACTATTACTTGATATTTTCTAAGCCAATTATGAATTTGATTATACCTTTACCATTCTCGTTGTGTACCAGTGGATGCATGGAATGTCTTGTTATTTTTATGGATGTCATTTGTACTGTGCTAACTTAACTGATTGTGTGAAGGACTGCTCTTAAGGGAATATTTTGTTGGTGGTAATGTTCAAGAACATTATGCATTATATTCTAAAGTGAACATTAAGCATAGATTATTAGGCAGTAGGTGTGATTAATCACATATTCACATGTTTGAGCTTTTCCTGTCACAGGTGGTGTAGTTTTATTTACTAGGTCACTTGCTCCATTGAAGCGTGAAGGAATTCGAGTGAATGTGCTCTGTCCAGAGGTATAAGACTTCAAGGAATGTGTATTAGAGATCCTTTTCACATTTAAGAGTTACTTCAACTGTTTGACTATGAAGCATCGATACTTCGTAAAGCCTAACGTATCTGTATAGTATCCGTATCGGATATCGATACTCCTCGATGCTCCACTAATATGTATCCGATATGCTACGTGGCGTATCAATTTTTATTTTAAATTTTTAAAAATCTAATTCTTGCCCGATATTTGTCTGATACTTATTCGTACTTCTCGATATTTCTAATTAGAGAGAAAAGTTGGCCCGACCCACACGATAAAAATAAAAAATATCATATATATAAAAAATAACTCATGTATAAACTCAAATATTAAAATTGAGAGATACATTGGGCTCATGCAATTGGAATCGCAGAAAGCTTCACGCATACTAATGTTTCGACAATAAAAAAAAGATTTTGTATCCGCAAGCAGCTGCGTCATTTAGTTTTTCTAACTTGATCGATACTATCTTTATTTCTATTGAATATCGCTTACTTTTTTTTACCTTAATCATGCTCATATTTCGAAAAGGATATGATTTTAGTTTTATTTTATTTTATTTATTTATTTAGTTAGAAATTCAGAGAGAGGAGAGCATGTATTTATTTTGATTAGATCAGTGTATCAGAGTTTATATCACATCATATATATTATTTTCAATTGTATCTCGTTTCATCTAGCTAATTAATTTAGGTTAGATTTAAATTGAAACTAAAACTAATCTACTAATATATATTTAAACTCTCTTATCATTTAGATAATCTGTGTTAGGTTGGAAATAATTAAACAAATTATAGGATATTACTTTAATTTAAGATTTTTTTCAAATTCAATAGTTATTAAAAGATATTTTTATTTTTTAAGTTCAATTGTCTATACTATTTTTTAGTGATATAAAAAATATTTTAAAAATATAATTAATTTGAAAAAATTTAAAACATATTTGTGAAAATTATAGGAATATGATGTATAAGTTATTATAATCTATCATAAATTTTTACTTTAAAATGAGAATATAATGTATTATATACACATATATAATAACCATATCTTGACATATTCGTATTCTAATTTTTTAAGCTTGGCATATCGTTGTATTTGTATCGTATCGCATTCGTATCGCCGTATTGTACTCGTACTTCATAGGATTTTGATTTCTATATAGCTTGCATAATAAAAATTCTGAAGATCTATTTTACAATATGGTTAATTTTTTGGATTATAGCAATATAGTTAATTTCCATAATTCCTATGTATTCCTGGTCATAGTCATTTTATTTTCATTTATTGGCTTCTCGTGCAGTTATATGCTTGCTCGGCTGTTTCTTTTTGCTAAGAATCAACATCTTATGTCATTTTGATCTATTTGTAGCTCTCCGTGCATACAATCCATTATCTTCATAGAAACCTTCTAACTGTTTTGTCTATTTGTTCTCACTGATCCGTCAAATATGTATCATTTCATAAATAAATTCAGTGACTCACTTTTACTATGCAATTTCATGCAGTTTGTGCAAACTGACCTGGCTTTGAAGATGAATGATAGACATATTAACTCAGTTGGTGGTTTCATATCTATGGACATGATTGTGAAAGGTATGCTGTCAAAACTTACAGTGTTATCATTTTTCAACCAATGTACTCCATATCTCTGTCAGATTGCTGATGATGGCTCATTAAACCTAGCCAAGTAGCTTGGTTATTTATCTTCTAAAAAGTTGTGCAACCAACCTTGCATCTTCCCTCATGATCTCAACACAACATGTTTTCTGTTTTTTATCTTTTCATTAATCTTTTGTATTCTTGGAAAATATATTCTACATGGTATGATGATGTGACTTATTTGAATTTCTCGAAGTTGTTCATCTTTGTGCTCAGACTTTATTATTATCATAGAATGTTACTGAAGTCCTCCCCTGCCCTTTTTTTCCCGGTGTATCTGTGGTACTTTGCTGTTGTCAACCATTGTCTACTCTTTTAATATTCTTTGGGTGATTAAATAGTTAGCTCTTCACTAATGACTCTTTTACTTCATCATTCACTAGGGAATGTTCACATAATTGCACTCAGAAGTCTGCATTATGAAGTGCAACAGTTTGCTGCCAAATGTTAAAAAGTTTTACAGTTTTATCTACTTTGAATAACTATTTAGTAGTGTAGTTAAAGCCCCATCTACAGTGTAGAGAACTGAGACAAAAGAAAGTGATTATGGGCCTTATACACCAAGAACAACAACACATCCTTAATCCAAACTAGTAATGGTTAGCTATGTGGATTTCTTCTCCCCAATCAGTTCTACTTAAAGTAACACTTTTTGTATGCAAAAGCGAGTCAAGGTTCATAATACGTGTGCCATGTCGTAGAGAACTAAGACAAAAGAAAGTGATTATGAGCCTTATACAGCATGAACATCGACAAATCCTTAATTCCAAGCTAGTTGGGGTTACCTATGTGGATTGCTCTTCAGTCTTCCCCAATCAGTTCTACTTAAAAGTAACATTCTCTTTTCAAGCACAAGTGAGTCAAGGGTCATGTTACTTATGGACCTTACAGGCAAAAAATCAATACTTAACATGGTGATTCTAATGTTGACTTTGTTAATAAAAAAGGTTAGATGCCTTTAGCAAAACCTAGAAGGGGGTGATTTTCAGATCCCAATTAGAACAATGCTATTAGGTTTCCCTCAGTTCCACTACTGTGACCTACATAATATTTATTCCTCTTTGTTTTCCTTGCATAAGCCTTATGTTGCCTGTTCGTTTTCCAATGTGAAGTTTTAGATGTACACTTTTACATATAATTCTTTAATATGTTCTTTTTAACTTTTAGATTTTGTTATGTACTTTTTGTATGTTGCATATCACAAAGGTGTATTTGAGCTTATAACCGATGATAGCAAGGCTGGTGCTTGTCTATGGATAACAAAACGTAGAGGTATGGAATATTGGCCGACACCTGCAGAAGAAAGAAAGTATTTGGCACCAATTGCATCAAAATTGAAAAGGGGCTTCACATACGTTCCTCCTTCAAATATTGAATTACCTGATACTTTTGAAAAAATGTTAGTCATATATTTGAAGTACCTTATTTTTTGAAGAACTTTTAGCCGTCTAATTTCTATTGTTTCACTTGCAATCCATCTATTCTATTATGTAAAAAGAATGTCTTTTCCTTGGAAATTAATCTTTGATAAAGGTAATTTTTCTGCATAATCACTCTGATTGATTACTGCAAATTGTTTTGTATCGAGTCATGTTTATTTTTGAAAGCATTTGTGTTTATTTTATTGGTTATTTGAGTGCTTAGTTGAATATGTTTTTTTTTTTTTTAAATTAAGTTATTTTTGTTTAGTGGTGCATTTTGCCCTACATTCTCTTATGATTTTAGGGTAGTAATTATGGTCAATAATTTGTTGTCATGATTGATTTACAATTTGTTGGATTGATGGGAAGGTTTTTTGTGTTATTTGGGTTCTCTCTTTACCTAAGGTATGAAGGCTGGATTCTTTCAATTTATCTCTCTATCTCTTGCTTGCTTGAGGAAAATAAAGAGAGGAGGTAGGGAAGCACAAAGTGATGAAGAAGGCAAAACTTTATTCCAAAAACTTGTTTGGTAATTATAGACGTAGCATTTTATATGAGGTGAATGTGTCCAAAAATACATTTACACCATGCACTCACCCATAGAGTGAAGAGGCTGTAGCACTCTGTCCTTTGATCTTCTCCATAGTTGGTTTCCCGCATGTCCGCTTGAGATTGGCTGGCCAGTCTTTGGGATGACAAAAAAGTCCATGGTGGTTTTGGGTTTGTCGAGTTCATAGTCATCTAGGGTCCTTGAGGCTATGGCTCGAGACACTTGTCAAGTGACAACCATTAGGTTCTTCGGCCCTTGAGTTAGTATGTTGAAGATTCAAGACGCCTAAAAAATATTCTTTCTCAAGCCCTCAAGATGGTATGCCAGTCTTGAGATGCTCAGCTACCTTGTCCTTCGAGTTCCTTTACGAAGTTGTCTTTGGTTTTTTCTGGACTTGAGCTTGTTGATGTCAAGATCTTGTGTCTTGAATTGTTGTTTTTATGTTCATTCTTGAGGTTCTCAAGATGTGACTAGACTCAAGGTGGGTCCTCAAGAATAGACTTCTCACTGTTGTTGAATATGCTTTAGGAAGGTATCAAGGAAGGTTTCTGAATTTCCTAAAGGAAAGTCTTTGAATAACCTCGAAGATGGTCCTCGAGGATGCTAGTTTTGAATATCCTGGAGTTGATCCTCTAAGATATTCTTTGGTGGTCAGTGGAAGGGGATTAGGGTACTTAGTGGATTAGCTTGATCTTTAGATCACTAATTCAACCTTGATTAATGAAAGTTGATGTGACGTCCCCTTTCGGGATATCACGACAACAAACTTAATTAATTCATAGAGAAAATTATACATGGAATCAAATAACTTTAATAATACAAAACAATTTTAACACTCACAGCGGAATATAATATATATTTCAAATAACTATCTGAACTACAGGAGACATGATAATATATGATAAACTCAAGTTTACTTATTTACAGGCCATATTATCAGTTTAATTTATACATTTGACTTTATATAACAAGAAAAAGATCAAACCAAAATACAGATCTCCCCTGATTTAGTACTCGTAGATCCCTTGTGTCTCTTTCTTCGCCAGTACCTGCCAATAAAGGCATCAGTCCACCGATCATAGGACTAAGTATGCAATAAATACTAACTTGCTAAATAAAAATTATTTGCAAGCAAGTATACATTATTCTTTCTTAACAACATCAATAACAAATAATCATAGCAATTAACAGTCATAACATAAATGCTTGTCACATTTACATGTAATAATAATACGCTTCAAATCCTTTTTATTCTTTATGTATTTATCGTTTGGGTCTCGATTTGTTGGATTATATCTCAGCTGTCTCTTTTCACTATATCATATATATAGGATCCTTGACAACTCCTATACCCCGCCAGTGGAGGAGTGTCACATATACAATCATCTCTGAAATTTGGCAGGTTATTTACACATCTTGGCAATCATCCCTGAATTTAGCAGGTATTATATCATATAGCTCGAGCATAGGCAGGGATATAAACATGATAAGAAACTCTTTTTAATTCGTTGTTAAATTTTAAAACATCTTGTTAATTCCATTTAGTTGTTTCAAGTCCACAAATCATATCTTATTTTTAAACTTGGTAAACAACTCAATAATACATTAAATACACATCATTATGCTTTTTAACATATTTATATTTTTATTTTAGCATAATAAAATATAAATCACATGTTCTGTTCTACGGATTCTCGATTATGTAGTTTGATCAGAAATCATACATATAATGACTTATTCTAAAAAATAATAATTTCAATAAACTGCAAAACAAGCATTCTGCCAAGCATACTTTTTAATTCAACCAATCGCATAAAATCACATAAATCAAACTAATTAATTAATTTAAAGATTTAATTTAATAAAGAACTTAAAACTCTTGTCTACAGCTTATATGTCATCTTAATTATTCGATGTAAGACAGAGAAATATGTGGAGAGATTCGGACGAGGAAACTCCGCTTTAATTCTTTCTCCTTCTCTTTTCCCTTCTTCTTCTTCTTTTTCCTGCTGCTGCGGCCTTCTTTGGCTCAGCGAAAAGCAGGCAGGTGGAACAGAGGAACTGGCAGAGAGAAAAACAGAGGGAAGAGTGAGAAACTTATTTTTCTCTCTCTTCCTTTTTTTATATATACAATTATGGCAGGGAGGGAGTAACGCATGGGTGAGGCAGTGTTAGGTGCTACTGGTTGCTGGCAGCCCCATATGTATCTTTTTTTCAAGAAAAATTGCAATTTAGTTCTTCAACTTTCATATCCTTATAAATGAGTCTAAAATCTTACACCTAGGTCCAAAATTATTTCTTTTAGGTTCAGAACAGCTTTAGTTTTTAAACTCCAGATCATTATTCTTGGATATCACAGTTGAGCTGCATGGAATTATGATTCTGATGATTGAATTAACATCTCAATGATGGGAAGGATTAGCACATTGAGGTAGAATCCGTAAACTCATAGAAGAGAGGAGAGAAAATTCATTTCTCCAATTTTACTGTTTACTGAATTGACATCAAAGATATTCTCATTTGCCCCATCATCAGGATGCTGCCTCCTTCATTCTCTCAGCTCTTTGAAGCCTATCTCCTAATCACCTGTCACTCCATCCAGTTAAGAAGCCTTCCTTTTTCGAGTGAAAAGCGCCATCCAAGAGATCAGGAAGGCAACCTCTTGTGGTGTTGGAGAGCGTGAGAGCTTAGGAAGCCTTGAAGCTTGCCAGGCATTGTGCTTGGTAGAGTTGTTAGATTATGGCTTGAAGGCTACTCCTCTATCGTCATTGCAAACATTCTTAGAGCAATTAAATAAAGAGATCCACATGATGCCTATGCCCATTTTGTAAATGTTTTGCTTTTTTCAAACATTATAGAATATCATGTAAGTATAGGGAAGCAAATGGAGCAGCTAACTTTGTAGCATCTTAGGCTTGTATCGAGGATGCAAAGTGGAATCAGAGTTTATCTGTATCGAGGATGTAAAGTGGGATTAGAGTTTATCCATCCCAACTAAATTTTTACCATCCTCTTAGGAGATAATTCCTTTTGTATTTGACCTTGCTTTTTATGCATTTTAGGCCATGGCTGACTTACAAAAACAAACCCTTCAACTAGATCAACATAAAATACTCTTTAGCCCCTCGATTTTAGAGCTTATAGCACTTTTGTTCCTTAGTTTCTAGAAATTCCTGATTTGGTCCCTCCATTTCAAGGGTTTAATTAGGTTCTTGTAATCAGAATAATTTCAATTTGTCCAATCAAACGCCCCTTTTAATTTTTTTTATATTTTCTACATATATTGACCATTACGGAATACTTCTCCCACTTTTCCCCCAATCACTTGTTTGGTCAATAGATGTATAATTATTTTAAAACAATTAAAATTGTATAGTTTAGTTGGTCAACTTATTGAAAACTATTGTGTGAAAAATGGGCAGTTCTACTCATTAGGAAGATCCTCATTTTACAATAGGAAACAAAAACAAAATACTTAAACTAATCCAACATAAATATAAAATTACTAGTCTAATACTCCCTCTTAAGCTTTTAACATAGATATCATGCAACTCCAACTTGTTACGAAATGTCGTAAAATATGAAGAAGCTAGAAGCTTTGTGAGAAATTTGCAAGCCGCTCCTTAGAGCTAACATGGGGAATAATGATATTCTTTGTGAGCACATCTTTGATGAAATGATAGCCAACTTTAATATGTTTGGTTCTTTCATGAAATACATGATTGCTAACAATGTAGATGATGGTTTTGTTATCACAATATAAGACTGGCATATTAACTTTAAAACTTAAATCTCCTATCATAGTTTTTACTCATGTTGGTCGGCCGCTCGAAGAGCGACAGAGATATCGAGGGGCCTGCACACAACGAGGGTAAAGGGGTGGAGAGCCACATAGAGGCGAGGTCAGTAGATTTGAGAGATCTATCTTTGCATGAGCTAGACCTCTTGCTCGAGAGGTGAAACCCTAAGCCCGCTTTGATATTCATGCTGAGTTAAAAATGAGAAGTTCTCATTAGGAAAATCCTCACTTAATATATAGTGAGGGATATACAATAGGGAATAAGAACAAAATACCTAAGTTATTCCAACGCAAATATAAAATTACTAGTCCAACAAAAACTATAATTATTTCTATTAGAGGGACCTAAGTGGTAACAAACCATAATTTTGATGGACTTACTTGGAGGTCTCAGAAAATGGAGGAATCATTGTATTTTGAGCATCAAAACAGAGGGACACGAACACCTTTTTCCTAAAAAAATTCATACTTTCAGTTGCGTGACATCAGACCCACCTCAGTGGGAGCCTCTTTGATTTCTTGAATTTGTGGTGAACGGAGCCTTTTCCATGTTAAATTAGTCATCTTTGATTTAAATTATGATGTCTACCTTTAAATGTTCCCTGATTTTAATAGTTACTGGTCAATTGTATTGGAATTTGCTAAATTGGATTATGATTAATATTAATTGAGAGAACTAACATTTAATTGGGATTACTTGAGATATCCCATTAAATTCCTGATTCTAATGTATGATTTAATGGAATCAATCTCCCTGATTTGATCAATTCCAATTTACCATGATCATTTTAATAATGACATAAGTCGGTTTTTAAATTTCTCAACTATCCCATAATTTAAGTTTTTCAAATTAATTGCTTTTATTTGTGATTAGTTTTTCATTTAATTTGTTGGTCTCTAATTTGCATATCATCCATCCTGTCCTGCTTGAAAATTGGGTAGAGTCCATCACATATGCAATTACTCTGTACCACAGCACATTTGAGGGCATCATGAATTACTGTTCTAACTTTTGATGTAATTGAAATCTTCATGTAATTACCTGATATGAGTTACCATGGCCCATAAATATGTTTCCCTATTTTTATTTGGAAAGCTGTATTCTGTTTGAGATAAGCTAGCTATAATGTATAATTACTACAATCGAGAGATATTTTCAAGTCATGGCATGACTTCATTTAAATAGAAAATTTTGAACAATTTTTTTAAAATATATTTTGAGTGGTGCCTGTTATTCCTATGGTACTTTTTTTTTTCCTATGGTACTATTGTTGATAATTGAGGTCTTTAATATTTGTCTGGCGTAGTCAAATTATCTGGCAATCTTTGATTACATACAACTGGGAAATATGGACAGAAATCAACTTTTGACAAAATGTTTCAAGCATATAAGCCCAAAAACTCGTAGCCTTCATGACTTGAATTTGGTAGCCATGTTTTATATAATTTCCTGATTAACCAGTATCGTAATATCTATTATTTAATTTATTGATATTTTTTCCCCCATGTTATGTAGAGTTGTTCAAACTCTCACCCACAATTTCCGATCAGCCACTAAACTGGTGTGCGTGCAGTTGAGTTTACCCATTAAGCCGCAGCATGCACTTGTTAAAGTCATATACGTTGGTGTGAATGCAAGTGATGTAAGTTATCTTGTTACTATGGATGTCCAACTATTCCTGACATAAATTTTCTTTTATGCATAATTAATAGATGTGTACTTGTATGATGCTGAATAACTATCCGTAACCCTCGTATATGTTTCTTTCTTGACAGGTAAACTACAGCTCTGGACGTTATTTTAGTGGAAAAGCTAAAGAAACTCAAGAACTCCTTCCTTTTGATGCTGGTTTTGAGGTATGGTGGGCATTTGGGATTTGAATTAACCTCGGGAATATTGTGACAACCAATTGTTAGATCATTATTCGTGTAACATGCATCATTAATAGAATTTTTCTTCAAGTTCTTGTGCTTTACATTAAGATTATTACCCCAACATACTGTAGTGTAGGAGTTTTAAATCAGTTGAATTTCCTCTTTCTTGATCGTTCTATGTTTGGCTTCCCTGTTTCAATACTGTGGTTGTACATTCTCTGATCCATATAATAGCATTAATTTTTAGGATAAACTACTACAAGTATGCTAGGTTTTACCCTAATTACAAAAAGGTTTCAAAAATCAAAAAAATGTTCGTTAAGATCCATATGATTTTAACTGTTTTAACATCAAGGTGCTTACATCCTTTTGGAATTAAGCTACATGAAATGATGAAATTACCCTTAAATTACTACAAGGAATCAGAGATTTAGTGACAAAAAATTTGGTCAATAAATATAAAAATTCGTCACAAAATACTTTCAATGACTAAATATTGGTCACAATCGTCGTCACAAAAATTCCCGTCACTATAAGTTTTAATGACCATCTATATTTTAGTCACTAAATCATTCTCCTTTATTGACCAAAATTCTGTAAATAAAAAGACTAATCATTTGGTCATTAATAGCAAGCTTTGGTCAATAAAATATTATTGTTTTACTGGCCAAATACACATCTGGTTAATCATAAATTGAATGATAACAACAAAAAGTTAACTTGGTCGTTACATGTTTAATAATTAGTAAATAATAATTTGACTAATAATAAAATAGTAGTGACATTTTAATTTGATCATGATATATAACTTTTTGTAACTAACATTATATTTCTTTGCTTCTAATAAAATATAAGAGTGCTCATAAATTATGAAAAATCACACACAAAAAAAAAATTTAAGTATACATATCAATTATACAAAATTTAATTGAAATTATCCAATACTTCTAATTTAACATTAACAACTATTCCAACTTGGATGTGGATTTTCTGAACAAAATCACCTATCACTATTTCAACTTTTGTCAAGAAGATTTCTCTAGCACAACAGACTATTGATGCAAAAAAGAAAACCAAATTTATTTTGTCTTCTAAGAATTTTCTGTTTCCTAAAAAACAAGTAGCATATGCTCTTCAAGTTGAGTCTCAATACAAGATCATCAAGGAATCAAGCCTACAAATAGAGGAAAGAATTGCAACATGAAAATCAATGTTTTTCCTCCTTTGAATGAATATGTAGGAATAAGCCTTACATTGGAGCAGTGGGAGGCCTTTGCTTAAGCTGACCCTACTGTAGATGAAGCCATCAAAAAGTTGGTGGCCTTTGATTAAATTTCAGTTTTCAAACAAATGTATTTTTGATGAAGTTTCAAGTTTAGTGGAGAGCAAAAGATAAATTTTTATCTCTAAGATTATTTCAAATAAGAAGTACAGAATAGCATTCAGATAAAGATAAGATGGTTAATTAAACAAATGAATGAGACCACCAATGTATATATATATATAGAAGTAAAAAATAAATATAAATTGATAACTAAACAAAATATATAATGCTCTATCTTTCACCATATAGCTAAAAAATAAAAAAATATAAATAAACTTTGATTTACCTGGTAAGTGAAGAAATTGAAATAATTGTGCAGATTTAAAGCAAAAACCAAAATATCAGTGGCTCACTAAGAAATTTGGAATAGCTATGTCTTCTCAAGTCTCTAGATCTCTTCACTGGAAGGGGTATCTTTGGTGTAGGGCAACGGCGAGGCTCGGGAGTGATATAGGTGGTGGTAGTTATGAGAGAGATGGGAGCGATAGAGCCGGCAACTGTTGTGCTTGCGATTGAGGCGACTGAGTCCATCGCTAAGTCGTTGTAAGATCGAAAGTCGTTGTAAGATCAAGGCTGCGACTCTACCGAGATTGAGACCGCGACTCCGCCGGAATAGGAAGCTAGGTTGAAGCGGAAACCATCGGGAAGCTAGGGAAAGAAGACATAACTAAGCTTTATATATATAAATAACATTGGAACCAGCTTAATTACTGTTATAAGGTTCTAAGTTATATATAAATAGATTTCAGGTGACCTAGGCAAGTAATTGAAAATTGTTTTACTAGCTTAATTACTGTTATAAGGTTCTAAGTTATGTATAAATAGATTTCAAGTGACTTGGGCAAGTAATTAAAAATTGAGTTCAGTCAAGTTGACTTTAAGTCTTTAACTCGATTAGAACCTTTTGAATTTGATGCAAATAAAAGTTTTTGAGTTTAAATCGATGATTAAGTTAAATCAAACTTTATTTAATGTTATTTGAAAAAATTATATATTCATTTAACATATATTATATATCATTATTATATTTTCATTAAATTTATTTATATAATGTATATTTTGATATATTAATTATTTTAATGTATCTTCTCAAATATATGTTCATATTTACTATATTTTAAATATATTATTAAAATATAAATACCAACTTTATTATGACTTGTATCAATTTTATTTTGAGCAGAAGTTTGGTTATTCTCTGATAAGATATCCATCAATTTAAAATCCCAAGCCTAAAAATCTAGGAGTTAACTTAGAGTGTAGTGGATGCAGATATCGAGTTCATAACGAGTGAAATATGAGTAAGTTTTAAACGAGTTTGAACAAAATTAACAATCCTATTGGTTTCTTAAAAATAGACATATTACAAAGGAACTATAAAAATATTACTGTTTTGTATACAATCTTACAATTGAGCTAACATATTCTTTTGAATAACTTAACAAATATGATAGAAGATAAGAGACGTCAATAAATATCATATTTTCATTCCATGTATAGGTATTGCACCTAAGTAATAGAAATCATGAAAAAAATAATGTATTTAGAGAAAAAAAATTGTTTTATCATTATTGCTACCAATATGTATCCACTAAATATTATTTATGACTAAATATTATTTCTCCTTTTATATAGATTATAATCGGTGATTTTTTGAGTTATTACCTTCAACACATTATATGTAGGACTTGTGATTTTGCATCATATTTGCACAACATATGCATAATATGTATACAAAGATCAAGAGATTTTTTTTTTATATTATGTTAAATATAAATTGATAGTTGACTCGCATAGTGTGAGATTATGTGATATTACATGGAAATCCTGAATGATTTCTCATAGGGAAATCAAGGAAGCTTGCACTGAAGATAACAGGACCTTATAGGATCAATAAAAAGTTAAGTTTCAATGATAATGAGCTAGAAGTTTTTGAGAACACTGACATTAGCCTATTGTTCAACATACCTAGTATTATTCCATATCTAGATCCTATGCACATTACATCATCCCTCACCATTAACCCATATATTCACCTGAGTCATACACCCCAATTCCTCTTTATCCTAACCTAACCCTAGTGCTAGTGGATACCTCCAAGTCCACTCAATAAGAAACTAATTGTATCCCTCCCCAGCCAACAATACCACCTCACCTCACATGAGCCTGAGGAGATCCTTGGTGACTAGATTGTGTCACTTTAGCTAGTACTCAATATAGATATCTAGTGAGATCGAGAGGACTTTCATTGATAGACGATACTTGGATCTTAGTAGAGGAGCTACAGTGATGCAATTAGATCTATTGGAGGACTATCAACAACTTCACTTGACGGAGTTGAGTTCTTTGCAATCGAGGAGAGTTAATGTGGTCACCATGACCCACAATGATGTCATTGATATGATTTTGTCCCCGGACATAGATATCTGTGTATCTATATATATTGATGTATTTGTAAAGATATGTATTTTTATTTATTTCATATTTTGTAGAGTTTATGTATAAGAGGGCTATTACCATCTTGTATTATGTATTTTTATATTGGTGAAGTATATATGTCATAGTTGTATTGGACTATATATATGTTGTATGGATAGAAGTATTAAATAAGTGAAATCAGCTACCATGTGAACAGACATTGGACTGTTAGTTGTCAACCTAACTCATTGGACCGAAAGTGGGATTTTTCAACCAGACAACTAACTGGACTGTTTGCCTTCAACTGGTAGCCAATCGGACTATTTGCCTTCAATTGGACAGTTTTGGCTAGCATTAGCCGGATTGTCCTCCTTTCAGGCAGACTATCTGGCTTTCACGAACATCTGTATTTAAAGGCAAACTGGACTACCCTCCTTGATAGTTTTCTATATCATATAGGAATTCAATTTTGAATCCTATCCACTTGTTTGATGGTTTGAGGAGGTTCTAACCAACTTCTAGAGAGGCAAAGAAGGCTCATATGTAGAAGGGTACGTCAATTTGAAAGAAGAAGCTTTTGGAGATGAAATTCACAAGCTGAGAGATTACTTACCACGTGTCTGTTTGTTTGTAAGGTTAAATTTAACAAGGTTAAAATTAAACTTAGATAGAGATATATTTTTATTGAAAATTGTGAATGATATAAAATAAAGTTATTATATTGGGATATGTGAGTGATGTGATATAAAGTTAATTATTATATTGGGATATACGAAGAATGTGATATAAGTTAGTTATTATTTTAGTAATGTGTGTATGATACGAAATAAAGTTAATTTTTAATATTAAATTTTATGTGTGATGTGTTATGCTTGGTTAAAATTAAACCAGGTTAATTTTCAATGACTAAACAAACGGGGCCTAAAAATTGCTAGTGATGGCTGCTTGCCTCTATAGGAGTTCTAACTACTAGTGAAGGCTGCTTGCCTCTATAGGAGTTCTTACTGAGAAACCCCATCCTTCTCCTTCTTTGAAGGTTTGGTTGCTATGTAGAGAGAGAGAGAAAGAGAGAGAGAGAGAAAAAGAGAGAGAGAGAGAGTACTAGGGAAAGGAATGAGATAAAAAATAAAACCCCATCCTCTTTCAAAGATCTGCTTGTTGTGGCCATGACCCATAGCTTGAAGGATTGTATCGTGGTTGGAATGGCTCAAGGGGAGAGAGAGTGTGTGTGTAGGGAAAGTGTGCTAGGGAAAGAGAGAAGATAGAAAGAGGGGAAGTTTTGGTAGTTTAGGAAAGCCATTGTGCTTTCTTTGTTATTTTTAAAAAATTTCAGGACACTTAGGCCCTGTTTGGTTCACAGAAAAAAGCCATTACTAAAATAGCTATGCCCAAAAGATCTAATTTATTGAAAAAAGTTAAAAATTATTTTATATCTCATCCGACATAAATTTCAACATTAACAATCACTTTATTTCACATCTAATACAATTTTCAATAAATCAATCAACTTTATTGCATATCTAATACAATTTGTTTTTGAAATAAATTATTTTATAACACTGTTTTTAATATAACTAACTTACTTTATTTTACATTATTCAAATCATTCTTCTTACCAAATAGGGCTTTAAAATTAAAAAGTGTTAAGATGTACCTAAGAGGTTGAACTGCGAAAATATTGGACCTTAGTGTTTAAAGGTGAACATACATGAACCTAAATTTTTTTATTTTTTTATTTTTGTTTTTTACATACATGGACCTAAATGGAAGTTTTTAGTATAACCCTAGGAGCCTTGTAGTAATTTATCCTAATTTTTATAATTTCATTTTTCATTTAAAAGAAGGAATATGCATTATTTCATTTAAAGGAAGATACCATGTGTGAGTTATTATCTTCGAAAGGTAAAGGCTGACAGGACTTTGTTTGTAGAATTATTATTATTTCAAAAGAATTATTCTTGGATTAAATTTGTTTTTCAAAACAAGTCTTTAATTTTGAGGAAGAGCTTCCAAAAAACGTGTGGAAATATGTCCATAGTTCAAAGTGATTAAATCATCAATCATAAATGAGAGTATTTTCTTTAGAGACAAATGGAGTACACTATTTTTTTTAAAAAAAAACTTATTTTTGTTTTTCTATTCATTTCTTACAAAAATATACTCTCATCATGCATGCTCTGAAAAATATGTAATTAATAGTTTATTTTCATAAAATGATTTCTTATTAAAGAAAAAATGGGATTTATCTTAGTTTATTATCTTGGAAATGAAGTGGCAACAGACCTAGCATGGAGAGTTACCTTCTCCTTCAGAAATAAGTATTCTAGCATAAAAGGTGTTCTCAAATGTTTTTCATGGTGACAGAGCATTATGAAATGCCTGAATAATTTGAAGAAAACAAATAATTGATCATGTATGAGCAAATATTGTTAAGAGAAATGAAACTAAGTAGTGCTCGATTATAACCAAAAACATGCATATAATTGGATTCTTCTACCATGGAAGGAGAATGAGTTCCAGCTCATTTCTTAATCTTCTGTGCTACAGGCTGTGGGTTTGGTTGCAGCAGTTGGTGAGGCAGTTGAATTGAAAGTTGGTACCCCTGTTGCACTCATGTCTTTTGGAAGCTATGCTGAATTCATGCAGGTACTTAATCGTTACTTGTGACATCCATTCTTGTGACAGCCTTAGTAAGACAAGTTATGCATTTAGAATATTAGTCACTGATCTCTATTACACTTCTACATAAGGTTCCAGCAAAGCGTCTTCTTCCTGTTCCCAGGCCAGATGCCGAGGTTATCGCCATGCTCACATCTGGTTTGACAGCTTCTATTGCTTTAGATAAGGTTTGTCCTTTTGTAATATTTTCAGTAGATGATACCTTACTGAAATGTGTTTCATTAATTCTCCTAGTTTGATGTCTAAAATCAATCAGCCTAACATTGTTTCATGCTATTTTAGCATTTTGATTATTTTTCATAAGAGAACCTATATTTGTTATTCTGACTATTTGAACCTTTTCTTGTTATTGATGTAAAGGCTGGAAAAATGGAATCTGGAGAGGTAGTCCTGGTAACTGCTGCTGCTGGAGGGACTGGCCAATTTGCAGTTCAGGTCAGTCGTATTTTCTCTTCTTGTTTTTGCTTGTTTTAAGTGTGTTATTTCATTTCCTGTTCTTTGGGTGTCACTGTCCAACTGAAGAATGGTGGGTGGAATCAAAATTTTTATCTAAAGAAGGTGCAACGATAGCCTCATTAGACGTGATTTTAAACTCTTTTTCTGGATAAATATCCGCCATTTAGAGATACTTTTATGTTAGAGATGGCCGGCTTAGGCAGGAAAAAACATTTCTTGTTTATTTTGTCAAAAGTGAAACAAGGGGATCAACAAATAAAGCCACACCCTTTTAGAAGAAGTGGAATTCCTCAAGTGGATTGAATGTGCATTCAACGATAGTCTCAAGTGCGAAGGGGCTTGTGTTGAGAATGACTTGATGTGCGTGGACATGTTTTGGATTTCTGGGGTTGTAGGGATTGCTAGTTGGTGAATAGCTAAGGTCCTGATAGTTAGGTTGTCTTTGGCTGTTATTTCTATGATTGCATGTGATAACTTAGCTGTCTGCTGTTTGATCTTTGATCCATTAATAGGTGATATATTTATTCATTCTTGAAAAGTTGCCGTAGCCATATATTTATATATTGTATTGCACCATGTACGTACGAAAGCTCAGCCCTCCTGATCTTGTTGCAATATGTCAGCCTGGGGATCTGGGAGAAAGACCTTGCCAGATGGAAATGTTAGACAAGCAATCACTAATTGATTTCCTTTCCTAAGAGCAATCAGCTAGTTGATTTCCTTCCCTAAGATAAGGGAGAGATTCGAAACGTTGAAAGAGCATAAACTAGTCACAATATCCATCTTACCAGGCTGGTGGAAATCACTGTATGTCATACCATTTGTAATCCACTGTATTACAACTGTCGAGTCAACCACTAGCCATAAACCATGAAAGTCAAAATGTAAGCATTTAGCTAATTGGATGCCAAGCCACGCTACATGAAATTCTGTGGTAGGACTTGATCCATGGAAAAATTGTATCCCAGCAACTTGAAACAATCATCCACTATGTTCTCGGATATGGAGGTTCTCAAGTAACAAAGTGCAGAAATATTTGCTTCATGCCTGGAATCTGTGGAACCTAATGATCCGTAAGGTAAGAGAAAGAACAATTCGGATCATGTATTCTCTTGGCCATAAATTGTCCACTGTTGGCATGCTCCGGCTCACTAAAATTGTGATTAGCAACGAATCAGTAGTTGAGCTGGGTGAGACCAACAGTTAGCAAAAATTACTTTTACTATTATATAAATAGTTATTTAACCAATAAATAGACTAAATTAATCTAGTAATCTAATTAGTCTTTTACGAGCAAATGATAAATAATATAGTCCAGAAATATTAATACAGCTGTCATATTAGGCTCTAACATACTGATCATTCAAGTGCTAGGTGATTAGTCCTTTACGAGCAAATGATAAATAATATAGTCCAGAAATATTAATACAGCTGTCATATTAGTCTCTAACATACTGATCATTCAAGTCCTAGGTGAAGTCTTGCACACCTCCCCTTATAGTAACTATAGTGAACCTGTAAAAATAATAGAGGACTAGTCCTTTCAAACTCAGTGTTTTATCAGCACAATAAAAAAATAATCAACATTACAATAAACATGCGCTAATAGTAAATAAAACATGTGACATTTTATTAGGGACATAGTATATAAAATAATTGCAATCTATGATAGTATAGCTTCAGTTATAAATTCTCTTTTATAATTTCTATTATCAATTGATTTTAGGGCTCAGGAGCTACTTTATAGACTATTGTCACAACTTTATAGTAACGGTAATGATTGAGGACTTACTCTCCTTAGTTAATGCAATAGGAAACCATAAATCGCCAAGAATAGTATTAGTAGAATATCGAGGATTTACCCCTTCAGTTGGGTATAATGGGAAACCTCAATCTCAATGAAAATAGATAACAACAAAACTTACTCCTTTCAGTTGGTGCAATTAGGAACTCAATTTCACAGTGACAGTATAATAATAGGATAGGCACTATCTTAAAGTATTCCTCAGTATTTCATTATTCTTTTTAATTCAATTTTAATATTTCAACCCAGTAATTCGGTATTTTAATAACAATAGCAACAATATTAATGAGTAACAGACCTTTGTTTGTATAGTATAAAATACATGTTTAGCATCATATTCTATTTTGCAATATAACAATAATTTAGCATCATTATATCAATAATTATAGCATAGTAAATAGAAAATAATAATACAATAAATAGGCAAGTATATATAGTAGGGACACCATGATCGACCGTCGATTCATTCCTGACAGAGTTTATCGTCGATGGCCGAGATCTAGCCACACTGCTTCGATCTGGATTGACTGACTATTAGGATAGATTTGGAAAGATGAGTGCTGCGGTTGCTGACTCGGTGGATTGGAAATCTTTCATTCATTGTAATTGATTGAAGATTCTATTTTGGGCTGATTTTATTTTCTACATTTATTTTGTATAAGTTATTTCTATTTCTGTGATTGTTATTTTAGGCATGTTATCTGGTATTTTCTCATTTGTGCGAGAAAATTATTACATGTATTTTTTTTGTTGAGTCAGTTTGTATGGAGGTCTATATAAATGCCTCCCCGTTATACTTATTTTCCTATTGCTGAATGAACTTAATTTGTGTTTCCCTTGAGATTATTTGATTCTAGAATGAATTGATATCCTGAGTGGAGGACTTGGGTCTTGGGTGAGAATCCCTAAACTCCACCCGTTCCAGCTCCTTTCCAGGTTCGATTCCATTCATATTGCTCCTCTAAACATTCACCTCGTCTCATCCTCATCTACTTCGCCTGCTAATTTGCTTTCCTGCGCCTAGCTCGCCGACTTCAGTCCGACGTGGTCTCGTCGTTGTGCCCCCACATTGTCAATGATGCGCTCATTTTGACTACGCTGACGTGCACACAACGGCTTTGCTCGATGCCCCTGTGCAGCTCCTCCAAATGAGCCTACGCAGCCCTGCACGATGCGCCCGCGGAGCTTCGCCCTCACCCGTGCGTCTGCATCCTGCGCTCCTTGCTCGCGCCCCCGCGCGTGCCCTGCGACGCTCGCTCTCCTGTTCTCGCGCAGAACCCTGCACTGCCTGCACACCTCGCTCGCGCCACACTAGTCTTGCGCGCCTCTGCCGATGCGCTAGCCCCACCGTGCGCCTTGCCCACGCGCTCGCCTGCCACGCGCTCTCCCGTCGCACTTGCCTGCGCATTCCGGAGCCCTAATCTTTTGGGAAATTACACCGTAGTCCCTGAATTCTCTGGTTTAGGTACAAATTTCAATAAAATCATTAATCTCGTTGAATTTTGGACTTTTTTGCTCGCTTAAGATTTACTCGAATTTGTTCTGCTTGTGCAATCTGTCATTATTGAGTACAATTTAATTATTATTTGTTAAATATTGTGAGATCCCATAATCTTGTTATCTGTTTCTGATTTATTGAAAAGCGAATTGCGTCCTAATCTGAATTGGTAATTTTTCAATTACATTCGATATAATTTATTTAAAATTTTGAAAGAAATTGGTTTTGCTGGTTTAATTAATTTTTCAGTCGTGACAAAATTGATCTCTAACATTGTAGCATTAATTTGTGGATATTCTACTATATAAAATTTGTTGTTCTCTAAATTATATCATCATTCATTTGTTCCGTGTCAATATAACATTATATATATAATATTCAGAGGAAGCAGCACATTGATCATTGAATCACAATATGGCAGCTGTAGGTTAATAGCATATCAACAGCATAGCAACAATATAGTAATAACAGATCAAATAATAAAACGAAAGTAAGAGGATAAATCATAGGCAGTCAACAAACAGATCATATCGAGTTGACTCCCCTTACCTCAAATTTTGTGTCAATAAGATTTTTTCATGAGGAAATCAGTTGATGGGTTTTCTTTTTCTTTTGTTCTTTCTTTATTCTCTTTCTCAAATACGTTTTGAGCACAAAATGCATATACATATATTTAAAGCTGTGTCGTAGCTTAATATATTTCTGGTCCTTATATAATATTTATATCAATCTATTGTTTATATATTCATATATATTATAAATATTTTCTCTGAACATGTTATTCTATTTAATTTGAACTTTGACAGGCCCTAATTTTCTCTGAACATGTTATTCTTTCTCAAATACGTTTTGAACATGTTATTCTATTTAATCTCTCATGTCTAATTGATATCTTTCCTCGTTAATAGTACTTGGGTCTCCAAAATTATTTTAGTGTTCTTAATTGAAATGTTTGTTAATATAAAATCTCCGCATCTCCTATATATTATCTTTCACATAGATATTATTATTGTTATCGCACCTCACATGATTCAAATCTCAGCTCTTTGTCTCCTATAATCTTGCTAATCTATAAATGTCACTTTCCCTCTCTTTAGTTCTTGTATAAAACTTTTAGGGATTTGGCTTTTGCTTCTTTATCCATCTTCTTTGCCTCCTCCTTAGCTCCTTTATAGTTTCCATACGATCATGAGTAAATTTTAGTTTACATTTAGGTGATGTTAAAAAGTTATAATGTTTGATGTAAGTACGTGAATGTTTCTATATCTTTGTATATGGTTGCTAGCCGACTTGCTCAATTTAGGATGAATGTCCAAATTCTGAGACTATTTTATCTTGTTAAGTAGCCATAGACAAAAGGGATCTGGTGTTTGGTAAGTTTTACAAATTAAGGAGCCATATGACAAAAGTGATTTGGTGCGTGTTAATTTTTACTTGCAATGCTTATGCTTTATTTTTAATTGTGCCTTGACCTTTGGGATCATTTCTGTTCTTCATTGTTTCTTTAGCTGGCAAAACTAGCTGGAAATGAGGTCATTACAACTTGTGGTGGTGAAAGAAAAGCTGCACTTTTGAGGTCTCTTGGAGCAGATCGTGTTGTAGATTATAGAGTAGAAAGTATAAAAGAGGTATGTAACTTTTAATCTTTCTTTCACTTACCATCGTAAATATTTGATGCTAGACTATTATGAATGTGGTAGCATGTAGTGTGTAGAGTAGTTACGCTGTTTGCATTGGGAATTTAAAACGTGGTTTTTTCTCTATAATGGAATTTAAAAAGATTGTTAGATATTACTGATATTACTGAGCTTTGGATAAAAATTTCAATTGCAAAAAGGAATATCCATAAGTTTGCAAGCGAAACATCTTATATTTAAAGCATTGTTTTTGTTACATTTCAGGTGCTGAAAAATGAATATCCAAAAGGTGTTGATATTGTTTACGAATCTGTTGGAGGAGAGATGTTTAATCTTTGTTTAAATGCATTAGCAATATATGGAAGGCTGATCGTGATTGGAATGGTATCTCAGGTGATGATATCTATTCGATGATACTTCAGTTTAGTTTCTTTTGAGTGGTATGTTGTCGTTGACATTTTGTACATTTTATCAAGTTTAAATGAACTAATTTTTATACTATTGGATTAATTTTAGGGCAATTACACCCAGGTCCCTGAGTTTAAGATTTATTATTACATAGGTCCACGTTTTTAAAATTATAACATCGGGGTCCCTAGGTTTTAAAAAAATTACGTATATCTGTTTGCATACATATACATACACATGTAAGCACACGCGCGTATATATATAGGCCTGTCAAGTGTCAACAGGCCGGAATCCGATTATCCTATTAAACAGAACAATTCAAAATCCAACCCGGTTCGTTTATATATTGAGCGGGTTGAATTCGGGTCGACGCTGATCCGATCCGGTAAAAACCCTATTTGGTTTTATTTAAATAATATTATATTTTTTTATAAATTCTTGTAATAATAAATATAAAACTTAAGGTTAAATTTTTATTTAAATTTAGTGATATATAATTTTATTAGATGACTATATATGTTATTAATTTATATTATATTTAAATTATTTTTGACTGATTTTATTAAGATTCTGATTTTATAATTTTTTGTTTATAATATTATTTTAAAAATTAAGTATTTTATTTCTTTTATAACATTTTTATATATGTTATTACTCTTATTTTATACATATAAATTTTGTGATAATTTAAAATAATATATGAATCTTATAAATTTGGTTTATTAAAATTAATTTTCTTAATAGAAATAAATGATGTGAAATACATATTATTTACTTATTTTATTTTTCATATTTTAAATTTATATTTAAGGTTAATTATTTGATAATATATGGATTAATTAATATTATTATTACTATATATATAAATTCAAAATAAACGAAAAGTTCTCACATTTTTAAAGAAAATCAATAGCTTAAATAAGTAAATTATAGTTAGTATAAGTTTTGGGTTGATCCGAAATTCGATCTAAAAATCCGATCCGTTATGGGTTCTGGATCGGATCAAGGTCGGAGCTAACCCGATCCGAATCCGACCTGTTGATAAGTCTATTTACATACGTGATTCTTGTTTAATTCTGTTAAGATAAAAATTAGATTAGGTTTGATTCATTTTTGAATTTAATTTAATGATATTTTTTTCCACTAAAGAAGATTACAAAAAAACAAGGAAATTTATGAGAACCACTATCAACTTGAATGGGTTCTTTAAATGAACCTTGGGATAAAGTAGCATTTTGTGCATCACTTGAAAAATGTTCTAAATATGTCAAGTTAAATGCTTCCCGTATAGTTCTATTCTCTCCAACATCATTTTCATCCCCAATCTTTTCAACTTGTGGCGCACATTGATGAACAGGAGCTAATGGTGGTACACGTGATGAATGAAAGAGTTCACCCTTAGTGTGAGTTGCACCCAATATCGAGTCAATGGTGTTATATAAAGGAAATGATTTATCCTTTAACTTACTCCAATCTGGATTGTTTTGTAAAAGCATAATGCATATTAGTTTTCATGAATTAATGTTCTTGTTAATTTTCTAATTCGATAAAAGCTTTTAAAAATAAGTACTTATTGCAATTAGTTCATCCCATAACTCAGGAGTACTATAAGGAGTCTCAGTTTTCTCTATCTAACCCCCATCCACTCTTTTCTTTTTGTTCTTCAAATTTTTTATAGTATGTTTGTGTATTCTTTCATAAAATTTTAAGTTGAGACTCTATTGACTTATCAGCAATGGGTAATCATTGTTTGTAAATTTCTGATCATGCACGTGTTACTGGTTTTCCATAATGAACATAATCTTTAACGTGAAAATCTTGCATTTTAATGCACAATTGTTTCATCTTATTTTCACTACATTTGCTTAATCTTTTTCAAACTTTTCCATTATTACCTTTTACTTCAATGATGGTTTGTGGCTATAACTTTTCAATTTTCTTCAAAGACATCTAAAGAATAAATAGTTATAAGCAAAATATCCTAACATTAAACCATTATAGTAAGAACTCAACATATAAGCAATTATATCTATAAAAATATGAATTCTTTATTAAAATTAGTTGAAGTGTTGTCAATCATGAAGAACAGGGATTTATATTTTGGCTATTAAATGAGCCAAAGTTGGAGCAGGACCAAGCCTCGGCTAGACCAAATTTGCGTTCCCCTATTCTGAGGCATACAACATGGACAAATGCATAAAGATTTCTTCATTACTTGGTTCATAAATAAAAAATTATATAATTATCAATATCTTTAATGCCACAAAAAAACATACTGTAATGAACTAATAGTAACTATCACAACCAGACAATATTAAAATGAACAAATTATGAACATATATTGAATCAAAAAGTGAGACATATATTGAACAAATTATGAACTAATGGTAACTAGATTGTCTGATATAATTTTGAAAACTGAAAGAATGCTAAATAAATGGAGAAAGAATATATTAGTACCTATTTACAAGAATAAATGTGATATATAGAATTGTACCAATTATAGATAAATTAAATTAATGAATCATACTTTAAAATTTTGGGAGAGGGTGATCGAACATAGGCTACGCCATAATACTAAGGTATCAGAGAATCAGTTTGATTTTATGCCAGATAGATCTACTACAGAGGCTATTCATTTATTGAGAAGTTTAATGGAGAAGTTTAAGGAGAGAAAGGAAAGCCTACATCTAGTTTTTATTGATTTGAAAAAGCTTATGATAAAGTCTCAATGGAAATACTTTGGAGAGTTTTAAAAAAAATAAATTTACATTACTTATATTCAAGTTATTAAAGACATGTATAAAAGAGTTGTTACTTGTGTTCGGACACAAGGTGTTTAACTAAGCACTTTCCTATTACAGTTGGATTACACTAAGACTCAGTTTTAAGTCCGTATCTTTTTGCTTTGATTATGGAACTCCTGATTGGATATATCCAAGATGAGGTGCCTTAGTGTATGCTCTTTGCAGATGATATTATCTTTGTTGATAAAACTAAAAAGGGAGCTAAAGCGAAACTCGAGTTTTAGTGGAATGCTCTAGAATCTAAAGTTTTTTATCTCACTAGATCAAAAACTGAATATATATGGTGCACATTTAGTCAAGAAAGAAATTTATATTGGTGATCAAGTTGTCAAAAAGAATAAGCGTTTTAGATACCTTGGATCAAACATACAAAATGACGGTGAAATAGATAATGACATTAGTAGGATTCAAGCAGGATGAGTAAAATGAAGAAATGCTTCTAGTGTGTTATGCGATAGAAAAATTTCATCTGGACTTAACGGTAAATTTTATAAACTATAGTAAAATCAGCGATGATGTATAGTGCTAAATGCTAGTCTGTAAAGAGAAAACATTCAAATAAAATAAATATTGCAGAAATGAGAATGTTAAGGTGGATGTGTGGATATACACGAAAGGATAGAATGAAAAATCAATATATCCGAAAGAATATTGGGGTTGCACCAATTGAGGATAAACTTAGAAAAAGTCGGCTTAGATGGTTTGGACATATAAATTGTAGGCCGATTGAAGCTCTAGTTAGAAAAATCGAGTTATTGGACCTTGCCTATGAACAAAGAGAAAGAGGGAGACCTAAGAAGACATAACAAGAAATTATAAAGAGTGATTTTAGTTACTTAGACTTAGATAAAAATTTGTTGATTGATAGAGCACAATGGAAACAAAGGATTCATGTAGCCGACCCCACCTAATGAGATTAAGGCTTGGTTGTTGTTGTTGTATTGAATTAAAAAGTGAATATCAAAGCAAATATCACTGATTTTATTTGTTTTAAATGATGTGAAAAACAACTTATTATAATTATATTTTATGTCCAATATTTCTCTTTTAAGATATAACACATAAAAATTTCTAAAGAATCTAAAAAATATGTTCATAATGATATTTGTTTTTTTGCCAAAACATACATCAAATAGGAAAACATTTAAAGGAGTGTTTGTTTCAATATTATTTTGGTGTTATGTCATATAATCTATATGTCATGATTAAGGATTCAAAATTTGGCCAAAACTACTGAAACTTGGTAGTTTCAGATCAGTTTTGGTCAAAATTGTTTTGAAAAAGCTATCGAGTTTTAGTTTTAACTGAAACTTAGCAGTTTTGGGAGTTTCAGCTAAGTTTTAGTTGAAACTGCCAAAACTTGGTTGAAACTCATTTTTCCCCAAAAAATAATATTCAATAATTATCATTAATATAATTTATAAAAAAACTAAAACTACCGATAGTGAAACTGTCGCAATTGCCAAAATTGATACTTCCATTTTGTGATCGAAATCGAGTTTTAAAATCTTGGTCATGACATTTATATGTCATCTTTTGAGTAATAATTTAAAAAGTTATTTTACATGTCATTAAATCAAATAATTATTTTCTCTAGATAACATGACATAATGCCATAATAATATTGAAGCACACGTCCCTTTGGAGTGAATGCCCACTTCATCTCACACAAGAAATAAGGCGAAATAAGAGGCAAATGCCCTAGAAGAGTAAATTTAAGAATAAGAATACAACCATGACCAATTGTTATATAAATTTTTCTATTTAAAGCTAAGATGTCTTGGACATATAAACCATAGGGCGATGGAAGCTCTAGTAAGGAGAGTTATTGGATTTTGCTTATGTTAAAAAAGGAAGATTAAATAAGATATGACAAGAAACCATTAGAAAGGATCTCACATATTTAGAGATTAGTGAGGACTTGTTATTTGATAGAGCGTAGTGAAAACAAAGGATTCATGTAGTCGGCTCGACCCCACCTAGTGGGATAAAGGGTTGTTTGTTGTTGTAAAGATTTTTTTTGAAAGTTGTAAAGATTTTAGTTTATTCAATTTAAAAGAAAAGCTTTTATGTGTAATGCTTGCATGCTTCTCTCAATAGCAATACCTCTTTCTCAAGACATTGATGCTTGAAACCCTAGGCCAACATTTGTGCTCCCCCGAGCTTCAATCTAGAGTTTGCAAAGAGTGGGAGGAAGTGAAGAAGATGAATGGTTGGAGTAATGGGATGTAAGGGAAGAAATAGGACTACAAGGGGAACTAGTGGAAGTGGGGGTAGAGGAAAGGAAAGGCAAGGAAGAAGAAAACACAAAAAAACAGACATGAGACGTGAGCTGGAAGATGTGCTGCCGGTTGTTTCAGTTTCGAGCCTTTGAAGCCGAATTTAGTTAAATTTTTTTATTCAATTTTAGTGGTGGATAAAAAATGTTTGGTAAATTATTTTAGCTGAATCGGATTAGTGTGGCTTTGAAACCCATGGAAACCACCTACCAAACAAGCCCATAGGGTTTAGGGTTTGGATATTGGTTTACAGTTTTAGGGCTTAGGATTTGGTGTATAGTGAGATTTTCACCTTAATTTTTAAAAATTAATGTGAAGTATATAATTTTCTCTGATTTTCATATCTAATATGTAAATGCCCCTACTTTTTATTTTGTAAAGAACAACCTCAACAACTGGTTCAGTTTGCTCATATTTCAAATATTGGAGTTCCATTTCTCGGTCTTCTGAACCAGGTGATTCTTTTATAAAAAGCATAACTACCTGTACTATGAATTATAATGTGGTCATAAGGTTACTGCTCACTAACTGTACTGATATGCCCAATCAAAAAATAAAGGGTACTGATGCAGATATTGTACCATAAGTTCCTTGTGATAGTTTATCTTCCCAAGCCTGCATCTAAATTTGAACATAGTTGGCTGCTTTTTTTATTTTTCTCATCATGATCTAACATTTTCTTCAACTTGTTTTCCTGAATATATATCTCTTTTTGATCCAATAAGCTGATGTGAATTCAGTATCAAGGAGAGAGTGGATGGAAGCCTTTGAATTATACTGGTCTATGTGAAAAGATTCTAACAAGGAGCCAGACTGTGGTATGTGTTATGTAACAAGTTTTCTTAATTTTATCATCGTTCCTTGTTAATCATTCATTTTAGAATGCGAGCTGGCATGCCCCACAATATTAGAAGCTTGCCAAGAACTACAAATTATCTAAGCCCTTCCACCGATAGTCACTCCCCACCTTCATTAAATTGGGTCATTACATCTGCTTTTCATGAAATGTAAATAACCTGAAGCAGTTATGGAACTAAAACCAATGAGCTCATTCCACCACCTTTTTCTGTCTAGTTGTCATCTGGTTCCTTTAGGATTTACTTCAGTACTTGTTACAGTTTTGCTATCTTCAATCTCTGCTCCAATTTGATCTGCAGGCTGGTTTTTTTCTTAATCACTATAGTCGCCTTTGGCGTGAGCATCTGGATAAGCTATTTGATCTGTACTCTTCAGGAAAAGTCAAGGTATTTTCTTGAATCATGTACTCCAGTGGACATGTTTCTAGTTGTTATGTATGAGAATTTGTTCTATGGTAATTAGATTTCTTATACAGCTTTCTGTGCTGGATTGGTGTAATGACTAATCATCATTCATATTCAGATGTAATTTCTAGGGAATCTATATCACATCATGCAGTAGAGTTTGTATGATCCGGGATGGGAATGAGATGACAGTGCAAAATTCTAAATCAGCAGAATTAATTGGAAAACTATTGTAATCAAAGCTCAAATGTTTTTGAAAATTAACTTTATTTGATAAATTAAGAATTTAAATCTCTCAACTTAAATTTTTTTAAAATGTAAATCCAAATAGTAATTTTGCTTTATTAAATGTAGATCTTTATGTTAGAACCACTCAAATAAATCAAGGAACTCAAATAATCAAAAATAATTGGAGATCGAATGAGAATTCACGATAATCAAAATATCATGTGGGCTGTGGGCTAGCAGCAGGGGCCTCGCCTTGACTTAGTAGAATGACTTGAGTCAAACTTGGGTAAGAATTAGACTCAATATGTCACATCCTCGATCACCCCCACTCCTGCAGCGGAATCAATCAAGGGTAGGTTGAAGTTGATTAGATGTGACGTAGATGAACAATAAAATAAAAATTATTAAAAGCAGATCTATATGCCATTTTTTTTACAATAAATCAAATTGAGAATCACTTTCTATATATTATATTTCATATTTTACAAAATTCTACTACACACAAAACTAAACTACTTCAAACTATTTATCAAAACTATAGATACTATAATTTTATATTAATATCTACATTGAGTTTTTTTTATACAAAACTAAACAACAATAAATAAAATATAATACTATTCGGCCTCGCCCCTCTTTTCTACCCCTTTTTCTTCATCATGTGCACCAGGTAATGTACTTACTATAACATGGCAGGAGTTCGTTAGAACAAACTTAGTAGATAAAATAATATCCCAAATAATAAATATTCGATATATTTAGAATCTAAAAAAAAATAGAATCAATATAATTTATCTTCATTATGACAAGCCTAAACATATAAGATATACTTTTTATAATATACACCAGAATTAAAATCATGATCGCTTTTATAAAATTTAATAATTCAATTTATTTTACTTTTAGCCTTAGATTTCTCAACCAATCATCTCAAATGCCTTAATCATCTTGGAGATCGTGACCTCGTGAGTAATCCTTTTTCTGATTACATCGTGGAACGTCGCGTCAATAATCATTATCATGAGGATCATTTTATACAATGGCTCTCATTAGCTACTTTTATGAAAGTTGTCACCCCCATCAGCCCAAAAGTGCATTGGACGCCATGACGCTAACATCTTCTAATTCAAGCTCAAGCTAAACATGTGTGATTGTTTGTGAGAAATCTTTCTTTAATTTCAGTTTTTGCCTTTAAAAATAATACATTCATAACATAAATTAAAAATATTTAACCACTTAAGCCCCTTAGGCTTTATACTTTAAATCCCATTGGCCTAACTCATAAATCATGTAATCATTACAATTACTCATAGAAACATTTAACTATACCCAAATTTTATCTCAATAATAATATACATGTCGAGTAAACAAATTTATGCAGTTTAATGCATCTTGTAATAACTAAAACTCAAGCCTACAATTCCATTCAAATCAAGACAATTATCGAACTTAAATGGTATGAAGTAAATGTTTAATCTAAAAGGTTTCATAATTCTTAGAATTCAATTTAATAGAATAAGCTTGCTGTTAGGTTTTAATAAAACTTTCTAAACCTACTCGTTTAATCAAAATTAAATAAAAGTTTAAACATAGAAATTGTATAAAACTTTCTAAACCTACTCTTTTAATCAAAATTAAATAAAAGTTTAAACACAGAAATTGTAGTAGACTAAACAAAGAATACTCCTAAAACTTTTTATGTAATTTGAAATTCGTTTAATAGCTAAACTGAAATATAAATAGCTACATATTTCAAATTAGAAAATTTAGCATTTATTATTCTAAATCCTCAAACTTAACAAATTAATTAGTATGATGGAAAAGATTCATCTACCTTCTTTGCACCATAATTTAAATAAAGTAGGGAAGAAGAATTTTGGCCTCCAAATAATTTGTTCTTCTTTCTTCCTACATACGACAAACAGAGAGAGAGAGAGAGAGCTGTTACTTCTTCCTTTGGGCTCGGCAAGGGGCTGGCGGGCAGAAAAACAGAGCGGGAGAGGGAGAGAGGTGGAACCGAGAGAGAAAAATAGCAACCCATTTTTATACTTATCCTAATAATGGAGAAATTATAATTTAGTCTCTAATTCTTTATTTTCTTATAAATAGGTTCAAAATCTTTACACTTGAGTCCAAATTCCTTTATTTTAAATCCAACTCAGTTTTAATTAATTTTAAATCATATTTTGAGTTACTATAAATTATAAAATAATTCAATGACATGCTTAAAATAATATTTTAACGAAACATGATATCCAAAATAAAAATTTAGAACTTGGATATCACACAACAGACAAGGGGTAGACAGGTGCAGTCCAGGCTCATAACAGCTTTTGGTGCCTACTTTGCTACAGTTCACAAATGTGTTGTTGAAGCCTAATGAACTTGGGTTTCATGCAGAGTGCTCCAACAACTTAGATTAGAGGATGTTGGAAATGTTAGGCTGGTGCTAAGGAGGGGATCTTGTAGATGGGAATCGGTCAAGGGTGTTTTACCATCGGTGCTAACACAAAGCAAGGAGGCGACTGATGGCATAGGAGGGTCGAACGATGTAGATCAATGTTCAGTGAGGCCTTTGGAACTCTATAGATGATGCGCTATTGTGCGCAAGTCGAAAATGCAAATGAGGACTAGATGTGATCCAGGGCTGAGGTGTTGGTGGTGTTTGGGCATATGGGCCGTGGCACCCTTACACAAGTAGAAGCGTAGTGACAGGGAGCCGCAGGAGATAGTCATGGGTGTCAATTAGGCTAGGAATAAGCTTTTTTTTTTTCTTTTTTTTATGATACTTAAATTTTGAGGACTCACTTATACTTTTCTTTATCCAAAATATCAATTTGCATGAATCATGGTTCATTGAACTCAAATTTTTATAAATTATCAACTTAAGGCAGCCTCATTGTATAGAACCCCTATTACATTAATTGCAGAAAATAAAACATTAATTAACTTATAATAATGAAATACAAATCAGACAAATATGATAAATTTTTATATCCCAACTCAGCTCTAAATCTTCACTCAAATCAAATCAACGTTAAGTTAATATGAAAGTAATTAATAAGCCAAATTAGTCTTCAACTATCCCAAATCTAAACATGTAATCAGTATTGTGCAAATTTGGAATGAATAAATTGCAGGCAGTTTAGGTGTCCCCACCATTGTATTCTTCAAGATAAAACCTAAGGCCTCATTTGGCACCATCTCAAACGAGGTAAAGAAATGAAAAATATTTTATTTTATAGAGTTGATGGAAAAGAAATTTATTTTAATATTGGGAGGTGTGTAGGATGTGAAATAAAGTTGATTTTAAAGTTGAAATTTGTGTTGGATGTGAAATAAAGTTGATTTTAAAGTTGAAATTTGTGTTGGATGTAAAATAAGGTTGTTGAAATTTGTAATAAATTTAAAATATCAATAAAATATTAGGTTAGATTTTTTTCATGGTGCCAAACAAGGCCAAAGAATATATCATTTTTAAAACAACAAGAAGACATTATCTAACGTGCCTCAATAATAGTTTGTTGATAAGTAGCAGAAAATTTGTACCGCTCTTGCACACATGCAAATTTTCCTTGAAAAAGAATTTATACTATTAAAGATAAAATGAAGGACATTTATCGTTATGTACACTTGTAAAATTTCTAATTGACTTGTATAAAAAAAAAATCTAATTACCAAAATGGTTTGCTGCTAGGATTATTCCTTTTTTATGAGGCTCAAAATTTAGTAGTATCCCTAGTTAAATCACTATGGCAACTTAGCTCTTTCTTTGCTGTTAGACATGTAATTCTTTCAAAATTACGATTACTATTGCAATTCAAGACTATTATGAAGTTCCTTTCATAATGCTGGTCATTATGCCGGTCCTTATTTTCATCAGCTATGACCTGCTCACTATTCTTTGCTTCTATTCAACAACCCTGGTTTTTAGGCTAATCCGCATTTATTGTTTATCTTTTCTTAGAGTTTCGTAGCCCCAGTAGCTGACCAATCATGGATTAGGGTCTTAATCCATAAGGATAATTCAGTAGATTACATTTTAATCCACTAGATAATGTAGTAAATTAAAGCACTAAACTATGATTGTTTAATTTATTGATCAATTATTAGGCTACATAGCACTTTTTGTTTTCTTCTTAAGTATGTTCGATTCTCATGGTAGGTTGCTGTGGATCCAAAGAGATTCTTGGGTCTCTCTTCCGTAGCTGATGCAGTCGAATATCTGCACTCTGGCCAAAGCCTTGGCAAGGTATAAGCAAAAACTGGCAGGAAAAATTGCAAAAGTTATTGCATTATTCAGTGCTTATTTAGTTGATGTTTGGTTCTATATTATCTTAATGCTATATCATATTATTTAGACATCATAACAGTAGATGTTATCTTTTGATTTGCAATTTTATAATTTTTTTTTTAAAATTATCTAAAAATATTGTCAAATCAAATAATTATTCTCTATATAACAGACATAACATTAAGGGGGCGTTTGGTTCAATGTTATCTCAATGTTATGTTATGTTATTTTTAGAAATTAATTGTTTGGTTTAATGACATCTTTAAATAACATTACAATTAATTACAAAAATGCCATTACATGATGACATCTAGATGTCACTCCAAATTGGGCGACATCTCAAAATAACACCATCAATTTGTCATTATAATGCCAATAACTTCCAACTAAACAAAAATAATTTGGATAGCATTGATATTTTCTAATATCATAACATTGAACCAAACAAATGTCTATTGATATATAACAATGACATTTAGATAACATGACATCTAAATAACATTGATATTGAGATAATACTGAACCAAACGCCCCCTAAGATAATATTGAACTAAACGCTCCCTTATTCAACTTTGGTTTATCCCATACCATATTGTTGCACATGGTTCGACTTTTACTGCAGGTGGTGGTTTGCATCGATCCTGCTTTCAGCCAACATACCTCAAGATTATGAGCTTTATGTTTATGGCAGCTCGAATACAAGGTGGATGTAATTTTGTTCACTACTCTCATCTTTACATTGAGCCAGTTTGTGCTGAACCTTTGTTGTACAATAATCTGAGATGAGAAATGCTCCGAGGCTCTCATAAACGATCTCAAACTTTGAACCAAAGTAGAATTTTTATGTGACAATAATGTCATAGAAAATTCTAATTGGCTTTCATTTTTAGAGTTATTTATGGTAAATGTATTGCATTACTCTTGTGAAATTTATATGATGTATCCACCTCAATAAGTTCATTCAGGAAAATGTGTAAGAGCTTTATTAAAAGTATAATAAGGACAAGCATTTAATGCTTGAAGATTTGTATTAAAATATTTTCTCCTTTGTAAGCATTGATTTTTAATATAATTTTTTAATAATAAATTAATTTTATTTAACATTATATTATCAAAATAATTTTTCTTTTGAAAAAATTTAAATGATCCCAAAAATAAGTTTTTATTGGATAGCTAGTAAACATGCCATGCCATCAGGGCATCAGCGCCAAAGGCCTCAAAACTCCAACTTGAAGACCCCAGCTATCTTGGTGTTAAAATTGAATGCACTGTTATAAAAATCCTTTCCTCAACATGCTTTTATGTACATTTCAAAAAAACAAGCTTTTATATATTTCTCATTTATTTGAATTCTGAGACTTGGTACACAATGATCATATATTCAGAACTTCGCTTTCTTCGATAAAATAAAAATAAAAAATTCTCCATTGTTAACTCTAAAAGAAAAAGAACTGTTAACCGCCCTAATAGGGTAAATATTTTTCGTCACATTATTAGATGCATATCATTTTTTACACTTACAATTTATATTGAAAATCCAAATGTAATTAATTCTTTATATCAATCTCAGCTCAAAACTAACTATTTAAAAAAGATAAATATCATATAAGTTTTGAGACTAAAAATAAAACGAAATAGCTTCATAATTTTTTAAATTTTAATATTCAAGTTCCATGCCTTGTTAGAATTTTCAAACTAATCTCTTAAAATTAATTTAAATATTTCAGTTTAACTTTTTAAGTAATTTCTGTCAAATTTTTAGGGCCAATGAGAGTGTTTAATGGTTTTAATTAGAATAAATTAAATTCATCTTTAAATTTAAGATGCAATATTATTCAAATTTATGATTTAAATTTTTTAATATTTATGTTCCTAATTTTTAATATAATTATCAAATTAAATTTTTATTTATTATTATTATTATTTTTTAAAATATTCATTTTAGCCTTCTGTTTTTGTTTTTCTTCGTAAGAAAAATGCCTTCCTTCTTTCTCACTTGCTGCAAGAATCTCAATGTAGCAGTTTTCGAGTTTCCTTTCTCTCAACACAGAAATCCCTATCCCGGCCGCCACCACCAGCTGGCCGCTGATCTTCTCCTCCCTCGGCAACCACTCCAGCCGTTAAACGCCTCATTGTCCTCTCCGACTGGGCCGAGGTCGCTGCTGAACCGACAGATCGAGATAGATATATAGATAGACACACAGAGAGAGAGAGAGAGAGACGCGAAGATCTGGAGGATGATGCGAGGTTACCGAAATGTGCGGAGGAGAGAGGCGGCGCGCAAGTGGTGAGGGAGACGAAGGAGCTTCCGAGCCAGATGCCATTGGTCAAGACCATGTTGAGCCAGATTCCAGAGGGTTTTGCTGCAGAGCTCATCAATGGGGCCGGTCTCCTCCCTCTTCTTTCCCCTCTAATATCTAATCATCGCATTAGCGCCTCCTCATCTCTCTCTCTCTTTTCGGGATTCTCCAGACGAAAGGGATGGGATGAATCCAAGGATGGCGAGGAGGAGATCGCCGCCCGCCGGCCGTTGGCGAGGATGGCAAAGGCGGATTGCCACTTGAGAGAGAAAGAGCAGAGGGAAATGGGAAAAAAATATTTACAAAGGCATTCCACAAAATTTTAAATATTATATTTTCATTTAATAATATCATCTTATATTCTAAATTTTATAAGAAATAAATATTATTTAAAAGTTTTTAGCTTCTCTCTCATTTTAGCTTCTCTCTCATTACTATAATTAATTTTTAATTACACTTTATATTTTTTAAAATATTTTTGAAAAATTCCTAGTTTATTTTATATTACAAATAAAATTTCTTTACATCTATTATTAACATGTTAATTTTATTATTCATATTTTATTTTCACTCATTTTTATATGATATAAAAGTCAGAAATGTTTGCTTTTAAAAGTTATATACTTATTTGAATTGTCATATAACTTTAGAGACCTATATGACATTTACCAAAAAAAGATCTTCATCTTAATTTTACTCTCATAAGGAGAGGAGTTTCTCGGCGCGTCTGTTCTTGCGATGTCTCCAACTTTGCCGGTCCAGCATCGCCTCTTCCGCTCCTTCTTCGGCGATCGTCTTCCCCACTCTTCGAGACCTCTAAGCCAACTTCTCGGCTTGGATTCGGGTAAGTTCCGAACAGATTTTGTTTGTATTATTTTGAGACTGTATTCTGGATATCTGCCACCGAAAATCTTAATGCGCAACCGATGAACAAGTTTTTGATGTTATGCGATGTGAGATTGGAGTGCTAACAAGCAGTAATGGTTTTTGTGATTTCATAATATCTAGAAACACTTCGAGCCGGTATACATATTCAATGAAGGAATACCATGGATTTCATTTTAGATATCCGCAGATGAATGTTTTCAGTTTCCTTCCTTGATTTATCCTTTTTGGCATAGATGGAGATGCATGAATGTTTTCTTGCCCTACAGAATGAAGGTGTTTAAGCGTTAAGTATGATGATATTGATTATAGATTTCAGGAGACAAATTGATGCTTATAATTTTTTCTTTGGTATAGAAGGACATCATTAGCTTCTTCTATTTTTCTAAAAGATGAATAACCTCTAATTCCCTAGATTTGCGGATATAAGGCTGAGCTAAGCCAACCACAAAAAACACACTGGAGCCGACCCAATTTGAAGTCGGGATTTCTTTACGTAAATAGTGCCCCTTGAAGCCCAACTTCCAGTAAGGTTTCCTCAAACTGCCTTATTCTACCTTAAGATGTGGGTTGTCTTGTATCAAAACCTACTGATTGTTTGTAGAAAGTGGAAATTGAGATGTCTACCCAAATGGCTCAATGGATGATTTAAATTAAACTATTATGTAGTTGCTCTCTAGTAAGGATTTGGGATGGAAATTGAGTCCTAAGCCACCCTCACATACATAATTAAGACAAAGAAATTACATACAATCTAGAACATTCAATTAGATGGTAATTAAGATAAATTCTCAAGAAAATCTTCTAGGACATAAACCATAAGTTGCTAGAATAGATTAGCTAGAAATCATATAGAGTTGGGATCAATAACTTATAACAATTCAATACATGATTTAACACCCAACATTTACAATAATCAAATGAACTTCAAGTTAGCAATAATAGGACAACAAAATAGCAAGCAATAGGAGTAACGAGATGATAATATACACCATGCATGGTAAGGTAAATGGGTAAAATAACTACGATGGAATGAAATCAGTGGAGGATTGAGGCTAGAGATATCAAGGTAAATTGAGTCAATGAACCATAGCAATGTTGATGGATATCTTGCAGGGAACGATTGGCATCGCATCGATTAGCTGGGTCGGTGTTGCACCAACCTATGGATCCCTCGTGACGATCGGTCGGAGGCGACGATAGTGGTGCTAGCGACAACTGGCTTTACAGAGGCATCGGTAAAGGGAAGGAGAGGATGATAGTGTCCTCGGCCTGGGATTTGTGCCCAGGTCTTGTCGGTGACGGCAACAAGGACGGTGACATCGGCATCTACTACTGGCAATGATGAGGGGCAATCCTTGATAGCGGTAGTAGAAGAAGGGAGTGGGGCGATGATGCTCTCCTGAACCTGGGTGTCGACCTAGGTTTCCTTAGTAGCATCAGCTGGGAGGTGGATGGTGGCGAGCGACTACTGCAACATCTGCTAGCATCAGTGGCGAAGAGCGACAAGGGGGGAGGGTGGCGGGGCGACATCCTCCTTTGGGAATCACTCCCGGTAGCTCTCGATTAGAGGAACTCAACAAAAAAAAGGCCCTAATCGTACTTGATTTTAGTATAATGCCAAGTAAGCCTAGCCATCCAAGTTTACTACCTTGATCTCCACCTCAATTTGCACTTATTAATCTCCTGCCTCTATTTGGAATAAAGATGATCCAATGGAGGAGAAAAGTAGGGAGGGTTGGGCCATATTTTAGACTCATAGGTTTTGGCCTATCAAAATAACTATGACCCCTAAAATCTCCAAAACCCCCAAAGTTACATTTTTTTTTTTTATTTAAGCTCATTTATAATCAAATGACATTCACCAAACCATGAGAATATACGTGGAATTTCATTCATTCTCACACAAGCAAATAGCAATCCCATGTCATAATAATGAAAAAAAATGCTGAAAATAAATAAATAGATAAATAGGATGATGTCGAAAATCGTCCCCGAACCCAATAAGATGTTGTCGAGTTGAAAGACTCTGTAAAATTCTAAAACTTAAACGCAAATGTTAAAAAAAAGGCATCCCTGTTAACAATTTTGTCTGAATACACAGTGAAAGTTCTCAGGAGAGCGATTTGGTCGACCTTCATGAGCGGCCCTTTGAATTGACACGCTAGGCTCCTCGCTCAACATTCCTTCTAACATCTATTTGACATATTTCATCCTTTGAAAGAAGTGTCTTCGATGAAGACATAGTAGAGTTGCGGAACGTTTTGTTTCTTTTAGTTTTTTATTGGAAAACACCCTCATCATCTTAGGTGAGCTTTCAAGTCTTCTAGTAGGGTTGGATAAAATTTGGAAACAAAAAGCCGCTTAGGGCGACTATATATACAAAAACTTCTGAATAGCATTTTGAGTCTCGATGAAAACCTTGGTTAGTACGTGACTGTCTAGCATCAGAGTCGTCAATGAGATTCACACAATTCTCGAAGATACAAGAAAGTTTTGATCAAAATTGGATTTTACAAAGAATCAAAATCAGTCTATATGACATTATTTACATCATTTAGAAAGTGAAAATTCTTCATTCAATTATACACATACACATCAGAGGTTCCCTGAATCATGGTGCGATGACTCCCCATTAAGTCTGAATTTCTTTAGTCCTTCCATTTCCATCAAAGAATTTAGAATTGGATTTTTCAAAGCATTCCTCAATTAATGATTGAAAGGTGTACAATATGCCATCGTCAAAATCTTTTGAACCTACAAATGAGAACTCCTCAAGATGGTCCACAGCTTTGTCGATAGCCTCATTTGCTAGATGTTGACAAGCCTCAAATGCTTTCTCCCATGAACAACAAAAGCACAAGTCATTGTCTGAAGTGCCTGTGCCTTGCCTTCTCATGTCTATCGCCTTAAGCGACCCTTAATTTTTCCTCCAACTAGTGGATTAGCTCCTATTTTCTTGATTTATCACATTTCTATTTCTAAAAATATTTGCACTTTATTTGTGATAATTTGCCATTAAGACTATTGATCTCAAATTTATATATTACTTTCTCATTTGTTCTGCATCATTTTTGAATCCCATATGTGAGCCCATTTATGAACTTGATGGTGAAGGTCCTTTAGGTGGACTTCGTGGCCTTGTTTGGCCTCTATTAACTTCTTTTTATAGGTTAAATTATAGATATTGCTTGCTGTCCGATTGGTGCATTGAAACCTGTCATCTTAGTTGACTCAAGCTTTCATTGTCTTTCATGCTAATATGTTGGCTGATAGTCTATTCTTTTGCTAGAAAAGTAGTAGTAAATGGCTTATGTTATTTTCATTCTTGCAGGTAAAAGGCATGCATTGGTGCTGTCAACAAGAACATACTGCAATTTGGCTGATCTGTTATTTAGTGGAAGGCATGCCTTCCCTTACATTTTAGTATAACAATTGCGCTGATAAGAAATATGCATCACATGTTGATACTTGCACTGGGAGAAGGGTGGCCCAATTGTTGATACTGTACTAGCTTGTGAAGTTTGTACGTAATTAGTATTATTAAGTTAGTTTCTTAGGTGTGGTACCTGGCAAATCGAGGTTCTTAAATGTAACCCAAGGACATTTGTGGTTCAAAAACTCCACTTCTCGCTTGCATATTAAGACTTTCCTAAGGCAGAATATTTGGAAGTGTCAATTTTTCATCTGTTTATTCTGAATTAGGAATTTTTACTCCTGCTTCATGTCTCATTTTATTTTATTGATTATCAGGAATTCAGAATGGTTAAGAAACCAAAGGAAGCCTTTGAAACCTGGAAAAGTATCTCCTCGTCTTCATGTTCCCGTTCATATACCCAAGCCACCCTATGTTAAGTCTAGTCAAGCGCCTGGCATATGTCATCTCCCTGAGATACATGATGAGAGAGGAATAGAATGTATGCGGGCATCTGGAAGACTTGCAGCTCAAGTTTTGGAGTATGCTGGTACTTTAGTTAAGGTGAGTTTGAAAACTTTTGAATTGGTTGTTTATTTTTTATGCCAATGTTTATATTATTGTTTTTTGGTGTAAAATATAATTATGGCTTTCTATTAGTAAGTAATTCATATGGTTTAAAAACAATGCATGAGCAGCTCATTTTGTTGTTGATTGCGTTTGAAATCTTTATGCAGCATGGGCATACTAGTACTGCATTTCACAAATTGCCACTTTGTTTCATTTTTTTGAAAATTTAGTTCTTCACCTATTTCTACCCCATTGAACAACTAGTGCACGACACCAAAAGGTTTGGCAAAGAGATTAATTTGGTCATTCCTTGAAAATTGTTGGCTTGCCTTGAGATATATGTATAATGGGCAATAATGTTAGTTATATTAAGAATTGCATAAGGTGTGAAATAAAATTGATTGATATACTGAAAATAATGTATAATGTAAAATAAAATGAAATTTTTTTTATATTTAAAATTGTGTAAGATGTGATAAAAATTAATTTAATTTATTTTTTATTTTTTTATAATGAATGAACTATTTTGGCCTTTAACATGACTAAAGTGATGTTGGGACTAAATAAGCTCTAAAAGAGGCTCAAAATTGACTCTTTGCCATATACTTCAGCTGCTACTATTAAATTGGGACCGTACCCCTAGCAGTGTGTATGTGCACTATGTTGCTTTCTACTACTGGTTTCCTTCTTGAGTTTATAAGTAAATTTCCTTAGAGCCAGATTCCTTCCATTGAGCAAAGAGCATTTTTTATATTTACAGGGTGTCATTTAAGGCCTTTTACCCTTTTCTGGTTAAAATGAGTCCCTTTACCTTTTTTAGTTAAAATCTTTTTTGTTAGTCCTTGGATACTTAAGGGTGTGAGTATAGGGCATGAAAATAATCGAATAATTCAGTTTACTACTTTTATTTTCTTTGAGTCCCCATCATTGCTAGTATCCTTTCTTAAAAAATGTGATTTAAATCATTCATGTATCAAGTGAAGATTAAGCGAAGTGAAAACAATCTAAAAAACCAAATTTAAAAAAAATAACAAATGGCAAATCAACTAAATGTTTCTAGTTTTACGATGCGACAGAGTCATGTGCAGTAGTTCTAGAAAGTCCTAAAATTTCATAATTTTTTTATCATTGATTACTTCCGTATAAACATTTATCTCAGGGAGAAAACATTCTTTTACCATTCACAATTGAGGTCCACATTTTCATTTTCTTTCCTCTATATTATTTAATGTTTATGGTCTCAAAGTTCGGATCAGAATTGTTAAATTCTTTATTATCATAAAGTATATGTGCAAATCTAATTTCATTATATCGTGTTGTCATTTCGCTGTTAATCATGTACAACAGAGTTTTTTAAAATGATAGTTTAGATTGTACATTTTCCTTGTATTTTTATGAAATTAGACTAAAAATACTATGGGCATTGCATTAGGAAAAACTTACTACTGTAGCAAAAATTATTGATAGCCAATCTGTTTAAATATGCTTTCTCTTGCAGCCAGGTTTGACAACAGATGACATTGACAAAGCAGTTCACCAAATGATTATAGATAATGGGGCATATCCTTCACCTCTTGGTTATGGTGGTTTCCCTAAGAGTGTTTGTACTTCAGTAAATGAATGCATTTGCCATGGAATTCCTGATTCACGAGAACTCGAGGTGCATCTAGAACTTTCATCCTTTTCTGTTGTTCCGTATCTTTATCATGTACCTTATTGGTGAT
Source organism: Apostasia shenzhenica (assembly GCA_002786265.1). Lineage (NCBI taxonomy): Eukaryota > Viridiplantae > Streptophyta > Magnoliopsida > Asparagales > Orchidaceae > Apostasia > Apostasia shenzhenica. The sequence goes on from KZ451979.1 coordinate 1,158,495, forward strand.
TGAATTCTTGTACGATATGGGTAGCAGGATGGTGATATCATCAATATAGATGTTACTGTCTACCTAAATGTAAGTCATTTTGTTTTATATGTTACTGCACTTTTCCTCATATTGATATTGTTGGATGAAGCTATTTTGTCGATCTGGAGTATCTTTAAGTAAATTAGTCTTAGTCTTCAGAAGGCTTAGCAAATTTGTTTTTTCTTAAATCAAAAAGTACACATCAAAGGATAGTTGTGGCACTTGCTTATGATTTTTTGTAGATAGCCCTCAGTTGCTTGTGTTAAACACGGGCTTGTTTCTTTTACTAGGTTAGCATTAACCAGAGTAAAATTAACTTGCTAGGTCATATCTTACACAAGTCAAAAATTGAAACTAATTGTATTTCACAACCTACTTCAAAACAAAAACTAATTTTATTTCACTTCCTACATATATCCCAAGATGGAAAATAATTGTTTCACTTCCTACTCGCGTCCTAAGTTAAAAATTGACCTTTTTGGACATCCTATGTCAATATCAAGATAAAAATATGATCATTTAAAGTTAACATGATTAAACAAATGCACCCAACATTGAATACAATAACAACAATCAGGCTTTTATTCCGCCAGGTGGGCTCATCTACATGAATATTTTATTTTCATTGTACTTTATAAAACAACAATTCATTAGTTTTAAGTATGCAAAATCATTTCTTTTAGTTTTTTGCCATACATTTTTTGGTCTTCTTCCTTTTTTATATAAGCAAAATTCAATACTCAATTCTCCTTATAGTTTCTTATCAAAGCTTCTATCATCCTTCAATTTATTTATCCAAACCATCTAAGTTAATTCTCTTTAAGCTTATCCTTAATTAAGGCTACTTCAAACCTATAATGAAAATGCTCATTTCTCAACTTGTTGTTTCGTGTATTCCTATTCATTTATCTTAGCATCATATCTCTATGACAAGTATTTTATTTGAATATTTCTGCTTTATAAGCTAGCATTTAATACTATATTGTAGGATCGAGTATAACATATAGAGGAAGGTGAATAGACATTAAAATTTTAGATTTTATTTACTTAATATAAGTAGTTAGTACAATAACTTAAAAATACAAGTTCTATGAGAGTTAACGCAAATGGAAGTAAAGAATAAATGCAAATTAGAAAAGAAAATCACATTCACAATGAGTGCATAATATAATGTTTGGTTCAAATTTGAGCCTACTTTACCCCATCTCGATCGAAAAAATTTCACTATAGCATACTCCTTGGTCTAGGCAAAGAAGCCCGTACAAAAAGTCTCCTCTAGCCACTCACTAGAGGCCCACACTCACCTCCTCCAACCCTAAAGGATGGCAATTTTTATCCTAACCTGTTTAACCCACCGCTATTTTCTCCGATCCACCTCTAATGGGATGGGTGTGAGTCAGAAAATTGAACCCACAACTTGTGACCCGCCCCGACTCATTTTGGGTAGGGCGGGTTTGCGTATAGTATAATTATGTCCGCCCCAACTCGTGATCCATAATTAATTAAATAAAACTATATATTTTAATGCTAAAATGATTAAAATAAATTTTATGTTCTTATTTTGATTTAAAATAAATTATTATGTATATGAGGTGGGGATGGGACGGGGAGGGACAGTTGGGAAGGGGTGAAATTGGGAAGGTATGAGATGGTAGAAAAAAGGCGGGGCAGGGCAGGGCGGGTTGGGTACGGGTTATGCGAAAAGCGGAACAGGGTAAGGCTTGTATGGGTAAGGTTAAAAGATTGCGGAGCGAGTATGGGTTTTGCATAACCCAACCTATACCCATCGTTGCCATTCCTATCCAACCCTTATTTGGAGTCTCTCTTCATATACAAAGTGAAGGTAAAAAGAAAAGAAAAAAAATTACAATGAAAGAAATCGCTCTTTTCTTCCTTAGTATTGAATCCTTAGGGCTAGAAGAATAGTGGATGGGGAGCTTGAGTACTTGAGGTCAAAATCACCTTAATCGCTTTAGAACACTTGATTAAATCTCCGCTTTAATGTTTTTGATACTTTAGAATGTTGGAGAATGATGGTGGTTATTGGGCGTAAGTAGCGTATTTATTGAGCCAAAAGAATAGCCCCAACAACCCTCATCCCCTTATCCCCTTATATAGTGAAGGCTCCAATGACTAGAAAATTTGGCTGGAATACACCAGGAGGTTGATCTTAGGTCAACCTTCAACTAATTGTTTAGTATTCAAAATAGGCCAACGGTCAAGTCCAAGATTGACCTTAAATCGACCTCATTACTGTGGTCAATCTAAAAAAATACCCCGAAAGGCCAAACTATTTTACCCTTATTGCTAGGTCAACCTCGCTACTAAGGTTGACCTAGATCAACCTTGCTACTGCAGGTCGCCCTCCAACCAATTCCTAACTACCATGGAGCTAGTAGAGCCTGAGGTTTGGAGGTCCACCTCACTACTGCTAGCTAACACACAAGTCAATTTCAATTTTTAATCGATTTTAAAGTTATCTAACTAACATATAAGAAATCTTAAGTGCTTAAACTCATATCCAACCTATTCTAGCATCCAAGATCAACCTCATAATAAATCTCCTTCGAGAAAAATAGAAGATACAGTGATATAGATCAAAATTAACAAATAAATTTACTCCGCTTGATCTTTCATTATTTCACAACAACTTGATTTGACCTCAATCCTGGCTTGATTGATGAGGTACAAATGCACGTCCTATTATCCAACTTGATCACTAATGATGTATAATTTTTTGAATAATACTGTGATAAAAAATAGTAAATAGTTTTATTAATACAAATTAACTTAAACATTTTGCTAAATATCAAAATTTATTATTATCACAAAAAAAAATTTATCTCCATATGCACTTTTCTTTTTAAGTTACGTATCATAAATTCTGTTTGTAATACTCTCAGTTACATCAATGAATATAATTAGATACTTAAAATTATTATATCTGGGTTTTACTTATTTGTTCATCATTATTGTCTAGCATTATAAAAATAAAAAAGGGTAATTTCATTCAAGCCTTTGAGGTATATCTATAATTTTACGTAAGTGTACAAAAATATAAACATATTGTTTGAATCCTTCTTGCTAAAATATTTTTCCAAATGGCTTTTTGACGGATTTCATTAAGTTGAGTTATTGAGTTATTATTTTAAAAAATTTAAAAATATATGTGTAAATATTATAAATTACTATTATAGATTAAAATATAAAAAAAAATAATAAGTTGAGGTTAGAATAGTAATTAAAAATACTTAAATATTTTTATAATAATTAAATATGTATTTTAAATATTTTTAAAATGACAATTTAATGGTCAAACTTAGCGGAATCTGTTAAAAAGGACCTGCGTGAAAAAACCTTTTACTCAGGAAGTACTCTGATGATATGTTTTCATTTTTGTGAACCTGTGCAGAATTTGGGCTATGCCTCACGGGCCTGAATGGAATTACCCCAAATAAAAATAGCAAATTGAATATCATTTATTATGATTGATATATATATATATATATGATTATTTAGTTTCTAATGTATTTTATATATTTGACTACTTAATGTCAATAAATCAGATACTCTTTTTTTTTGTTGAAGCATCCTTCATTGAAATATGTGATTGTTCTTAATTTTGCTTTCTTGCTTTTTATTCATATATAAAATTTGTTGATGTTGGGTCTTTTATTTTGTTTCTTAATATTTGAATAAAACCTCTTATATTTTTCAAAATTTGAAGCTTAAAGTTGCTTTTGTATAGCAACAATTCGTAACTTTATTTGCTTTTTATTGTGGATCCATTCTAATTCTAGGGTTATCATGGTGATACCTCAGCAACTTTTCTCTGTGGCAATGTTGATGATGCAGCAAAGCAATTGGTTCAGGTAAAAATATGAAGTGCAATGCTAAATTTTATCCTTTACTATGTTAAGCAGAAATTTTAAATTTTATTTTGAAATATTATATTTTTAATCTTAATACTCAGTTAACTTGGTTTAAATGTTTTTTATTTAAAAGTTTAATATATTTTATTTAAAATTTTGAAATTATTCATTTTGAATAAATTTATAATTATGAAATATATATTTTTTGGATGAATTATATCAAGCTTTTGAGGTTGGATACATATTGCAAATAGCTCTCGGGGGATTTTGTTTTTAAGAAATTACTTTACAACATATTTTGTGAATGTTCTGTCAATATTGTTGATTTTTATAAAATATGGTAATAGAAAAAGCGAAAACCAACTTAGGGGGCTCATTTGCTTATGATTATACTACCTAAGGGACTTTTTTGTAAAAATTTATAAGTTGAGACCAGTTTATATTGTCTCTCCAACCTCAAGAGTCCAGGTGCAAGTTACCCTAATATTTTTGTAGTTTTAGTTAACCATCATTCTCATGTAATAGTTAGCCATCATTCTCAAAAATCTGTTTAACCTTCATGTTATATTTCTTGGCAAGCCATTTTTTCGGGGTTACCTGTTTCTTTCTTTACTCTAAACTGGGAAATCATAGTAGGTTTTGAGTTTAACATTTATATAAATACTTGCTTATTCTGCTCATTCTTAGTTTAAAGTGCTCCAGGTGCTTTTCTTCTTTAAAAGGGGAAAGAGGAGACATGCACTTGTTCAATGTACAAATATGATGAAAGGCAAAATGCCTTCCAAGATTGCTAAAACAAATATTATGGAAGGCAAAATTCCATTAGCATGTCTTCCAGTATGACAACCCCTACATTTTAGTAAGGGATGACTATTTATCATCCTTCTGAAACATTGCCTTTCAAGATTGCTAAACTTACCTAGAAGATTAACTACTAGAGTTAAAAGGTTTGCCTCCTGTGCATCATGTCAATGATGTACACGGTCTGTATATCAAGTGATTATGATAGTTGTTATATTAGCATTCTTTGGACCTATCTGTATTGTTTATTTTTCTCAGTTTTGATTATATTCAATCGATTCTGTTTAGATGCTATATTCAATTCATTTGTTTGATTGAAAACATTGTACCGCAGGTGACTAGGGAATGTTTGTACAAAGCAATATCAATATGTGCACCAGGGGTGGCGTATCACAAAATTGGCCAGGCAATTAAGTAAGTCTGTGTCTTTCTCCCCTCACAACCTCTGCCTACCTAGATGCCTTTCTCTTATGTTAAACCTTTGCTAGCTCAAAAAATTGAAACTTTTGGTATGCTCTTGATATGTATGGATAGGATAACATCCTAAAGACATAATGTTTGGTGCGTTCAGATTTATTTGAATATTACACGGCTTTTGCATTGAAGCTGCCACAGATTGAAAAGTATGGCAATGTCTTTGGCCCGTATGTACTTTGTTTTGGATGACAAATGGAATCAACTACAAAAATTTGAAGAGCAACCCAATGACTGTCCTTGTTGGCCTCTTAGAAGTGGTTAATTTTTGACTAAGAAATTTTCTATTACAGTTGGATTACACTAAGGTCTAGCTTTAAATCGATTTCGCTTTGCATTAGTTATGGAGGTCCTAATTGGATATATTCAAAAAAAAAAATTTTGGTGTTTAATTTTCGCAGATGATATTCTTCTTGTTGATAAGATTAGTAATAATAGTTAGACGAAACGTGAGTTATAAAGGAATACCTTAGAATCTAAAAGTTTTTATTTTTGCGAATCAAAAATTAAATATATGAAGTATAAATTTAGTCAAGATAAAAACACTTATATTGAAAAGATGACAATTGGTGATTAAGTTATCAAGAAGAGTGAATAATTTAGATACTTGAGATCAATCATATAAAATAATAGCAAAATTGATGGTGATATTATCAGTAGAATCCCTGTAAGATGTATAAAGCAGAGAAATGCATTTGGCGTGTTGTATAATAAAAAAATTTTACTCAAACTTAAAGGTAAATTTTATAGAATAGTAGCTGTGAGGACACGATGCTGAATCAAAATTTAAATTAATTAAGGCTAATTGGAGATTTTGATATTAGCTTTATGCAGATTTGATTTGATTTTATTTGATTCAGAAAAGATTTGAGAGATTTGAAGACTCGTCATAACTAAGCTGATTATTTTATTATAATAGAATTAATTTCATATTTATTTAGATTTGTTTGACATTTTATTCTTTATATTTAGTGTTATATTTTTCAAATTTCTTGATGGAATCTCTTTATATAGAGAGGTCGCCCAACATTATATTAAGAGGTGATTATTGATTAATGAAATCACGTTTGAGTTTTGTCATAGTCAAGATTCGGGTTAAGAGATCGATATTCTGGTGAAATGTAAGGTGAGGGTAGTTTTAGGTGAGAATCCTTAATATTTAGTTATTTGAATATTAAAAAAAAATCTCGTTTCTCTTCTTTATCCTTATTGCTCTTGTTTTGCCACCCGACGTCCTCCGCCCTCCTCGCCCCTATGCTCGATGTCGTTTGACCGGCATCTCTGCTCGCTACATCGCTGCCACCACAGTTAGCTCGTTGGACAATAGTGACCATCGACGCTTATTGCAAGCTCGCTACCCCCTCTCTACCGTTGGCGAGCAACACCTAAGCATACGCAACGCAATAGCACGTCCATGTGTGATCAGGCGCAAGCACCCACACACAAACAAGTGTAAGCGCCCACACATGAGTGCCTACGTGTGCCAAGTGAACCGCACACCCCTACGTGCCGGGCAAGCCGCGCTTGCGGTGCGAGCGTCGCTCGCCCGCCTGCGCCCTCCCTGCCGTCCTGCTCGGCCGACTCGTCCATTCTGCTTAGTTGGCTAGTCCATCCTGCCCGACCGAACCTTTCGACCTGCTCGGTCAACCCTACCGTCCTGCTCAACCGATCCTACTACTCTGCTCTGCCCTCAACTACACAATTGGAACCAATTGAGTTGCTCTAACAATGGTATGATTCTCTCTGAAACCATCTAATTGCCAATTCTCGATTCATTCGAAATTATATTACACAACTTTAATTATTTGGTTTGGCTCTATCGTGTGATTGTATATTTACTTTGAGCAAAAATTATTGTTGATTTATTTGTGAGATATCTGATATTAATTTCTGAATCTCCGATCTAATTTGTTGAAATTAAATTGATACTGTAACTTAATTTGATAAATTCTAAGAGAAGAAAATGCTAAGGATGAAATTAAAAAACAGATTGAAGAAATTGTCTTAAAGTTAGAACATAAAGAGAAACATAACATAAAGTCGTTCAAGTTAGTTAAACTATTTGATTGTATGAATGACATAGTTGATCACATTGAAATAATCCCCAACTCACGAGCATTGTAAGATTAATTGATTCGAGTTGAGTGAGTATATCTCTACCTACTATAAAGCCAATAATAGAGGAGAACCTACAACAAAAACAACAACAATCAAGCCTTAATCCCACTAGGTGGGGTCGCCTACATAAATTCTTTGTTTCCATTGCGCTCCATCAGTTACCAAATTCTTATCTAAGTCTAAGTAATTAAGATCATTCCTTATAGTTTCTTGCCATGTTTTCTTTGGTCTCACTTTTCCTCTTTGTACATGAGCAAAATTCAATACATTAATTTTTCTAACTGGAGCTTCAATCGGCTCACGATTTAGATGTTCAAACCATCTAAGCTGATTTTCTCTAAGTTTATCCTCAATTGGTGCAACACCAACTTTCTTTCGGATATACTCATTTCTCATTCTTTTCTTTCGTGTATATCCACACATCCACCTTAGCATCCTCATTTTCGCAACATTTATTTTATTTGTATGTTAACTCTTTGCAGGCCAGCATTCAGTACCATATATCATCGCTGGTCTTACTATAGTTTTATAAAATTTACCATTGATTCTGAATGATATTTTTCTATCGCACAACACACCAGAAGCATTTCTTCATTTTATCCATCTTGCTTGAAGGGAGCAAATATAGATGCCTGCAGGGAGCATGTGAAATAAAATAGTTGGCTAGCCTGACTTCAAGCTAGTGTGCTGTTCGGTTCACCAATCATTTCTAAAAAACCTTATGGCATCTGTTAGGATCTAAGTCATTTGTTATCATAACCTACTATCTACATGTGTTTGATTAGACTAAAGCAGTTAGTATAAGTCGTGTCTACATGTATTTAGTCTTCTTTTATTATATGTTCGAAAGTCTTAAGTCTACATTGATATTTGTATTTTATATTAGTTTATTGCATGTGTCAGCATTTTATATTATTATTCCATATTAAAATCTGCAATTTTGAAAGGTGAATTATTGAAATTATTTGCAAGAAATTTTTTTGAATATAATGATATAATAAATAAGGTGATTAATTCTACATATTAAATTTATTTTGAAATTTTAATTAATTTGAGTCCAATGAATGAATTTGAATCTTATCATTAGATCATGGGAATAGTCAAAATTTTTAATATTTCAAATCTACTTGTGACGTCCCCCTTTTGAGAACACCACACGCGACGTCCCCTTTTCGGGACACCACGAAACTCACTTAAATCAAAGGGAAGATTAAACATAAAACTTTTAATTCATACAGCGGAAACAATATAATAAAACTAACAACTAATACATTAAACATGATATTTAACCCATAATTATTTATACACAAACCATAGTTTATACAGTAAGAAAAGGATGAAACTGAAATACAGAACCCCCCTTGATTCAGTGTTCGAAAACCTCCCGTGTGCCTCATTCTTCACCAGTACCTGCCAATAAAGGCATCAGTCCACCAACTCTAGGACTGAGTAGGCAATAAGCACTAACTTGCTAAATAAAAACTATTACAAGCAAACATACATCATACTT